>HE671269.1:547964-594198 GCA_000313835.2 Heliconius melpomene melpomene
TGGGATCGGTCTATTATTACTGACAGGTATATTGTTGCCAATAGACCTGATATAGTACTAGTAGACCGAGCGGCGCGCCGCGCAGTGATTGTTGACGTTACTATCCCACATGATGAAAATCTCGTGAAGGCCGAAAAAGAAAAACAATCTAAATATTTGGACCTAGCCCATGAGATTACCGCCATGTGGGATGTCAATGCGACTATCATTGTGCCGATAGTGGTTTCGGTTAACGGTTTAATAGCGAAAAGCCTCGACCAACACCTTAAGAGGCTATCGCTTAGCTGTTGGATCAAGAACCGGATACAGAAGGCAGTAATACTTGAGACGGCACGTATTGTGCGGAGGTTCCTCTCTCTGGAGCCCTAGCCACCGATGGCTTGGACCCTTGTCCCGCCCTCGGAAGTGTGGTTTTTATATTTTTAAATGTATCTTTTTTATAATAATTTATATTTAAAAATGTAAAATTGATTCGCTTATTTAATAAAAGTATATGCTATAATAATAAAACTCTTTATTTCACACCATAATACATAGCATAAATTAAAATTAACAATAGCTTATAAAATAATAAAATGTGAAAAAGGCGGCCTTATCACTAAAAGTGATCTCTTCCAGGCAACCGAATTATAGGAATAGATAGAGGGGTGCGGGCATAGTGCGTGGGAAAAATAATTATGACAATACGCGAAAATAAAAACGATATATATATATATAATTATATACACACATAACATATATATAAATATATATACTAGAAATATATAAAAATAGAGTATCCTATCCTATATCTTATAAAACAAAGTCGCTTTTCGTGTCTGTCTGAACTTTCTAACTCTTCTTCTTCTAAACCACCCAACGGATTTTTATGCGGTTTTCACCATTAGGTCGAGTATTTCTCAGGGAAGGTTTATATATAGTTTATTATATGTACATTCTTATATAAATTAACATAAATACGATAAATGTGTATAAGATCCTACCCGTTGAGACACTTTCGCGCATGCGCTGCTTTAATGGTAAGTACTACATGAAAAAAATGTACTGGAGTATTGTTCCTCTTAATAAGATCTACAAAAAAGTCCGCGACGGCATATTCATATTTTTTAAGAATAACGTGTAGTGATCATTTTTCTGTCTAAAAATAATAACTTCAATATATTTTTTATTGTAAGAGATATTTTTCCATAATGGTATTAATCCTTATCCTTTAAAATACTTTATTAAATTTCTACGTTAAACGAAGATAAAATTTGCTTTTTAGGCTATTTCGAAATTGCGAATAGTTTTAGAGAAAAACGCATTTAATTGTTAACACATCACGCCGTTCACACATCAGCTGTATCGAGTCAAGTTTCACTTATGCCTTACTCTCAGCATATAAATAAGTATATTAGTTACGTTGGCCATTTAATGTAGATCAAAACTGTCTTTTACGTTTTTTCATTTTAATAAGTACTTTAGATCGTTTTGTTACAATATCAAAACATCCTTGCCGCCCCGCGACGTTTTGCTTATACAAGCGCGTGATGAGCAGTCATCGGTGGTTCAGTGGTAGAATGCTCGACTGCCACGCGGGCCCGGGTTCGATTCCCGGCCAATGCATTCTATTTAATTTTTCTCACAGGCAGCCACATAGTGCTTGCTTTTCATCAGGGACAGAATACCCTCTTCAGCATTAACCACAAGCTCGAAAAAAAACCCGCCCGCAATAGAGACATAGCAACGAAGATTTAGATGCGTTTGCACGTATTGGATAATCGGAGTTGAATGTATTATTTAAGCGCGATATATTTGTTTTCATATTTGTTGTAGTAGTTATTAATAGGTAGGCTTTTGTTAATAATTTCTGCTGTTTAAAAATAGTCATTTAAATATCTAAAAATAGTGATTTAAATATATTAAATATATTATAAAGATTGGTAGCACAGATTTAAAATTAAAGTACTAAAAAATCCTTGCTGATTAACGGTTCGTCGCCCACCACGCGTCCCCCCGTGCCCCGCAACATTTTGCTTATAATAGTGGATCCGCCGCACCCGCCTGGCTTCTTTCCCCCGGGCATGGAACGAGGGCCTGCTCATTATACTGCTGAGGGATACCGATATCTATAATCCTCCTCAGCATGGTCGCCAAGCTGTTCGAGAAGTTATTTCTCTCACTTCACCAGTCGCACATCCACCCAAGAAGCGAGTAGTTTGGCGAGCGGGTATACCACTCTGGGTAAACCACGCAACAGTGATCAACCGAGAGAGAGTGTGAGTGTGCAATAGCAGTCTTCCTTGACGTAGCACGCGTATTCGACCGCGTCTGGCACCCGGGCTTACTTCATAAAGTGCTCAGGGCTGGCACCCCCCAGCACGTCGCGCATGTCTTTGCCGCTCTGCTTTGTAAGTGACAGGACATTTTGCGTGAGAGTTGTCCCAGTCAGAATTTTGTCACATGCTCTCTACGCACTATACACTGATGACATCACAATGCCCTAGCGAGTATTACTCTACGAGGAATCCTGCAGGTAGTACAGAATCTCACCCTCCGGCGAGTGACGCAGGCACCATACTACGTGAACACCACGCGCCACTCACCGTAACCCACCCTAGGTAGAAACCCTAGAGGTACACATTAGTCGTCTCGCGTCCAACGTATTCCATTGCGCCGATGTATCGGCTGATCTGCACCTGAGGAGCAGCTCTCCGCATAGCCGGCCGCCCGAGGTCAGACGTCTTGACTTTGGTCGTTTAATCTAGGCCTCCCTCAGGAAACCGAGGGTTCAATTCCAATCCCCCCCCCCCCGCATCCCCTTCCATGTGTCTGCTCTAAAGCAGGTTTTCGTCTGAGACCGCGGTCAGAGAACCATGACCCTGATAGTTGATTAAGTTTTCTGTTGTTTGTGTCATTATTTGTGTTTATTTTAAAACAATCGGAAAATCCTTATTGGAACTAACAAAATGCGGGTTGCAGTAGGGTTTCAGTAATTTTCACATTATCTTAAGTGCTTTGCAAGCACATGCATTATATGAGTAATTCAATAGTTAAAGCGGGCGAAGCCGCGAGTGGGTCGCTAGTAATACATATAATGCATAAATATAATAATTCATATACATAAATATTCATAAATATATAATAATGATACACTACAATTAGAGAGATAGATAATAGTTTTTTACTTTATATTTAAATGCTCTTATAGACTTAGACTGCCTTATTTGGAATCAGCGGATTTTTCTGCATCTTTTCAGCCCAGTTTCATAATTCTCAGAACATTTTTTTGCTTGAACCCTACAGTTACTTTGCCCTCATTTTGAAGTCCGTCGTTTCAACCACTCACTTTTTTATTAGCGTATCCTACTAATATTATAAATGTAAATGGATGTTTGTTCGACTTTCATGCAAAAACTACTAAACGTATTTAGATGAAATTTTACTGTAGTATAGCGTACATCAAAACAACATAAGCTATAATGTATGTAAAAAGTATATATAAATAAGCTATAATGTAACAATAAGATTAAGCGGACGAAGCCGCGTTACTTTCACTATTTCCATTCTAATATAGAAATATAGTTTAAATTGATTATTATTAGATATATAGCATTTTTTATTTACTTAGCTCAGACAGAAAGAAACCTTTCAAATCAAGTACTGTCCCAGTATCGACTCGAGTATCGAACCAGTAACCACAAGGCCGCCGTACGAACATAAATACTCAGACCTGATGATATCCTATAAATATATGTATTTATTACATTTTTACGTCGTTTATAATTTTTTTATATATAGTCAATACAATTCGTTCGATTGACATAAAGGAAGGGAAAAGATTATTTTATTATGAGTTATAGTTTCTAGCTAGTGTTTCCTTCAAAAACTTGTTTTTGATGTGAGAAAATGAGAAAATGGTATCTATTTACACAATATCCTTATATACATTTTATTCTAAATAAATTTTATATTATACCTATTTGGTAATAAAATCGTAGAACATATATGTAAAAAAATAAAACCCAAGTAAAACCATATCAAAGATCTTCAATGTTGTAGCCAAGAAGACAAAATGAAGCATTACTAAAAAATAAATATTAAAGAATTTATTATTAATAATTCTTGAAGTTTAATATTAATTAAACATGTACCTATACAAGATTGGAATCGCACTCTCGCACTCTGAATTTTACTGAAAACTGCATTAAAGCCGATAGTAATCAAGTGGAGATCGAATTCAAAACCTGTCCTGGCCCCAACGATTTAGCAGGCCTCTGCCTGCCCTAAAATTTTTTAGGGCGCGAGAGTGCGATTCCAATCTTGTATAGGTACATGTTTAATTAAGATCAAACTTCAAGAATTATTAATAATAAATTCTTTAATATATTTTTTGAGTAATGCTTCATTTTGTCTTCTTGGCTACAACATTGAAGATCTTTGATATGGTTTTACTTGGGTTTTATTGTAGTGTTAAGACCTGTAGTGTTAAGACAGTAATCTCCCCACTTTCCGCCCAAATCTGGAGGCATTGATTGGAAGGCGCAACTAAACGCCGCATTTATTTGATAATTATTTAAAACTCCAGTTCTTGTGAGCCCAACGATTTTTTTAACACGGATAAGTAATAAAAAGATCACACGCAATCATATTTTATCGGCAAAGCTATTTTTCGCAGGCGGATCCTTCCTTCCGTCCTTACACTCTTCACCAAATGCCTCAATACTCGTATACCCTCAGATACATAAAACGGTATGTTAACAATAACGGAATCGAGACATACTTTATTGAGATAACTTCAGTTATGAAGACCTCGAGTGATTTATCATCGGTTTTCTGAACTTCTTCGGCGAAATTTTATGTTATTATGAAATAAGAAGCTGATTTTTTTTTCATATAATAAGCGAGTTAGGTAAAGCGGTTTTTGTATGTTTAATAAGTAGTATAATAATATTACGCTAATTCGTTACATCTGAAATGATTTTAGAGATGATATACTAGAAACATCACGCGGCTTCGCTCGCTTCGTACCCACAACCTCGTTGCTTCGCGTTTACAGTCACACGCCTTTACCCCTGCGCCACGAATGACCTCATAACATGAATAATGCAAAATAATTTAACAAAAAGTTTACTGCTTTTTATTTATGTTTTCCATTATTTTAATTAACAATAGAAACAATATTTTATTTTATATAAAGAGTTGCTATAATTGCGTTGAATATAATTACATTTTTATACAAGAAGTAAAATCAACTTATAAAGAAAGGTCGTCCCCCTGACAATAATTATTTTTTTATTAAAAAAATATATATTTATTATTTAAAATATATATTTTTTTTTATTATGTGCATATTGCATATATAATTATTTACACAAGCAAAATAATTATACTGTATGTAAATGACGAGTAATTATGGTATTTTATTTTGCAGTTTATACTTTATACTGTGCACTGATCTATGTATAATACTTACTTGATTCTAAGGACAAATATTATGTTGTTCTACTTGTAATAAAAAAACCGGTTAAGTTCGAGTCGGACTCGCGCACCGAGGCTTCCGTACCAAATTTAGCATTATACCTCAACGGGACACAAACTTAAAAAAAAAAATCAGTTGACAAAGTTAGGCTCGCAGCTTTGAGCTTGCACGAATATGCACTCATTTTGTATGAATATATTTAAATGAATATCAATTTCTAATGATTTTTTGTTCTATGAAATATCTATAAATTTCAAATTTTTGGATTTATTTATATTACAGGAAGAGGAAAGGAAGTTTACTATACTCACTTCCCTTACTTAGAATCAACTCCGCGGCCAATTTCTTACAAAAGACAGCAAAATCTTTCGATTGCGCTGTCTTAGAAAATTCATTTTCTATGCTTCAATTGACCAAAGACATATATTTGATACTAATTTCAGCTTGATACATCCACACGATCTTGATATAAATGGTCTTAACAGACAGACAGACATGCAACAAAGTGGTCTATAACGATTACGCTTTTACCTTTCAAGATACGGAACCCTAAAAAACAACAACATAACAATTATGTATTTAAAAGAAAATAGATTTTATTTGTAACACGAATTGCATGCACTAGTAAATGATAAGAAAGACCTTGCAAGACTAAACAACGTTCACAACATTTATTAGTCATGTATATTGTTATAAATTTCCGCTACATTTATTATGTTTACAATATCAGGGAATTTGGGGGAAACGTGACCTCGCACCTCGGGAACAGGTAGCTGGCAACACAAGCAATAATTCAATCAAATGTGGCTTAACCGACCTCTCTCAATGTTTACCAAATACCCGCCTCGTGCGACGGCGTACTTACGTCTTAATTATAGACCTAGCTACCGATTATAGCCTTTACTAAACTTTGATATAATTTTACATTGATTTTCATTGAAAACTCTCGTACATATCAGTTTAGCCTTAATATGAGTACAAACGCATCATTAATAGTTGCAATTTTAATTGTTAAAATTATATCATGTAGAGATGAAGAGAAAATTTCCAAAGGTATTTGTTTTTGTAATTATTTCACAAATAATATCGTAATCTAATATAAAGAGGGATTTAAAAGAAATGACTTTTCTTTATTTTTATAAGTGCTAGGTATAGTTAGATATAATCTAGTCTATAAGTAGACCCTCGGGAGTCGTAATGGACCTGTGAAAACTATTGAAAAAGAACTTAAGAAAGCTTGTGTCGATTGTTAGATTTATTTCTATGAGAGTTTTACACTAAGTACATCTACCTTATTTAAAGATAAAAAATGCTTTTTCGGCTATTTTTTGTCTAAATGTCTGTGGGTATCTTTCACATATAATATATAAAATAGCTGCATTGAAGAATAAAAAATGATGAACAGTGGTTTCTATGCAAAACATATTTAAAAGGTACAAGGAATTATTTTATAATTAGTAAAACTCATAATATAATTACATATTTTCACAGCTTGTTATTGGCCTAATGAGATATACGAGCCCTGTTTCGGAGGGTGTGCGGAGATCTCTTGTGATAATCCCCGCAATCACCTTCGACCCTGCTACCCTTACTGCGAGCCTGGCTGTGTCTGCGAAGATCCCTACGTTAGAGATGACCGCACACACCAATGCGTTTTACCTCAGGACTGTTCACCGTAAGTAACCAACATTATAAAATAGAATCTAATGAGAGTATATCCTTTTTTAATGATCTAGTAAATATGTATCTATATATAGGTATATCATAAATTTTGACAGATTCTTAATTAGTTACAAGCTGACGTTAACATTAATCTATATATATAAAATCGAAAGGTCACTCACTCATCACGAAATCTCAGAAACTACAAGTGCTAGGAATCTCAAATTTTGCATAGGAGTTACTTATAGGACGTAGGTGCTCGCTAAGACGGGAATTTGCAATACTCGACTTCTAAGGGGTTGTTTTTGGGGTCGAAAATTTGTATGAAACTTCGTTACTACAAATGCTACGAGTCTCAAATTTTGCATAGACGTCACTAGGACGTAGTCATGGAGACAGAAATTAATAATAACATAGTTCACGCGGGTGTAACCGCGAGCGGGCCGCTAGTAAAATTATATAAATTTCTTTAATTCATATTATTTTTTCATAAATACATATGGGAGCATAGGAGATATCAGATAAAATATTTATAAAAATCAGGTATACATATACGAATGATTTATTATTATTGTTAGTATTTAAATTTAAAGTAAAAATCTGACCAAAATATTTTCTAGTCGATTGGAAAAAAAATACGTTAATCGAATTTTATAGTGACATTTTTCTAAAGATATATGTAATTTTGATTACAGAACACAAATGGGCATTCCAGTTCCAAGCTTAAGATCAGCAGCAGCTAAGGATGATCCGAAACCTATGAACAAAAGGAGTAAAGGCCACGCTATACGGGAAGACGATTCTTTATTAAATGATAATAATGCTCCCAATCACGTGGACGAGACACACCGAGGGGAAGTTTCTAGATTGGGCAATTATTTTAACATAGTCATCGCGCCGCCCCCTATTAAGGCAATTCAACCGCGGAAAATATTTCATGATGAAGTCAAAGGCATGTCTGTGAAACAAGTCTAAAATAACGTATCTACACAAACTTACTTGTACACAAAATTGTATTTTTTTTATTATCTAATTGTATATGAATAATAAAATATAGTTATGTTCCAAGGTTTTAGTTTTATTGAAATATATATATTTTTTTCTTTAGCTTATATCCTATGCATATTGCAGGGTAGGCAGGGGGAACCTAGCGTTAAGTGGGTCTTAATTCTCTCCTAGGTGGAAAGTGGATTAAGAAATTTTGCCTTGGCACCAGAGAGAAATATAATGATTCATCCCGAATGGGAATCGAACCCACAACTGTCGTATTACAGTCAAACGTGCACCCTCTGCGCTACGACGCCCTCAATTACAGACCAATTTTTAATTTAATATTTATACATACAACTAAAATATTTATAAAGATGAATCGCTACCCATTTAAATATTTTTTTTATTATATCAAACTGCGACAAAATATGACAAACAATACCAATCCAAATAGAGAAAGAATCAATAAGAAATAAAACAAAATTGTCGAGTAAGTACAACACCTCAGTCGTTTTATGTCTTTGCTACTATAAACAAACTTTAGCGAATTCTAGTTCTTTTATTAAACAATCGAGCATGCCGACTACACTAGTAGCTAACTCACAATAATTAGAAACGGAAAACTAAAATTATCGACAAACGTTATGAATTGATCCGAATTAGATGTAATTATGAGATATTTGTTGATCTTGGCCTTACTGCTTTGTGAGTAATCTACCATATATATATAATAATAAATAATAATAATAATAAAAATACCATAGTTCCTACACATTAACCGGTGACCATCTCTGGGCAATTACCTGTGGTTACCCAGAGATGGATCCCGGCTGATGCGTCACAGTAAAACATTTGAATATTCTCTAAGGGGCCTCTACGTATTGGACCTGTGTCCCCACGCAAGCCTTCCAAAGGACCGGGTTCTTTTAAACCCGTGAATCTTTAAAGAGAAACATAAAAATAATATATTAATTACAAAAACATTTCAGACAATATTGCGGATGCTACAAGACCAAATATTTACGATTACGATGACCCAGATACTATGAAGCCGCATTCCTTCCTTGATGAAAGGCGAAATTGGAGAAAGAAAGCATTATTAAAACCATTTGAAGTGGAACACAAAGAGTGGGATGACAGACGATATGAACACGACATTCCGAGATATTTGGACGAAGTGGAACCTAAGCGGTATATAGGGAGCGATAGGCGACGAGAGATGGATCCCGAAAGAATTTATAAGGAAGAGAGACGGTACGAGGACGCCGATAACGTAAACAACCTGCTGAGAACAAAAGATGAACTGGGACGTAATGCTGCTCTTCCGTAAATATTTATTACTGAGTTAGTCCTATCTTTAGAGAGGGGGGACCGGATTATTATACTAATTTGGAATATTTTCACAGATCTAATGAAAACGAAAAAAACATACCTTTTATAATGACGTGCGATAGAACAAATGAAAGGTAATATTTTTATTGATATTAAATATAGTCTTCAAGTAAGCTAAACTTGTTTACCAATTCTTACTTGTACTCAGATACGAGGCATGTTTCGCGGGGTGCGCCGCGGTCTCATGTGACAACCCTCGCGAGAGGCTTCGCCCCTGCTACCCCTTTTGCGAGCCTGGCTGCGTTTGCGTGCACCCCTACGTGCGGGACGACAGAACTCACAAATGCGTCCAACCTGAAGAATGCACTAAGTAATCTATATATATAAAATCGAAAGGTCACTCACTCATCACGAAATCTCAGAAACTACATGTGCTAGGAATCTCAAATTTTGCATAGGAGTTACTTATAGGTTACGTAGGTGCTCGCTAAGACGGGAATTTGCAATATTCGATTTCTAAGGGGTTGTTTTTGGGGTCGAAAGTTTGTATGAAACTTCGTTACTACAAATGCTAGAAGTCTCAAATTTTGCATAGACGTCACTAGGACGTAGTCATGGAGACAGAAATTAATAATAACATAGTTCATGCGGGTGAAACCGCGAACGGGCCGCTAGTATATATATAATTGCAAAATGATAAAATGTACACAAAATCAAATACGAAACTAATATGTGATACCGATAAAAATTGATGAGGGTATAGAAAGAATCTTAGGTGGCGTTTATTTAAAGTAGAGTCTTAAAAATTACTGTAAGTTTACCAACTTTTCAAATTCGCCCCGACACGACATGAAGACATCCCGTCTTTAACGTGATTTATATACAACTAAATAGTGTCACATCATTAGCATCACATTTTTTCACTTTCCGCCTAATTCTTTAAATATAAGAATTGAATAAATGTAAGAAAAATATAAGAAATGAATTAATATTTTCATCTTTTTTCCGTTCTGGTAACAAGGCAAAGCGCAAACTTTACTATTTATTTATAAGCAGCCTCTTTCAAACATCTAATATTTAAAGATTTTTTTGTATTCTCTACAATATCCAATAAAATAAATACGTAAATTTTTTGTTAATCTAGTATGTTCTTCACAGAGGTCTCAAAGGGATCCCCGACCTCGGCGACGACGCTTAGTGCGAACGGAGAAATGTCACTGAGGCGAACAATAGACAGCCTTCAGGTCCCCAGTTACAATAGAAGGATCTTGTTACCGTCCCGCAATACAGATCGAGACCTAGCTATAATGTAAATAGATTATAATATTATGTTACATTTTTATACATTATATTAGATTTTTTTATTATTATATGTATATACTTGTTATATTTGTGTAAAAAGTTAATTTTTGTATCAAGTTGATAAAAATTGTACTATTTTTGATCTCCTATAGTTGTAGTACTTATTTTTATAGACACACTCCTCCGACGTGTGTTTTTCTCCGTTTATCTTCCTCTAACCAGTTTGTAGACGTTGTTCATTCTGTTATTAATGGAGAAACTATGAGAGAAGAAAGGAGAAAACTCTACTACTTAAACTTCTTTACAGTTGGATATAACTAATAGTTTCACTTTGAAGATCCTAATTGCGCTACAAAGGCCTTTTACACCCCTAAGCACCGGAAAAACGTTACTTCACATTGTATTCCGCACACAGCTGGGAAGGCAAAGAGAACTTAGTGTTAAGACACTCCGTTCTCCATTTTCCGTCGAATTCTAGAGGCATTACGTGTCGAGTGGCGGAACTTAACGCCGCACTTTGCCTTGACACTCGAGTGGAGAAATAAAAATTGTATATTTATAAGTAACAAAGAATGTACTGTGTATAATGTTGTTTATATAAGTAACTTGTTTAACATAAATAATAAAAAAGCATATAAAAATGCTAATTTTTATTTCATTTTTTTTTCTAAATAACAATTCAACGATAAAATCATAACAAAACGATTCATCGATTCACATTTCAACACACTATTGTTTAAAGAACATTCGATTAGAATAGAATTAACGTAGTTCATTTCGCTCCTAGTCGCTTTTGATTTCCTTTATAGATTTTACCTTTAATTAATTTCCTTTTATTGATTTCCTTTAAGAAGCTTAAAAGTAACGTTGGTATTAATTAATCTAATGGGGACTATTGTACTATATTTACTCTTATTCGTATATAATACGCCAAATGGTTTTGCGTAGAAAAAGAAAAATTATAACTTTTTTATTACTTCCCTATATACGCTAGCCGGTTTGGAAAACAATCATGTTGTATTCTGTAGTTTTGTTTTTTAAATTTTCATTATTTTCCTATAGTGTGTTGTGTGAAAATACCTATGGTGAGTTACCTTTTTTTATATTGCCTTTGTTAATAGAAGATTTTTATTTTTCTCTTTTTTGACAATTTCTTTTTATTAGCAACATATTAGTAACTAGTGACCCCGCGCGACTCCGCCCGCTGGTACTACATAATTATTTATCATTCTCAATATCCAAACATTAATAGCCATAAGTTTTAGCCAATTCAATGAATTATTATTTCGTAGCAATATTGTCACGTTGCTTTCGGTGTAGTGGGGAACGGTCTTGAAACTAGGTTCCCAGGCTAGTTCTGTGTTCTGCCTACACTGCTATGTACGTGATACAGCACGAGCCTAAAGATATTAAACTATATTTATTTCTAATAATATATATATTTTATTACAGAGTGTGGAGAACATGGCAGATTTGAATATTGTATAGATGAAATACCAGGTTGTGTGATCGGCTGCCACTGCCATCCCGGGTACTACTTCGATACAGACACAAAAAAATGTGAACCCAAGTATGTTATTAATTTAATACTAGCGAACCATAATATATTGCGTACATACAATTATTAGCAAAAAGTTAAAAATCTTCTTTTATGTATGTACGATAACGCCTTTTTAACATCGAATGTATTTAAATTTATATTCTTCTCATTCGAGGATATCAATTTTCAAATAATGATGATACAAAAATTAAAGACCTAACTAACCCACATAAAGAAAAAAGTGAGTACCAGAGTTAAAAAAAGGTGTTTTACTTATTATGTTCCCAACCCTTAAAGTGGGTAAGATGTGTTAATCTGTTAATGTATATGTAATATCCCTACGAAATGGTATTATTTCTAAACCTTTAATAAAAGATCAATCTATGTTCTAGTACTAAATTAATAGATCATCACAGACGTCACCACACAGGCGAACCGACGCGAATCCTCAACGCTGCCACTCCTAGTATCGTAAGCGAAACTGAATCTCTTCTCAAGAGTAAGCTCGATGATCAAGTCGATGAAATCAGCAATGATGCAAACGACTTAGGCGACTGGCTCTATAATCAATTCTTTAAAACAATAGAAAATCAAGTTGTTAATAGTACAAGTGAAAAAGACGAAGAGCAACCAACGCGCCGAAGTGGATCAACTATCAAGAAACCAAAAATAAAAAAGAAATGGAACAGAAATAGAAAAAGTAATAAAAAAACAAAAAGGAGGAAATTAAGAAATAAATTACTTCGGATAACAGAAGATGATAGCATGTTTGACATGGCGTCTCATTCTAGTTCAGATTCCAGTGATTCGAGCTCCAGTGAGTCATCTGTAGAACACCATGTTCATGATAATGACGATGTACATGGACATAAGAAAATTATTGTGTATAATAAAAAACCGAAGCCACCTTTGCCCAGCTTCATTTTTATGCCAAATTTAGAAACGCCATTCTATCCTCCTATAGGTCTACCACCGCCTCCTGTGGTACCCATGTACCCCATAGTGCCCGTGCCACCTGTAGTTCCGTTTGGTATTGAAACAGGTTAGTTCGCAAAGTATTAAAAGAAAGAAAGAATATATAAAATAATATTTTAAAAATGAGTTTTTTGTAAATTACATAATTTTTATTAAATACTTTTTAAGCATTTAAAAATATTCCAGAGTGTTCTACCACAGAAGGTAAGACGTCTCCCCCCACCACCGCTCAACCCAGTACTGCAAGTGTGTCAGTAACGGCTGAGACAACAACACCATCCATCCAGAGTACTACTGATTTGTAAGTCATTTGAAAAGAAATTTATCCAATTTTATTGGTACTACACGGAACCTTTTTTCCGGTTTTTTTTTTTGCTTTTTTTTATTTAATTTTTAAAAAATATCATATTGTGTGAGAGTACGAGAGTATTGTTTTAAAAATCTAAAATTATACTCATATAATTTAAATGAGTAAAATTCGTAACAAGGCAGATATGGAAAACAATCACAAATGATTTTCAATCAATAATTTTATAGTTCTTCTATAAAATTAATAAACCGATTGACGAGGCAAGAAACTATCGCCAGAATTACAATTTTTATGTCAAGCAATTTGACAAGTGAGACACTTTAACTAAGTATAATGTATTTGTAAAAAAAATTCTAACAAGTAAAGCGTATTACACTGTACAAGAATATTTAGAGCATAAACATGTATGGAATTAATGTCTATTGAATGTAATGCAGGATAGGTGCCAACTAATGTAATAGTAAAATACACCATTGACTTTGAAAAGAGCAACTGTTGAGTTTCTTGTCGGCTCTTCTCAGCAGAACTGCCTTCCGAACCCGGTGGTAGCTTTTTTTTATATGTACATTCGACGATTCAAAAGTGCTTGTAATAGTCAATTTGAATAAAGAATAATTTGAATTTGAATATTACATTTTCAATTTTCTGAATATAGAAAACCAAATAAAATATACTTATACTTATTATAGCACTGTATATCTCCATATTTTTTGAGGACTTTCATCCAGTGAAGTTATATAGCTAGCTACAAGCTAGTTTGCGTTATATAGCTTAGTAAAAATAAAACATATTACATTGCTACGCGATACCCATTTAATTTCAATGGCCATACAATTTTACGCAAGAGCCCCATTGTGGGGCTCAGCCGCTAAATCTATCAGATGCGGCCCACTGCTCGTAGCGCTATTTATATAAAACTATTACAAGCCTGTTATTTTACATCGATCCTTTTATTTCTTATTTGTGTAAAATGAAAGACTTGAAAAATTAAACTAGAGAGATTTGAAGAATAAACAATTATATTTTTAACCGTTTTTCTCTATTAATTAAATTCTGTTTACCAACATTTAAAAATATTTTCAGAAAGGAATAGTGGACTTACTAGGTTCAAACAACCTCCTAAAATTCAGTAGATATTTTAACATAAAAAAGCAATCAAAGTCTTTCTTTAAAATGTACTATGAAATTTAGTTATCAATTGTTGAACCTGAAAATTTATTTATGTTTTCTTGTATTTCACAAGAACAATTACTATTGATAATAATATTCTAAATAAGTACTTGTATTTATTTAATATTTTTTTCATTGCTTCCTGATAACGTTTTATACCCATCTAATCACGAATATGGCTTCACACTCGTGATAGTTAATTCTATGATAACAAAGTAAACTTGTTTAAAAGATATTACTATTCAAAATATTAACAAGGAATAAAAAAAATAAACTTTATAAATATAAATAGGTAAAAATATTTAATTGCAGAAATCCTCAACGATTATTGAAAAAGAGGAAAAAGAAAATACCAAGGGTTTCCAGTTATAATATTGATAACGAAGACGATGCTGGGTAATATTATCAGTCTATTTAGTATATTAATAAATATAATAACATTATAATTTATTCCACTCCAATTCCATGTAATAAGTCTCTGCTGGTGGTAGGTCAACTTGAAGTAAGAAAATTGTAAGGTTCAGAAACAGAGAAAAGAAAATAATGTATTAGATATTAGAAGCTTATTAATTTTGGTGAACTTATTAGAAATGAATATAAGAAAGTATTTTTGTATAGTAGCTAGAGTATGTTAAGCATGATAATAATTAGTTATTTTCATTTTCAGATTCGATAAACTACAACCCGTTAATCGACAAAAATTAGTAAGACTTACCATATTTATAAATTAAATTTTCATTTGTAGTATTTACATCATTTGTTGGTAAACTATGTGACAAATTATTTCTTTATTTTCCAGTTATCGCGAATAAGGGACAGGATGAATCGTCCATCTTCAGCTAAATATTTTATGTCTCCTTGGCAGAAACATAAAAAAATATTGATGAATACTGACAGCAGAGGCGACGACTTCGAAAGCCCGTTGATAGAAAATGATATTCCTGAGAATCTTTTAGAAAGAAATGAGGAGTTACCTAGAAATGTCGAATTCAAGTACCTAACAGAACTAATACATAGAGATATGAAAAATAAAACGAACGATCTACCGCTTATAGAATATAATCCTCTTGAAAGTATAGAAATGTACAAAGCAGCTAAAATCGATAAACACGATTATTCTGGTTACATTGTTCCACCAAATACGCCTGATGGTCGTCGGTACCCTCGTCCTGGTAAAAATAAATTAGATGATTCATATTATACAAAACTAGGCAGAGAAATAGCTTCAATGATACGAGGAATCGATGTCCAAAATAAAAATGCAAATATCCAGATAGAACAAAAACGTGACTCTGCCAAGGGTGAATTGTATTTCAATAATAATTCTCCAAGATCGTATTGGGAACGATCTGTTCGATCTCCTTTGACAATTTTAAATATGAATAAAAACAAATTTGAATATTTAAAAAAAAGTAACGAATTACTTTTTGATATTGAAAATAAAATAGAAATTATTGCTTCTACGGTACCTACTATGAGTTTACAAGAAATAGAAAACATCGTTCGCGTTATGGATGTTGCTAAAAAAGCAGTAAAAAACAGAGAAAGTAATATTAAAAGCTTATTATCTAATACTCATAATTTTAATATTAATTTATGGCCCCAACGAATTGGAAATAATATCTTAGACAATAGTAAAATGCCATCCAAATTTGAGAGACAAGATACAAGCAAAGGAAAGTCCATTGGTAAACCAAGTGTACCCGACGGTACACGTATTCAAATGCAAGAAGTTCAGAGGCTGGTTGCTTGGCAGAAACCTCGTAAAGCTGTGAAACCAGATACTCAGCAGACCGATATACGATTCCAAACAAAACCAGATGTTAAATCATTATTTCAAAATACATTACGTGACAAAGCTAAACCACAATATGATAATAGATCAAAAATTGCTCCACCCATACAAAACAATTCTAGAGAGACGTTACTAGGATACGATATGAACTCTATATTTTTAAAACGCAAGAAATATTTTGACGAAGACCACAATTTTTACATACCCAAACCCCCATCTAATACTCGAGCCACCCACCCTTCGTACTTCCATCAAGAAATCAATCATTTTGACTATATAAATTAAAATTAAGTTACTGTTTTTGTTACTGCTATATTGTACGATCATAAGTATTATACAGCTTTCAACTATTAGTTATTTCGCTTAACATACAAATAAAATATATTTAGAGTTTTATATTATTTTTTTACCGAACTTGTAGGCACAGCCATGTGACTGTAAACGCGACAGTTGTAGGTTCGATACCCACTCGGGGCATATGAATTATTATCTACTAATATTTTCATTTCTTTTCTCTGATTTACGCAAACCTAGGCATTGAGTTCGACCACTCAACATGCAATGCCTTGAAAAAAATCGGCAGAAACCGGAGGATAGAGTGTCGAAGCCTAGTGCTCCATCTATATGCGGCATATAGCGTGAAACTGAGAAAAAAAATAACATAAAAAAAATTGTGACTCTTCAAATTACTTCTACTTTTCTAATGTATACATTAACAACAAAGCTGATGACGAATATATTTCTGTAATTTATCATATCTTTATTTTATTCTTTCTGTAAGGTTTATAAAGTAACATTATAAATGTAATTAGGTGGAGTAATTATAACGTCAAATCGATTTGTTGTTCCCAAAACTAACTTTCTGTGATTCGATACAAATGGTGACTGTAATTAAAGTCCTTAATGCTGGGACTAAAAGTAAATTAGGATGTCTGAAACAAGCCAGTCCAGGACGAATCTGCTCGAAGTTCAAAAGGCTCTGTGCGACGGCGGAATATTAAACTAGTCTTTGCCCTTTATTCTCACTACTAAACTCCTAACTAATTACGTAAGAAAGACATATATTATCTAAGTTTCTAATTAAAAGACCAAAATTGTAATTAAAAGAATACGTTAGAATAGAACAACAACATTATAAACCCAAAACGGTGTTAAAAATGGAAAAAACAAAATAATTTCCGAACGAGTAGGTCCAATCAGACAAGCTATAAAAGCATGATACATATATATATGTATTAGGTGTACTCATATATATAGAGAGCCCGCCGTAATATCGAGACGGGCTTACAAATAGGGCTGAAATTTATTTGGCTCGGTATCGGGAAAGCATTTCCAATTTTCATATTTCCCGCGATGGGACGCCGCGCTTCCTATCTAGACCTTAAATCTCTCCGCGGTATTTTATGATATATAATTGATTGCTCGACTCGTCTTGTAAAAATATTAGAGTCGTTACAATCTTTTTTGTTTTATTATACTATAAAGTTTTTTTTTTCAAGCTTCACTCTGTATTCCGCACACAGCAGGGTAGGCAGAGGGAACCTAGTGTTAAGACACTCCTTTCCCCACTTTGTTTACTTTCTGGAAGCATTGCGTGTTGAGTGGCAGAGCTCAACGCCGCACTTTGCCTCGACACCAGAGCGAAGAAATGGAATATAAACGTAAGTAAATATTTCACTTCCTCGAGTGGGGATCGAACCCACAACCATCGCGTTACAATCACACCCTTATGCCGCTGTGCCACGACGGGCTCATGAAAGTTTTTGTCCTCATAAGATTGTCTTTAGTTAATGCAGTATAAGAAAAGATCTAGGGAAATTTAATCAGTAATGTCGTACAATAAAAAAAAGAGAGATACTAAGTTGAATTTCTCAAGTTGCTTGCTCAGTGTCGACTGTGGTAAGTGTTCTCCAAAGCGTAGATTGCGGAGAACTTTACGCCAACTAGGCACAAAACAAATACGAACGAAAAAAACATTTTTATTCCATTGAAGATTGTGTACGACCTTACAAAAACTCTGTCAAACTATTTAATCAGTGAAATACAATTTTTATTCTATTCTATAATATGTTTTTCCTGTAGACATTGTCGCGAGTTATATTAGCATTTATACTGTGGCTCCACCCGCGAGGTACTCTCTACATCTTATAAACTTGGATAAGAAATACTTACCGCGATACTTCCTACAAACTTTCTTCAGTAAAGTCTTTAAATGATGGCATCAAGTTGGAACAATTTTCATAACGACTAAGCCAGTTTCAACGTATATAGACACTTGACGGTATAACTGCGAACAAAAGGAAACAAAACTCTCCTATTATCCTTATTCGTTTAACAAAACATTGCCAAATGCCATATATAAGTAAAAATAATCACATATTCTTTTTTAAATTGAAAGTTTAGATTGAATTGAAGGGCTTATATGAAATTAATTGCATACGTCTATCTAAATTTGTAGATCCATGTAGGTGGTGGAAGTTTGTAACGTATGGACTGTAGCGGCACGGCCGGACGGCTCCGCCCGCTCTCATTAATGAATTCGCTCTCGGATCAAATCCTCTAACAAATTAGGATTAGATGAGGGACCTACTGTGTTTTTAGGTCGAACCGTAAATGTTATTTCAATGGAAATCCGTATTTCCGTTCAAGTAAGGAAATTTTGTTTAGTCCGTATTATCATTTAACATAAAGATTTATAGAAAACTGTATTTACGTTATCTATTAAGAATTACCTAACGTATTAAATACTTATATATACTACTCTTATAACTGAAAGATAGAGGTAGTATTAAAGGAAAATTTCACAGAGTCCTCCAGACCAATATCTGCACTCTATATTCTGTTCGGGACATTTAATTTATCGCTTACTGCATTTGATAAACTCCTATTTATAATGCCCATAACAAGCAAAATATATCAAAATCTAAATCTGCAAGTATATAGATTAAAAGTAAATAAATATAAATATTACATTTACATAAATAATACCAAAATAAATTGTGAGTTCACCTGAATATCTATGAATAAGTAAGAGAGCTGGTCCTCTGTTAGTAAGGGGACGATATCTGTCTATAGATCTTGACCACGTATGAAAGTAAACGTTATTTATGTCTCCTTTTACTAAGGAAAAGAGGAAAAGAAAAGGAAATATAAAAAGTCTGACAAGCACTTAATATTGTTAGTTCGTGTTAGGTCATTGACATGCTGTCTCGCGGGAGCAGGAGCAGTACGCAACACAAATAATATAATAATATTTATTTTAAGTAATATCTATGCTTAATACATAATGTTAATGCATTTAAAAAAATATATAATTAAATCAGCTTCACGCTGTATCCCGCACACAGCAGGGTAGGCAGAGAGAACCTAGTTGAGACACTCCGTTCCCCACTTTCTGTCGAATTCTCGAGGCATTGCGTGTTGAGTGGCGGCACTCAACGCCGGTTAATATATTTGTGTGTATAGTGCACAATTGTGACAGTTGTTTTCATGTTTTTCGGTTGATTTTCACTTGAATACGTTAAGAAATTTAAATACAATATTTATAGAATAGATACCTATCTAAACTATAACAAACACTATATTTTTCTTATAATATAATTATTTCTTAATTAAAATTAAATATATTATTATAGGTTTATTTGTAAAGTACTTACAAAACCAGCTTCACTTACATTTATAAATTAAATCACCTTCACGCTGTATCCCACATTCAGCAGGATAGGCAGACAAACCGAGTGTAAAGAACTTGCGTTCCAAACTTTTCGCCAATTTTTTCAAAGCATTGCGTGTTAAGAGGCGGAACTTAACGCCGGGCATTTGCCTTGATGCCAGAGCGAAGAAATGTAAATATTAAGAAATAATAATTACTTCCCTCGTATGGAATTGAACCCACAGCTATCGTGTTACATACCCTTGTGCCCCTACGACAGCCTCCACTTACATTTATATAAGTATATTAAAGATTCAAGAACACCAAATACAGATAGCAGATATGTTTATTCTTATTTCGTTACATTAGAGTACAACCCGCAAGAGACACTCGCGCCGTCGCCCACAATTTTCCCGAAAACGAAAGCTGCCTTCGGAATACGAAGCGACGAGATGAAACGTCGAATTGGAAAAACTGCTTATTTTATTACAGCGAGGATGGGATAGGCCTCCGGCGGAATTGCCACAAGTCCAATTAGACTCGCACTCGAACACTTCCTATTACGAGTACACGCGTCTCGTGCCATTTGGAATTTTTAAATTTAAATTTACTTTTGTAAAAAAAAATCAGCTAAAATATTCATTTAGCAAGTTTTTTTTCATATTCAATCATTCAATTAATTGACATTCAATTAATTGTCATTTTTGTTTGACATTTTTCTAAGAATATTTTACTGTATGACTTCTATATTACTTTAATTTACAGTTACAATTTTTAATCTATATGTTATTAATACCAATTGTAATTTTATTAGTAGATACATGCTGTGATTGTCTTTAATTGGAAAAGCATTTGGCCATGTTGTAATGTTTTTTCTGTTGACGATCCTAAATAAATAAATAAATAAATAAATAAATATTCTGCACATAGCAAGGTAGGCAGAGGGATCCTCGTGTTAAGGCACTCCGTTCTCGATTTTCTGCCAAATTCGAATTTTGGAGACATTGCGTGTTTAGTGGCGGCACTCAACGCCGCGTTTTGAACTTGACACCACAACCAAAATATTAAATATTTCATGTCCTCGAGTGGGACTCGACCCCACAACTCATACTTCATGCCGCTTCGCCACGACTGGCCTCAATTTACCGTTTAATAATTTTATTTCTGCTTATAAAAAAATTAAAATGAATATAGATATATAACAAGTAAACTAACATATAATTATTATGTAAGTTTGTCCTAAAAGTGCAACAATCCTGTGAGTATATAAGCATTTCTATAAAAAAGGTCCAGGAAGGATCAAATCACGTATGATGTACGATTTATCGCAGTGTGGTCCACCCCGACTCACCGACGGCGATTTTGCTATTTTTATACGATTACGCGAATATATCTTTGATTCTAAGTTATTTTTCTCAAATAGAGATATTTATTTTTATTTCTATCTTATTGATATTGTTCGTATCCATGTCAGTTATGTAAGAAAATACCGGTATTTTAATTAATAATTCAATTAAGTCAAGTTCTACTTTATAGCAAGAGTAGAGCTTCTCGAAGTTTTGGAGTAAGTTGCAACTTCATAAATATAGGCCGCAACCTGTTGTTTTTAATATAACGAATTATGATGTTGCTAAAGTCTAGACAACATGTGTAATGAACACTAGGAATTTTAAAGCATAAACTAGATTAAAAACCTAAATAATAATTATTACTTAGTACAGTAGTATACTCGTATATATTTTTAGTAGATTGTACAATTATCTATGCAAATACACTTGAACTTAAATCACTAAATATGTTTCAAGAGTATGCCTATAGGAAATGGAGATAGGCGATTTGTTATGCATAAGATACATTAAAATAAAAAATATATCTAAATAAAAAATAGTTATTTATAGCACGTATACCAAATAAATCATTCATATGCATTTATAAATTATTTAATTATGTAAGGCCTTCATGGCTCATGGGCACAAGGGTTTAACTGTAATGACGGTGGTGGGTTCGATCCTCACTCGAGAAAATGATATTTTTTTTTATAAATTTTTTTACATACTAAATGTAAGCTAAAAATGCTAACACACATAAAGACAATTAGTGCGCGCTCGTATTATTTACTTCATATTTAATGTAGGTATAGTTTGCTAGTTAAACTGAAGTCTAAAGTGCAACAGTGTAGCGTAGCTTAATTACGCAAATAACTATAATTGTACCTTTGTGTACGTGAGTCTCTTTAGTCGTGCGGCTGCCGTCTTTAGTACCTACATATTAATTGTAATATTAACTTATATCCGCTTGGAGACATAACAACATGTATGTATTTTAGATTTTGTATATTAATTTGGTATAATAAGTGCCCAATAACAAGCCCGCCGTTCACGTGGTTCATATCTCAACACGTAATGCCTCCAGAAAGAGGGGAACGGAGTGTTTTAACACTGGTCTCCCAGATTCCCTCTCATCAACCTACACCCTACCCTGCTATGTGCAGGATACAGTCAATAAAAAGCTAATCTTTCTGTATTTACAAGTCTTATTCAACTCGTACGTTATTGTTTTAGAAACGTCAAGTTAATCTAACACCAAAATATAATTAATATTTTTAGTAAATATTTTAATGTAAGTACTTCTATATTTTCTTCTTCTATATAATATTACTTATTCTATCCCTACTTCTTAAAGACATGGCCTCATATGAGCACATTGCGATGAAATGATACAGATTTATGAGAACACAAACTCAAGTTCGCAATACAGCTTGAATATGCATGTAACAGATGTTTCCGTCCGCACATAAATTAATATAAATACGCAATATATTTACAAAATGTGATTTTTCTGTATAAATAAACTATACTGTTTGTTTAACTTATTGTATGAAATGTTTACGTGGAGTTAGTGAAAGAGTACAATAAGAAAATATTGCTTCTAGTTTCTATTCCTGTTTTCATGGACGTATCTACAGATATTTTTTGGGGGAGGCATAGCACAGATATATTCGTTTAAAAGTTGTTTTTTTTTATTCTCTTGGGCAAATTACATCTTAGTAAAATTTCTGGGGTGGGTACAGACCACCCAGCCCCTTACTACGCCTATGACTCTTTTATATTGTAATTGAAACACAGGAGATGCACGCAAAACGCCGCCTCCATTATGAGATATGATAAACTTAAATTACTCTATAATTGTGAGTTATTGATAAAAACGCAATTTCCATGCACCGGCAGTTATTGCAGGCCGGCGCAAAATGTTTCAAAGTTTCCTCAGAGCGCCGCAGGTATAGTGTGAAATTTGAATTTTTCCGCTGTTACCTGCTATTATAAATCAAGTGAAAAGTCGACTTAAGCTCTCCCGAAGCGTGTTCTCAAACATTTTAAAATTCAAATTATAGGTCCCTGTGACTTATGAACGAACACAATATTATGTAGATTACATACTTTGAACTTGGGAATGACGTACGGAGTAATAAACGTTAGACTATAAGAGGAGGATATTACAAATATATTCCGTTTACATTATGAAAAGGTAACAAACATGAAAGAGGTGCTTTTAGTAATGTGTTAAGAAAATAATATGTATTTTCTTGGTTGTAAATAAATCCTTATGGTTTAGTTGTTATAGTTGCACTTGTTGTTGTTGATTATTATTTGTCGGACTTTTCTTCTTCGCTTTTTTCTCTTTAATAACGATGACACTTTAGTAGGTTTTAACATTAACTCTGTGGTAATCACATGTTATAAAAAGCTCAAATTTTTGTAGACAATCAATAATACCCATGAATTGAAATCTAATTTTATTTTAAAATAGTGGTATCTAAAAAACGTTTATTGTAAAACGATATTTTTTGTACATTATATTTATAATAAAAAAATTTTTTTTTGTATAAAAAAATATAACAAGATTACCATTATTAGAACAGCGCCATCTAGGTCGTGACTATTGTACGACAAAAAAAATTAGGGCGCCCTCTGCTATTGATAATATGTAATATGTACAAAACTTTTCATTGCTATCATAAAAATATCTTACTCAACGTTTTCATCTAATGGAACGCTACTAAGCAATAGATGGCGCTACTTGTTTAAAATTTGATTTGATGAAACAAAATAAGAAGATTCAAATAAGCATGACATCCTGGCTAGAAAAGCGAAATATTAATAATTGTATTTATTTATAATATAGTAATTTTAATTACTTTTACAATAACTATCGTTTTAAGATAAGTTGAATTTCCTAGGCTGTCGACTGTAAGTGACTCCTCAAAATTATGATGTTTAAAATAAAAAAAAAAATATTTATTATTGAAAATTAAAACATTTATGAATTGAAAACAAAATAACTCACTTGTTTCACTTTCACATAATATCATTTATTTGTGTATACACATATCTACTCTCGTTTGTAAAAATCTTTTATGTGACAGTACTTATGTGTCGTATCGTTTTTACCTTCATGTTTTGTATCGCACATAGCAGGGTAAACACACAGAACATGGGAACCTTATGTTAAAACACTCCGTTCCTATTTCAAGAGACACCCGTTCCCCAATAATAAATAATACTAAATAAACTTGTTTTTTTAATTATTCTTGAAACTATTAAATTTTCACTTGTTTAAAACTATTCTGCAAGCAAATATTTTTATATAGGTATCTACATAAGTAAATTTAAAAGGTAACAATTATATACCAACTTAAACTCAATACTAAACATTGAAAATAGTATTATATAAAGATATATTGGATAATATATGTAATAATACAGTTCGTATGTAGGTTTGTGATTGCGCAGTAGCTCGCAGATATCGTCAGTCAACCCTCCAACCACCCCGAGCGCGCGTTCCGTCCGACACCATCGTACAAAACCTGTGTTTATATTGGATCCACAGTCAGTTACATCATAAAAGGTAATATAGGATTGTTAAATTTAATTTTAAATTATATTTATTACCTATAATAAAAAGAAACTAAATCTACGATCCTCAAGTAATTCTTTATCTATGAGTTGAACAATAGAATTGCCTCTATAACCCTGACCTGCTTAATAAAATTATAAAGAACTAGGTATGCTATTAGGAATATATCTCATAGATTTTTGGTGTTACGTAACAAGGGGTGGCCTGGCTGGTACCTCTGCACTGCGTAACCTCACAGTAGCTTTACCTTCTGAAGGATGGAGGTCGCTGACCCACGGAGTTCGGTCGATGGTGTACGTGGCCTGGTTTTTAAGAGGATAACGTTATATTTTGTTTCTGAGACGGTAGACAATGGTTGCAAAACATAACAGTTGATACAATACTGTAATAGCGTTTTTTTTTTGCATAAAAAGGTTATATATGTATAAATAGAGTGGGCAATGATTAATAAATATTAAAAACATGACACCTAAAAAACTATATTTTTATTATTATATTATAGAGCCAAATTTTACATATCTAACATAATAATTAATAAGTATAATAGAGGCTGTCGCGGCACAATTGTGCAAGCCTATTTTCATTTTTTCGATCTGGCAAAAAAAAAAGCGCAGCATTGCTCTATCTATCTTACTATTGGCGGGATACAACATGATAAAAAAAAAAAATGATACTGAAAAAAAATGACATTTGAAGTTCTGGTTACTTCTGGAAAGATCTAAACGTTTCGCAATAGAATATCTAAGTAGCCCGGCTTTTGCCTTCGTGCTAGAGCGAAGATATGGATATATAAATGTAAATAAATATTTACTTTCCTCGATCGGGATCGAATCTACAACCGGTCGCGTTACCGTCACAAACTTGCGCTTTTGCGCCACGACTGGCCTCTACTATGTATATCAAACGTTAACTATTAAAAATAAAAGGAAGCATCAGTCTAAAAGCCAAAACGAGCCGCGTTGTTCAGTTTTAGTTTTAACTTCTAAAAGCAACTTCACATATCGCGCGAACAGTGGCAGAGCGCGGACGTTACATTTGTCATATATTACAAATCTCTCTACGAAATTATTAAGTAATTTAGAGTTAATTTACAATAACAACAAAAGAAAAAACAAGGTGAGCAACTACTGTATAATCTACTGTATTTTTAAAATAAATAAAAAATGTGTTGAGAAAACGTTTCATACATTTTATTTAGGATTCGTTTTATGAATTTATATCTTATTTTGCAATATTTGATGACAATAGCTTATGGCGAAATATATATTGTATTTCTAAATATTGTCATCATGTAATAATGAACATATTTGTTAACTGTGCTAATGTAAATTATGTCTGGTGTTTTAAAAACAGTCCGGCGTTGAGATTTTCCACGATTCAACACGCAATGCTTCGAAAAATTCGGCGGAAAGTGGACAACAAAGTGTTTTAACACCTTCCCTCTGCCTACCCTACTGTATGCGAAACAGAAGCTGATTTTATTTTTAACAGAAATATTTGCTAATATCATTAACATTATCTTATACCTTTTAATAAAATATTTTTGTCCTTTAATTATTTTTAATGAACAAGAAGGCGCGAGACCTGTTTCTTTTTCATATCTCTTATATCAAATAGTTACATCCACTGAAGTCTATGTAGGTCAAAAAACACCCGCCCACCTTCGGTCATTGACCTATATGCATATTTAGTGATATAAATGACCATGAATCAAAATATTCTGTTTGTAGTGCCTCTATTAAAAGTGATATTATAGTTTTTAGTAGGAATCACTTAAAATAGCATAAAATAAAAATAAATATTCGTTTCTCTTAAACTTATTCAGTAAATATTCCTGAAATCAGCTTCGCGCTGTATCTCGCACACAGCAGGGTAATCAGAGGGAATCTAGTGTTAGGACACTCCGTTCCTACTTTCCGCCGAATGTGGCTGTCTTGAGTGGCATAACTCAACGCCGCGCTTTGCATCGACACCGGAGCGAAGACATTTATAAAAATATTAAAGTAGGATATTCTTGAATATTTTCATAAATATTGTTAACGTATTCGTTTCCAAATTGCCGTAACGCCCACAGAATATTTATGACGTACCAACACGTCTAGGTATTTACACCATAAAATGTCGCAACCACATATAATGGTAAACATTATCTCATTCTACCAGAATCCTCACAGCGTTGGCTTACGTAACAGTATTTACTCGCGGTGTGACCTGGCACAGTCTCTAATTAGTTATATGGGATCCGCTGTTGACATCATGACCTCATAACGTTAATTTTCATAGTAATATGCTTGAAAAATAAAGAATTACATAAAATTCAAATGTGGCATTGATTTTGTTGTTTGAATGATAAAAAGGAAACACAGATTTTACTTTAAAAAAATGTAAATATCACTAATTAATCCAGTTCGATAGAGCACCTATTTGATCAGAAATGATCACCCACAAACAAACGTTTCAATTTGAACCTATACTCGTAATATCTCATCATTATTTACTTACACGATTTACAATATTTATATAATTTTTTTGGAAAACATTACATTTTTATAAAAGGTAAATATTAAGGTTGAATAAAAGTACTTTTATAAATATATTTTTCAAACTACAAACAGTTAAAGAAAAGCATTTATATGTAATTTTTGTAGATACTTATACATCCAAAAACTAATTCGGATATCAAAATGAACGTATAAAACTATAAAGTGGATCACGGCCGACGAGTATCGCACACAATATGTTACAAATACTCGTAGTCGTAGATAGAGCGCTATCATCGATTCATTCCTGTTGATGCGAGTGCCGGAGCCAGAGGACATTGTATTTAAGCCCTAATATAGAAACTAGTACGTTCTACTTTAAAACTAGTGAAGGTCAGAGCGAATCTAAATAAATCCGAATCTTAAGCAGCAACGGAAGGATTCGTTTAAAGAATTTTGAACAATTGTTCCTATAGAGACGGAGACTGTCAAATCATGTTTTTTAAGATTTATATATTTAAAAAAAAACAATTACAGTTATTCGTTCAATTAAATCGTGGACATTAGTTCTATTTAACCCATTGTCGCTATACGCATATACGTACTAACAAACTAAGCAAGAGAAGTATTGTAAAGGCTCTTTAATGGTGTTCTATTTCATTCAACAATAGGCAGAACTTGCATTGTACAAAACTTGTTCTCTACCTATTATAAATGTTGATTTATTGTCAGGTTCACGCTGTATGCGCGGGATAGCATATAGCAGGCTAGGCAGAGGGAATCTAGTGTCAACACTCGGCTTCCAATATTCCGCGGAATTTTCCAAGTATTGCGTGTTGAGTGGCAAAATTGAACGCCGCGTTTTTCCTTGGTACCAGAGCAAAGAAATGCAGCAATAATAATTTATTTTTCCGAGTGCGAAGTAAACCCTCAACTGTCCTCATATTCAAAAATAAACATATAAATATAAATAGCAATACGTTTTTATTTTAATAATTACAGATGACGTCTCCAGCCATCAGCAAATCGCCTGAGAAGCAGAAATCTGATAACAACTCTCCATCACAACAGTCTAACACAGAGCAAGCACCGCCTGCGGAACCATCTGCATCGAATTCCGATCCTCAACCATCAGACCCCTTCAGCTGGCTCCGAATATTTAAGCTGGCCGACTTAATGATGAAGCAAGGATGTTAAAGTACCCATATCGTTATAGAATATAAAAGCAATAATATAACTTGGATTGGAGTAAACAAATTTCATGAAGAATAATATGTAGATTGTTTGATCGATACCAATTAATATTAGACTAGTAGATACGTAGTCTTTATCATAAGGACACACGATGTCCGTGCTTAGGGCTCCGTTCTCACTAGGGCTCTGACTTGATTAGAAACTTTTCTGTCTGTCAACATCAATTTAATCTATTAGAATTTGCTTTACTTATTACATAGGCATATGGCCGTACTGCTTAGTAGATAATCTAAACATAGGAGCTCCTGCCACATTGACGTTAATGATACAAACTAGAGTACCTGAAGCGACATGGTTACAAGACAAAAAATATTTACAATGTTTTATCTGAAGAGTATAAATTAATATATCGAAATATTTTACTTATATGAAAAAGAATTATTTTTTATTATATAGAGATTCTCTATCTTTTCTTTATAAAACAACAGTTCTTGTTTATAAGAAATTATTATTTAGTATTTTATATTGTGAGATACCTTAAATCTTAATATTTTATGAGTGAAAGAATATAAAAGAAAGAAATTGGACAATATTAATATAAGATAAAGTTTTATGTATATAATTGTTAAATCATATTATTCATATAAATACTTATAAAGACGCTATTATATACAAAACAAAAGTTCAAAAGTACCCTTTTATTTGCACATAATACTAACAAGTATGTAAAAAGCGACTCTTAATAAAGAATAGCATGTCACTAATTCAACTAAATATTACCATAGCAGATGTGCCTAATTCAATGAATTGGCAATATTTATTGCTGTTTATTATATCCATATTAATTAGTTAATGTTAATTATATGGAATTCTAGTCTTTTAAAGTAATATCTATACACACCTAACATATTTTAGTATTTAGTTTTTAGAATGCAATATAGTGCATACTGAAAGAGTGTAAGCTCATTGTTAAATCTGTCAACTTATCTTCAATAAAATAGTATTAATTATTACATTTTTGTTATTATTTGATTGCAACCTATCACACATTTTTTTTAAATAACAAGAAAAAATGTCACACATTTGAGTTGTAACAAGTGCCAATGAAAAACTTATTAAATATCGTCAACTAAGTAATTTTTCTATGAGAATTTTGAGAGGATTAAAAATAAAACGACTTTTTATGTATTATTTTTTTAATAGTATTGGTAGGTAGGAGGTACATAACACGCAGGAGTCTGGGTTTTTGGATAAAGGGAAGTTAAGATACAATACTATTTCCAATATGTACAAAATATACAATTATCTCTAGGTCCTAGCAAATTAATCTTACAGTAGAAATATGATCACAATATTTTTTATATTCTTACATTTCACTATAGTATAACTATGGAGGCGGGTGGCGCATGCGGCGGCGCCGCCGCTACAACAGTCTACTCACCTCACTTTTGCTGCACACTTGAGATCAAATGTTAATTTTACATATATTTAGTCTACACTCGCACACGCGCGGCCGCTACCCAAACCCCCGCACCCCCGCACGCCTCCACCCCACATCACAATACAATTACCAAAATTAATGTTACTATACTTATACTGTATATTCTTCAAATATTAACTTACTTCGTACTCAACTCCGCATTCGGAATTGTAACATTTACTACGCGAGGCCGGACGTCGCGGCGCCCCCGGGAGCGCGCGTCGGGGACGCCCCGAGGTGAGACGCTATGTAACCACCCGTATACAAAATATTCCGAAAATTATTAACGAAACGAACCTATATTATACTTCTCACAATAACGGCGACCTATAAGTAAGTCTGCTCGACGCTGTCATTAAAAAAAGAAAACAAACAATAATTATATAAAAAAAAATTAAATTATCGCTGACCTCCTTCCACATTTTTGTGTACATTAAATATTAGTAATTGACATTTTGACAAAACTTAGGATGCAATTACTTATTGGCAAAAGATTAATTTATCATAATATTAAATAGAGATTTTTTAACGTCATTGCCAAAAAATAATCACACCACAGCATTAAACTAAAAATGAGTAAAAATACCGATTTGACCATAATAAATATTTCTTTTTATAATTCTCATATTGTGTCACCTATCTCATAAATTTATCTCAATATCAAGACTAAATACTGTATCGCTATGTTTACTGAGGACTTATTTACACCGGGCCCCTTCATAAGGGGACCGAATAAGTGTACAATCGGGCATCCGTTACTAATAAAATTATGTTTTAAAATTAATGGACGAAGTGACAGTTCGTTAGTGTTCCACCTAGCTACATCGAGGACCGTTTGCGACGGAGACATGACCAAACACATATAACATTTATACAACTATACATTAATCTTAAAAGAATATACAATACTTTACCTGTGCTGTTACTTCTATATCGTACATATAAAATTACAATACATAAAATATTTTGTACTTTATTTTTAGTACGACAGAACAGTCGCACCGCTATCTAACGGGTCTAACGGGTGACAGTTTACTTTATAGTTCCGGTATCGCGGTGTTGTGCTCCGTCTGGTTCGGTGGATACCGGAAGTATAACGTGGTGTGATATAAGCACATTCACCCTCACCACACATTGTGAATAAACGATAAACACAAAATTTAAACAATAACCATAGGTGAAACAATTTGAAAGTAATGAAAACAAACTTCAGTGCTTAAGCTTAATCGGATGCAGACGGTGAAAACTTATGAGAAGTACAATATTGTTAGTTCGTGCAACTATAGTGAAAAAGTAGTCATTTTAAAAAATAAATTTTCTTGAAAAAAGAATACAGCATCGCGGCAAGATATAACTTTAGAGAGGAAAAATTATACAGATCATTGTCCCATCATGTATAATCTTTACTCCGACTATTATACTCTGGTTACTTCAGGCTAATATAAAATAACTCAAACACTTGAATACCGATGAAAAAATATGACAACTACAAGACTATGATAACTCAAATGATTTCTTTCTAACGATTGATAAAATAAACAAATACAAGTATGTTTTACTATCATACTTATTAATAAAATATATTTAAAAATAGTGTAAAAGGCCCGGAGCGTAGTGTAGCCAGAGTATGTATTTTATAACAGTACAGCATGAGGCGGCGAGTGGAATGAGGGGAAACCGTCGAAACAATATGACGCTTGACACTGACTCATACAAAGTAGCACATACAACTATCTATTACAGTACGACAACACGGGTTATATCGGTAGGTAGTGTTGATGACGGAGCGCTATCATCGCAACTATCACGTCGTTCGCACATGTGTTACTCTCACTCGATATTAGATTAACACATGTGTAAACATTTCAAACATTAATTATTGACATTTAGAGTTACGAGTATATTAAATGTTCGACCCGCGTGACATTTAACAATATAAATAAAAATAAAAGTATCAATATAATATTATTGCGCTCGTTACAATAAAGCGGTTGCTTGAATGGATATAAAGAGGAGGACGTTGTCGACACACGCATTGCTCATTGCTTTATAAATCTATCTACCTATAAGCCTACGTTAAGTCAGAATCACAGTTTAATTTCCACATGTAATTTTGTTGTTCTCATGTAACATTCGTGTATATTTATAAAAATGTTATCATTCGACCCAATTACAGAGTTTCCATTACCTACCGTAATGACCTACGTGATTAAATCAAATTTTTAGTACAGATAGATTCGATATTTACAAGTTTTAAATTACTTTATACCCTAGTCTTAAAACAAAATAACAATTTACACTAACGATAAAAAAATGCTCGATAGATCGCCGCTTATCTAATCGGAACCCAAAATTAAATATAACTTTACGCTCTATCGACCGACTTCGCTCGTCGTAATCATAGTACTTTACAAATTTAAACTCCGAATGAGGCCGAGGCGGGTCGGCCGTAACAAAAGTATTTTACAAAGCTAAACTTACGTCTAACACTTAAATAGGCGGCGTGAGGCCGAGCCGTAACAATAAATATGTAAGTTGCGGTTAGTTTAGTGTCGCGTCCGTCGGCGGCTCGATGAGTGGCTACGTTTACAGTTAAGAGTTTCACAACCTGGATTATATTTACATAATTTAATTAGAACATTCATCCGGTCGTCGTCGGGGTCGTGTCGCGGGTCGGGAGGTCGTGCGATCAGCCAATGGCTGTGGCGATGACGATGAGCAGGTGCGCGATGTTGGCGACGCGGTGCATCAGATCGGGGGCGATGCGGTTCAGGTTTTCGTTCGCGAAATCGCACGACGGGAAGATGTGGACCGTGTATAAAGACTGTAAATCAACATTTATATATATTAAATTAATAAATCAGCTTCACGGTGTATCCCGCACATCGCAGGGTAGGCAGAGAGAACCTAGTATTAAGACACTCCGTTCCCCACTTTCCACCGAAATCTGGAGGCATTGCGCGTTGAGTGGCGGAACTCAACGCCGCATTTATATATACAGAGTATTTTTGACAGCACCACTTTAAATGAAACCACAGTTTTAACTACTCTATAAAAACCTTATACAATTAATATATTTTTTTCGTTGTAAAAAGTTTTTTTTTTTTCAAACAAAATAAATAATAAAAATATCGTTGTAAAATAAAACGCCATTTGTTGATCAAAGGGGCACCGCCGCACACGCCTCATTCCGATATCAATTCGTAGATATTGGCAATAAAGTTCAAAGTTCTTTAACCTTTAGTAGTATTTTTGTAGTAGTTTTGTGTTTACGTTATTGGTATCTATGCGTAACTACTTTACACGAAATACAGGTATGGAAAAACATCGTGAAATGAAAAAAAATCCTACGTCTAAACTGTTGAGGTATCTTAATTAATTTCTTTAGGTATGGTTTTGAAATATTTACCCTATAATGCTGTTCCCGTAAAAGGAACGGTGACGCTTCCATCCTGTATATTGATGAATTTATTATATATTGGACATATCAATAAAATATATGCCGCATGTAAATATAGAAAGGTACGTAGAGAGTGGTCACTTGCCTGCTGGTGTCCGGGCGGCGCGACGTTGACGATGCCGGCGGCCTGCTTGCGCTGCAGGTAGGTGATGAAGCCGGCCGTCAGGTTGGTGGATTGCTGGAGCACGTCCATGTGGTCGCGTCCGCACGGCAGCGCCAGCAGCGTGCAGTGCTCGTTCTCCAGCTATACGACATTATATTAACGTAATTACTTTATAATTATACTGAATCACAAATGGATATAAAAAAGATAGCATATCTATACATATAGAAGTAAAATTAACGTCCTTAATAGAGTATCTATATTTTTTTATCATTTTCATCTCGGTCTATTCCACAAATATTACAGTTATCCAGTTATCAGAGCAGAGAGCAAAACATTCCGTTTTTCGCTTTCTGTTCAAATTTGATAAATTGTGTGTTTAGTAGCACAATTAACTGCGGTATTTGTTTTAACAAAACGGAGAATTGACAACAATTAATATCCTCTGGTAACAAAGGTACGGCGTAAATTTCCGCCATTCAACATGCAATATCTCGAAAATTAGTTAGAGCGTGGGTTGGGAGTGGTGGTGTCCGTACCTTCATTTTCCTGTGCACCTGGTCCAGCTGCGCGGGCTCGAGACGCATGCGCTGTGCGATGCGCAGCAGCGAGGCTGCGGTGCCGTCGGCGTTGCGCGCTAGCGCATCCGCCGCCACGTTGGGGTTGCCGCCCACGAAGTGCATCTGCACCGCCGCCGAGTCGTTCTTCAGTGCGAGCAGGCCTTGCCACATCACAGGATATCGCTGTACGACCGAAACAAACAACACTTTTATATTATTTCATCCCATCACTTAGAAATGTAGTAATGTCATAGCGTCAAGTGTGTGTGTTTACCCGGAGCAGCATCTGCAGCGAGTCGGCCTCGCGCGGTACCTGGCTGGCGTGCGGCGGGCCGGGCGCGGCGGGTGGCGGCAGCGCGGCGGGTCCGCGCGACGTACCGTGCGCCGGCGGTGGCGAGCGCCCGCACCGCACCGCGTACACTACAATCACAACACACGATACATTATACAACGACGCTCCACACAATCTTTTTCAACTGTATTAACGTGATCCGTTCTTCACTTTCGACCCACCAAGTATTATAATAATTTAGAGCATACTCACTTATGTGCCTGTCATGCGGCGAGGGCGAGTGCGCAGGTCGCGGCACGCGCGCCGACGGCGGCCGTCGCAGCTCCAGCGGCGGCGTCGGCGCCTCCGAGCCCTCCGCTTCCAGTGCGCCTCTGAATATATACGCTACTTTGTAAAACATTCTGTATCTAATTATAGCAGTGACAGCCGCTATTATGAATGACCTACAACTGCCAGTCCATGACATAACACGCCCCGAGACCCAAACTCAGCCGGTATACGTATAAAAAGATTACCAATATGATAAAAGAATACAGAAAATCAGGTAATAATCTGGACAGAAAGACATGTTTGTTTACGAGTCTCCCAATTTTAGACCGTCTGAATTTAGTCCGTCGTGGCGCAGCGGCACAAGGGTGTGACTGTAATGCGACGGTTGTGAAATATTTATTGTGAAAGTGAAATATTTATTTACGTTACATATTTCCATTTCTTCGCTCTGGTGGCGGCGTTGAGTTCTGCCACTCAACACGCAATGCCTCCAGAATTTGGCAGAAAGTGGGGAACGGAGTGTCTTAACACTAGGTTCCCTCTGCCTACCCTGCTGTGTGCGGGATACAGCGCGAAGCTGTTTTTTTTTTTTCAAATTTTAGAAAAATTACGACAACTGAACTACTTTAATTGTTTACAAATAAAGAACCAAAATAAACATAACTAGTTACTATCTACACATTCAAGAATAATAAAATAATGTTATTTTCGCTCTCACCTGTTCGGAAAAGTAGTCAGGGTGGGCACATTTTCGAATTGCGTTGCACGAAAATGCTGTTGATACATCTGATAATGGTGTTGTGAAAAATGAGGATACATTCCTTCGCCCTGTCAATAAAATTATTAAATCAATATAAAAAGATCAACAATAAATAAAAGTTTCACTAATAATTATATACATAAATTTAAAATATATTACATTAAAATATACCGAAGTGATAGGAGAAGTCTGTTGGTGGGCAGGCGGTGGACTTCTAACTAATTCTGCAGACTATCCCGGATAGCATGAACAGAATTCATTTACTTTTTTATTCAGGAAGATACAATATGATAATTTGTATTTAATCGCTGCTGATAAGAGCAAAGATAACAAGATAGACGTAAAGGACCAACTCACCATCGAAATTTGACCTTGAGGGCTGACAGCAGGTACGTTTGTGATAGTGACTCTCGACCCTAAAATTAAATTATAATTATCGTCATTCAGTAACTTTGTGGTTAGTATTTAAAAAATACAATTAAAATTATTAGATAAAATATGAAGAAGTAATAATTGCAATAAAATTCTCTTTATTCTTTAATTATAAAGTTGGTTATGCAAACGTGAAAGAAATTAAAGGACTACTTTGTGAATGTAGAAACATAATAAAACTTTACATTTAATTATAAATGTGGCAGTCGTTCCTCGTACTCTTATGAAAAAACTACCTTGTATTTTATCTTTCAAAGCCTTTTATTTTTTTTAACAATAATGAATTAAAAAAGCGTTTGACAGTTTTGTTTAACTTAAGTTTCTCATTTATACATTTATTTAGATTTCGTGTTGTGAGACTCACCGGGGTGATGTTGCGGGCCGACGACGGCGACCTGCTTAGAGAGCGGCGGGTGGTGCGCGCCGCGCGGTAGGCTAGCGGGCCCCGCGTACGCACCGCGGAACCGGGACGCACCCGCGCCGCCCTCGCCCTCGCCGCCCCTGTAGTTACAACACAATCTTTACTGTATTACCTCGCGACAGACCTTAGAGATAGGGTCGACGACGTAGGGGTCCTAAATTTCTTTCTGATCACATTTTAAAATATCTAAGTACTAAATACCGGCATTCGTGGTGCAGGGGCGCAAGTATATAACTGTAACGCGATGATTGTGAGTTTGATCTCCATTAATATTTTACATATTTATTTTTCAATCTGGCACCAAGGCAACAGCCCGGCGTCGAGTTCCGCCACTCAACACACAGTGCCTCGAAAAATTCGGTGTAGAATGGGGAACAGAGTGTCTTAACACTAGGTTCCCTATACAGCATGAAGCTGATTTAATTTAAGCGAACTATTGTTTAAATTTAATAATTCTTTATTGATGACCCTAGAAAGATAACTTGTAAGAAAACATACATTTATTATTGTAGATTATTTAACTTTACGTATATATTATTTTGCCTCACATATGGCAGAAGGGTAGACAGAGAGAATTTGTGTGAAAAAACTTCATTCCCTACTGGCGCAACTTAACCCCGCGCTTTGTCCTACCAGAAAAAATCTGAGAATAATTGCAATATCAAATATTTCCCTCGAGTGAAGATCGAAATCCACATTGCAATGTATAAGAGTATTTAATACAAAAATGTTTTTTTATCATTTGACTGCCATACGCTGATATAAGTAGTATGTGAATACGCACCTGACGAGTATTGGTGTGGCGCGGTCGGGCGGGTGGTGCGCGGAAGGTGGGCGGTGCGGCAGCGCGGGCGACTGCACGCGCGCGTCCGTTGCCTCGGTGGCGCCCACGGGCATCATGTTGACGGGCACGTTGTCCACGCGGGGCGCGGGCCCTGGCTCCGCATCGGGCGCGGGCCGGTCGCCCACGTTCGGGGAGGCTGCGCCCGCTCTGTTTGTGTTACTCGCATTAGCGGCGGCCTCGAAAGCACTCGCTAGTATCTTTTTCTTAGGCGGTTTCATGATTGGCGTGGGGTTGGGCGGCGGGACCACCACCGTCGTCGGTGCGGAGGTCGTTTTAATTTCGACTTCCGCTTTAACTGGGACGACGGGTTCGACCAATTTCATAATCTTAGGTTCTTTTATGATGTCTTCTCTCTTTGGATTGTCATCACTGCTGCCTACAGACGCATCAGATAAACTTCTATCTCTCGTTCTCTTTGCACCTCTAGGAGACTTTCGTGTGTCACCCTGTGATACTTTTTCTGCATTTATTTTGGTTCCAGTTTGCCTAGTAGCTCTTTTTTTGTTATTCTCTGTATTATTTTTGTATTGTGCTGAAGAACCTTTTATGACATCATCAATGACATCATCAACAGTACTTCTTTGGATATCCTTTTCTTGTAGTCTCCTAGATTTACGAGTATTTATAGTGGAGGGCGGTACATAACAAAAACGTTCATCTTCGCTGACCTTAGGTTTTTCTTTCTTACATTGGTCTTTCGGGGTTATACTAAGTGTTGAGGTTGCAATGGAATTAGAGTGCCCAGAAAGAGGACTTTTAATTGTCAAAATTAATCGAGGTCTTACTTCGTTTTTGTTAGGAGAGTTAACTGCTTCATCACCAGAGTCCTCGTGAAAATCATAAACGTCACCTGGCATATTATTTAAATTACTACTGACATAATCTTTGATTTTTTTGTTTACTTTTACTCTACCTCTACCTCGCTTAGAAGTTCCTCTGGCCGGTTTGGATATCTGTCGAGTTTGCACTCTATCAGCTTTTTCAGATTTTTTACCTCGACCACTACGGCCACCTCTTTTACTACTTGGTGTTGTTGTTATTGTTCTTTCCAAAACGGATTCTTCTGAAACACTACTGTCATTGAATGTCTCAGACTTATCATTTCCTTCATTGCAAAATTCATTGATACTAGATTCAGGATTAACAGATATGTGCTCATCCACAGAAGACTCGTTCTGAACCATTTTCTCTATATTTAGTTTATCATTTTCATTCGATGTGGGGATACATATTTCACTGGTTTCTTCTTTTTTCTCCTCAGGTGTTTCTTTACATAAAGAATCTACTTTTTTAATAACAGATTCAATGTTGACGTCTATGCCTGACCAGTAATCATTTTCGTCAATATTTTTTATTTCATTACTAGTATTCTGATTACCCAAGAACCCTAAAAATTGATTTTTGTTTTCTTCAACTTCCAATTTTATTGCATTTTCTATATTATTAGGAACTTGATTTGTTTTATGCATTATTGCTTGCTCTGTATCTGTTTTGTCTTGCTGATTTGCATCAATGTCATTATCTTTTAAAGTCTTTTCCTGTCCTATAGTGTCTTGAAGTAAAGGCAATCTCTTTTCCTCTTTTTCTGACAAATTGTCGTTGAGAGGATTTATGGCTATTATTTCTGATCCATGTTTTTCACTACCACTGTATTCTATACGTTTAGTATTTTCTAAACTCGTCCTTCTGACATGGTTTTGATTTATCAAAGTAATATTTCTTCCGACATTTATTTCCACTATTTTCTCCGGGTGGTTGGTTATTTTTATTTCATTTGTTTTGTCTTTTAATAATTCTTCAAAATCTGTTTCACATTTGGCTATGGTTTCTAAAAGTGGTATGGGCTGAACTGGAGATTTCTTCTTATCTTCTACTTCCTTATTTTGAATCTCTATAGTTTTATCTGCCTGCTTTAAATCGTGATTCTTCTGAACAGAACCTAATACGGTTGCGGGTAAGTGTTCAATATTTTCACTCTCACTTCTACTATGTAACCGTATAGTAGGCTTGGGAGTTGAACTTGTTTTAACCAATAATGGGGTCATGACAACATTAGCTAAACTCGAAGTAGTAACAACGACTGTGTTCGATGTCTCTGGTTTAACCAACGATGTATGGGGCTTTATAGTAGCCATAGATAAAACTGAAGTTGGAGGAACTTTATTCTGATCTAGTTGTATTATATTAGTCACAGGAGTAGTCGTCAGTAGTCTCTGCGAATTAATGGTATGAATTACGTTCGACGGATGTCCTCTATTACCTGACGAAGTTTCTTGCAATAAGGCTGGTTTCACCGATCCTTGTATTATGGATGGAGAAGAATGAGACGCACTCGCCACATGTATAATAGGTGTAGATGCTAAAGAAGTAATATGGTTGTGTTCCGATTTGACACTTTGATTTTCGCGTTTATCCATTAATTGGTTTTTGTTATTCATTAAGACTTTATTAGAAAGATGTAAGGTAGAATTCACATTGGCGACGTGAAGCGAATTTTGCATTGAAATAAGTCGATTTTGTGCCATAATAGTAGGAGAAGGCGACTGTTGTAACCGATTTGGCGATAGGATAATTTTTGCAGTCTCATTAATACTATCGGCCTTTCGAACTTCACTTGATATTATTTTTGGCTGGTGCATTATTGGTGAATTATGATTGCTTCCTTTAGTTTGTTGAATAATGTTTGCATTTAATTTTGGAAGAGATGCAAGAACTGGGGTTACAGGAAGCCTATTGAAATGTATTGGAGTACCTTGTGTTTGAACTAAAACTGAGTTAGGCCTGTTAGGTGACACCATAGGTCTTGCACCATGTGGGATATGCATAGTTTGAATCGGACTAAGTTGCGGTTGTTGCATTCTCACTACAGTAACTTGTCCTGGAGATCGCTGTTGAATAGCACCAGGTGAAACCATTCCGGTTGAATTTATATTTTGAGAAGTATTTAAGATCGCCATATTCCCTAACCGAGGAGATGTCATGCCCTCTGTTTGTTGGTTGGCTTTTGGACTTAGTAATATAGGTTCATTAGTCATTCTAGGCGAAATAACAATTCCTTGTGGCTTCTGATAAATAATATGTGGTTCTGGAATTTTTATGGTTGGTGGCTGCATTGATGATACTTGAGGTCGTATTATCTGATTAATAACTTGATATGGTGCGCTAGGTCTATTAGAATTCAAAACAGGCCTTGGTGTGTTGTTAATATGTACATTTTGATTTTGAGGAGCTTTGATTTGAACAATGTTAGCTGTTATATGCTTTGGCTTATTGTCATTGTTGTCTGTACTAGCTCCTGAGCTAACGGGAATATTTAAAACTTGCGGTTCTATTAGCTTATTGTTTGATAGCGTCCAAGACGTGATCACGGGTGTAGCTGTTGACGTGCTTTGTTGTAAATTATCTTGTTTTGTCACAAGTGCTTTTATTTCATCTTCAATTGACTTTTTAGGCAAGTTACTTGATTCCTTAGTAGTAGTGGTTACTATAGTCGTCTTAGGTTTGGCTATAATAATATTGGGTGTTTGATTGGTTGTCTGAGGTATACTCACTTTTGTATTATTGTTAAGTGATGAATTAGTTGAAATTATGTTTACTGGCAGTCTTTCAATAGCATCTTGGTTATTTTCTTCACCTTCTTCTGTATCAGTATCGATTAAAAGAAGATCATTATCAGAAACTGGTGTATCGGGCTTAATTTCCATTTCACTGGCGTTTAAGTTTTGAACTGCTTGTCTCATTTCTTCTGCATCTTCTTCTGGCATAGTTTCACTTTCAATAGGAGTTGTTTCAATTTCTATATGGTGAGCTGTGTTACTTTCTACTTCTTCATAACAACTGTCAAACGTGTTAATCTTTCCGCCAAAGCTTTCACCCAATAATGCTGCAACAGCATCTTCAGTTTCTTCTTGTGAAATAATCGCACGAGGTTTTTCTTCTACTTTTTTGTCAATTTTTCCATGTGAATCATTAATTATCTTATCAATTTGTTTTTCATTTTCATTTTCTAGACTTGGTATGCTTCGGACAGCGTCTTCACTTATTTTTACATCAGTGTCGACTTCAACTTCTACATCATAAGGTGGTAATATATTTTTGGAGCTGTCAGTATCAAGAGGTGGTCCTGTTGGTAATGGAACTTCACTTATATCTTGAACGATATTTTCTATAGGTGGAGGCATAGGGATATCATTTACTTCAATGTTTTCTGTAAGATCGTAATCAATTTCAATAGCATCATCTACTACTAAGCGATTCGGAGTGTCACATTCGTTATTTATTGAATCATTATTTTCTTCGTGTTTAATTTCAAAAGGAGGACTTTGCGGCAGGTTAGGAGATTCTGACAAAGATTTGCTGTCATCTGATTTATCAGTTAATTCTACCTTTTGAATATCATTAGGAAGTGGTATATCTAATAACATAGTCTTCGGTGACAATTGAATATTATCTATATAAGAATCTTCATTTAGTTGAATTTTTTCATGATGATAATTATGATTATGATGATGATGGTGATGATCTTTTCGATTTTGTCTATCCTCTTTATTTTTCTTTTTCTTCTTCTTTTTGTCTCTCGAATCTTTTCTCACTTTTTCGTTATATTTCATTAGATTAAGTGATTCCTCTTTATAATTAATATCGATAAACTTAAGGTCGTTGTCTGAAGTTTTGGAAATACAATCAGATATGCCATGTTCTGTTTTATCATCATGTGTATTAGGTATATCAGCAAATAAACGAGCTTCTATCGCTTTACTTACTGCATCTACATCAAGACTATTCTCATCATCACGTATGTAATGTCTCTTTTCCTTTCTTTTCTTGTCTCTTCTTCGTTTACTGTCATCTTTATCTTTATTTTTAGATTCGTCGCAATTGGAGATAATTTTTTCACTTATATTTATTGTAGAATCGAACTCTGCGGGTGTTAATTCCAGTTTATTGCTAATACTTCCGGCGTCTCTATCAGACTCATCAGACAGAGGTCCAAATATATCTTCCATTTTTCCGTCTTTTTTATTGTTATTAGAAGAAAGTTCTATCATACCGTCATACGACTGATTGGGAGAACGTTTCTCTTTTTTCAATTTATTTTTTTCATCACGAGGCTCATCTGTATCAACACTGTCTCGTATTCTTTCTTTTCGTTTTTCTTTCTTGTTACTATGCCGACGACTTTTTTCGGTATTTTTATGTTTAGAGCCAGTTTCAGATTGTATATCGTGGCCACTTTCAATTTTAGTTTCTTCATCAGAAAATGAAAATTTATATTTCTTTTGTTTCTTCTTGTGTTTTTTGCGTATTTCAGAGGAATTTCTATTAGGAGGAATCGATTCATTTTCTGAAGAAATATCATTATGGTAATTTTTAGGAAATGTCATTCTGTAATCTGACTCAATTTCTAAATTTGGCTTAAGTCTACTGTCATCGCTATCACTCTTACCAAACAAATTTAAAAGAGACGTTTTCTTAATTTTATCATCACTCGATTCTTTAAGCTGTATTTCTACTTCTTTACACTTTTGAGAAGATTCTGAATCTGAAAATATCTCCTTTTTTATTTTATCCATAAAATTAGGACTTTTACCTAGTGTTCTTTTCATGTTTTCGTCATCAGAAGTATCGGACATGATACGAGACCTTGAATTTTTACGAGATAGCTTGTTACGGGAATCTTCTTCATTGCTTATTACATCAAAGTAATCATTACCTCTACTACGGTCATATTCAAGACTTGACCCATGTGATTTTTCTCGTTTTTTACTGTTTGTAACAATGTGATCGTCATCACTAGAACTATCCATTGACGCCTTATGAGGTTTACGTCGCTCATTTTCCGAATCACTATCCTCATCCCAGCTTGATCTTTTCTTTTCCTCTCGTTTTGCCCTACTTTGTTTCAACTGACTAAACTTAGCTTTGATCTTTTCTTGGCGTTTTTCTTCTTCTTGTTTTTGCATGTTTTTACAAGACCTAGCTTTAACTTTGTCATACATCGAAATATATGTAGGTCCATCATCAACAATATCAAAAATAGAATGTTTTTTAGGCTCATCGGAATCGGAGCTGTCTGAACTTTGCAACTGTTTACGATTACGTCGTTTGCTCTGCTCTATCCTCTCATCTTTACTTTTTCGATCAGTGGACATTCTTTTCTCACGTGCGGCTTCCTTTTTCTTATCTTCGTGCTTGTATTTGCGATCTTCTTTTATTTTATTTCCATGTTCTTGTTGATTTAAAGCATCTTGCTGCATTTGAAGTTCTTGAATCTGCTGCAATTGTTGTATACGCTTCTTTTCTTTCATTTCTTTTCTTAAAGCTCTTTGTCTTTCATCTTCTTCGCTTGATCTTAATTCTAGAGTCGCAAGGAAGTCAATATTACTATGCAACGATTCCGATGAAGCATCAGAACTTCCAACTGTTTTATCTTCATTTTCCACGGGAGGGCTCTTCTTGATGTTCTTTTTTTCTAGACTTGGAACCTCTTTTATTTCGTTATCTCTAGTATGTAGAAATATGTCATCAGGTGGCTTTACTTGATTTTTTTTATCATCTTTTGTTTTACTTTCTATTATTTTAGCAAAATGACCTTTGCTAAATTTAGTGGTTTTATGTCGTTCGAAGCTTCTAGCATCTTTGGAATCACGGCGATCTAGTTTACTCTTTTTTGAATCTTCATTAAGGTAATCTACGCTGTCTTGGGACGACATTCTTCTTTTGTGACCAACGTGTGAGGGTAAGCTTGAACAAGAATTTAATCGTTCTTTCCGTTTAGAGTCCACGCTTGGCGAATCAAGGGAATAATGCCTTTGTTTTTCACATCCATCACCTTTACTCTTTGATGAAGTGTCTCCATAATTTTCACTTTTACTTTTATGATGTTCTCCAGAATCTTTTTCCTCTTTTATTTTGGTTTTTAAATTCGATTCTCCAAAATCTTTATTTTCGTCTTTATGTTCACTTTTAATTTTCGCTTTCCCATCTAGTTTGCTATGGTCATGTGATTTTAATGGTTCCTTCTCCTGTTCATGTTTATTTATTACTTCAGGACTTTTCATTTTTGACTTTGGCTCTTCTTTCGTCTCTATAACATCTAAATCTCTTAATTTCGATGCTGTTGATTCGTGAGATGCTCTAGAAGCTGTAGAGTCCGTCGAATCTTTTCGGCAAATATCTCTAGAAGATTCATCTCTTGAACTTTTACGACTTTTAGACACGTCAATTTCTTTTTTTGAATCGCGTTTACTGTCATTATCTTTTTTGGTTCGGTCATGTTTATGTTTGTCGTCTTTTTTTATGCTTTTGGTTAAAATATCAACTTCAGAAAGTTCTCTTTTTCTTTCTTTTTCAATTTTATCTTTTTTATGGTTTTCGTGTCGTCCATGTTTTTCATCATGCTTAGTTTTATCAACGTCGCGTTCTTTTTCAGAGTCCTTCTCAGACTTTAATTTGTCACCCTTTTCTGAATGTGGTTTATTATTTAAAGTCTCCTCTTTACCTTTGCGTTCTTTTTCATTTTTTTCGAGTTTAAAATTTTTACTTTTAGATTTTTCCATATCTTTCTCAATTCTTTCTCTGGTATGCTTTGATTTTTCCTTATCACTTTTAGTATGGTCTTCTTGTGGTCTATCGATATCAATTGTTATACGGTCTGGAGAAAATAAAATGTTATTAATTAATTTAGTTTTATCAACAGATTTATCACAGTCTACATTTTCTTTTCCAGATTTATCTTCTTTTTGAGTAAGTTGAGTACCAATTTCATTTTTTTCTTTACAATTTTTCTGATACTTAGTCTCTTGATTGTTTGGGGCGTCAAAATTTTTCTTAGATGATTCAATACAACTTATTGCATTCAAATGATTACTGTTATGGATTTTATAAGATAAAGTCTCTTTTGTAATGTTATTCTGACATCGTTCAGGTTCGTTTTTCATTCTAATACTTGATTCATGTAATTTACTTTCCTGTTCTAGTTGCAACTTTATATCTTCTTGTATAATAGACTCTGATTTCATATCAAATTCTTTCTTAAAAAAATATTTTTCAGAAGAACTCAATGGTAAATTTAACTGTAATTCTTGTTTTATTAATTTGCTGTCCTTGGTGTCCTCATTTCGTAATTTTATATCTTCTCGGAAGCAGTTCCTTTCATATTTACTTATAATAGAACAATTAGTTTTAATGGTAAGTTTATCTTCAATATCCTCTTTTTTGATTATCATTTTATCGTCACTGATATTTCGAACATCTCTTATCAGTGTATTTGGTGTCTTCTCTGGGGTATCCAAACTGATGCTTGTTTCAAGACATCTATCTGAACCAGGTTTTAGATCATTAAGTAATGGTTTTTCGTCTGTAATAAGCAAAGAGTTTCGTCTTTTGTTCATGTGTTCCTCAAAGTCACATCGTTCGAGACCGGGTGATAGTTTCTTCTCGACAATGTCCAACGATTTGTCTGTAGAGGGGGTTCTTCTCGGCCTTGTTTCATTATCCAAGTCGATCTTGATAAGCTTTTCAAGTCGCGAACGCTCCAAATCTTCCGGTTCCGGTGGTTGCGATGCACCTGCCGCATTAAAAGGGTAACGAAGTATCCGCGAGCGCGGACTGCCTCCGGGGCTGGGCACGCGCGCGCCCTCCAGGCGCTCCGAGTCTTCGTCGAACACGGAGCGCTTGGCCAGCAGCGACAGCACCACGTCGGAGGGCTTCACCTCGTTGACGTCCAGCTCGAGCAGACGGTGGCGCAGGCGCGCGCGGTCCGGCGCGGCGCGGCCGCCCACCGTCCAGCGCTCGTACTTCTCGTCCAGCGAGCGGATGCGCTCCTCTAGTGAG
>HE671269.1:597368-651074 GCA_000313835.2 Heliconius melpomene melpomene
GCGGCGCCCGCGTACCACCGGTGGTGAGGAGTCGTCCTACGACATTCATTACTTTAAAACATTTCAATATTTTGTTCATTTCTTCATCCATTAAATATGTAATATCAATTTTACAAGGGGTGTTCAATGTATTATCGGTATCGGCATGAAAAAATACATAATAACCCAAAACTATTCTTATTTTTCAATATAGAGCCCGAAAAAGCCCCATTTTCAGGGAAGAGAGTTCAATATGTAACATCTATCACTTTTTTAATTTCCAAAATACTTTCCAAAATACTTTTTATTTTAACCCATGTTTTTAGTACAATAAAAAAAAAAGCATTGTTAAAACTTTAAAGCCCATTTTTTTTGGTTAGGTTAAAATAAAAAAAATGGAAGAAGCTTTGTTATATGTGATTTAAAAAATATGTTTGATAATATTACTGCAAATTCAATATTATTATTACGACGTTGCACTTGTCGATGAAATAGAAAGATTTAAAAAATTCATGCCAGCATGCGTTTTAAGCTATAATTTTTGGAATGACAGAATTTGTATATTTTTCGGATTATGTATTCCTTTCCACAAATAGCAAGAGTCAGTTCATCATGTTGTTTTATATTACACCTTTCGACATTTGAAGGAGACGTAGCGTATGGTGCAGTGGAGTTGTTCCTCTGGTACCTGCCATATGCCGCAGGGGTGTTACCGCGACGGCAGAAGTCGGTAGCACTGTCGTTGGTACCTCTCCACGTGGCCGGCGCTGCCGCTGACGCAGCCATGGCGCACGCGTTACCCGCACTCTCTTCTCCTCTAAAACAAAATAAAAATATTTTTTAATTCGGACAAATGAGCATCACCACCTTATGATGTTTTCGCAAGTGAACAACTGCAACAGAAGCGTTGTGGACCTGTACGTACGTACAAATAGATAAATTTAATTAACTACGTTTACATTTTTACGAGTATAAAATGTAACACACATTAATATAAAAAATACACTCGTGGCATCTTCGTTTTTTGTTGTTTGTTATCCCGTAAACTCAAAGCATTCTTATACTTTTTCAGTTCCATGTTGTGTATCCCGCACATATTAGGTAAGGGTCAGGCTAGGTGTTAGATACTCCGTTCAAATCAAAATATTTCTGTTCCTCACTTTACCATGCATTGCGCAATGAGTGGTGGAACACTAATACAGCACTTTGTCTCGTTTCCAGAGCGACGAAATGAAAATATTGAATAGACCTCCTATAAAAATTATGCTAACATAAATGTACAATAAAGCACAGTTCGATCAATATAAAACCAGTAACGGTGTTGTTATCTTTAACCGTAGACAATATAGACAGTCCCTAAATAAAAGGTAAGAAGATCGAATAGTAATATACTTTATTAAATAAATTTAGAAAAAGATTCAATTTTTATTGTCATTTATATTCAAATGTAATGGCGTAGTAGGTATGCCTCGAGATATGTCATCTGAGATACAATGTCTAAAAATGTTAGATCGTAAAAGTACTTACCTTTTCTTTAAACTTGCCTCTAAATATCTACGACAAATAAGTAAAGACGCCGGTTATTCTGACATTTAAATGTTTGTATTTTTTTTAGAATAAATGTATCTATTGTAGCAATTGTTATTTTCCGAGGACTTTTTTTAAATCTCTTTCGGAAGGGGAGTTTTAGTTATGGAATTATTGACTGTCAATAATCTCCCAGTATAATCTATGCATCATTGTTTATTTATTTATTTATTTATAAGGCCCACCAACAATTGATACAATTATTATATGCCATTTAGCCAACGTTGCATTATTTGTGACAATGAACCAAGATTTTGCAAGAATGCTGCTACAAAAACCAACATTATATGATTTTAGTCAAGGATGCCGTAGTGCCTTCATTTTGTAAACATTCTAAGAGCAAGTGATAAATATCATCTAGACTGATACATATGAGCATTTCTCCGTATTCAACAAATTTAATATAAATTTCAATTTAGTTGAAGTAGTGAGTCCGAAGCGAAGTCACTGTCACTGATTGGACCACGGAGTCTCGAGGAAGTTCGTTCATCATTGTTCTATACCGTACACCGTTTATGTTAATATTCCTGCTAATTACTTTTGTATATTGCCTTTAATTTTATCATGATATGTATATAAAGGAATACAAATGTATGAAATTCTATCCTGATGAATTGAATGAATTCTATCCTACCCCTTCTATTTTCCTCTCCCTTCCTCGGTTTTTCCCCACAAAGGGGTTTTGGAGGTCAGACGGCAGTCGCTCCATTTAAAAACCGCCAACCGCCACTTATATGGACCGACAAAACAACAGACTGGGTACGGCTAGGGCGTCGCCGCAAAACGACGCGCAGGCACATCGCCCTACACCTGCGACAAGTGGGCAAGGGCTACCGTGTCATGTACGGGCACGGCTAAAGACGCTAGTACCCAGAAGGAAACTCCGCTTTGCAACGTGGAATATTGGCTCTCTGACCGGACGATGCAGGGAACTCGCAGATGTACTCATGAGACGTCGGGTCCAGTGTGCCTTCCTCCAGGAAACACGCTGGAAGGGCAATAAGTCCCGTAACATCGGACAGGGTTACCGGCTTATATACACTGGGTCACCTTCGGGTAGAAACGGTGTAGCGGTAGTGCTATCTGAAGAGCTTCAGAATGGGCTCCTTGAAGTTGACCGTCGCTCCGACCGCTTGATGCGAGTGAGGGTACTGATTGAGGGCGTCATCACAAACTTAATCAGTGCCTATGCTCCCCAGGCGGGATGTAGCGCGGCCGAAAAGGAGACATTCTGGGAGCAGTATGAAGGGGTGCTACTTGCTGTGCCGTGTACCGAAGTGGTCTTAGTTGGGGGGGATTTGAACGGGCACGTCGGTAAGGCTGCTGAGCCGTATGAACGTGTTCACGGGGGTTTTGGGCACGGTCTTCGCAATGCAGAGGGAGAAAACATTCTGAGAACCTGTATTGCGTCTGATCTGGCCGTCGTGAATACGTTCTTCCAAAAGAATTCTCAGCACCTTATCACGTATAAGAGCGGGTCCCACTCAACTCAAATAGACTACTTATTGACCAGACGGTGTCATATGGGCAGGGTAACTAACTGTAAGGTCATTCCAGGCGAAAGCCTAACGGCCCAACATCGTCTTCTTGTCATGGACTTTAACGTCACTCCGAAGAAGAAAGTAGCCGAGAAACGTAGGCCTCGGATCAAGTGGTGGTTGCTGAATGGACCGATGCAGACCGACTTCCTGGCAGAGGTGAAAAGTCACGATATTTCGACTAACACCGAGACTGCTCAGGATGCTTGGGATCGGGCTCAGTCGGCAATCATTGCGGCGGGCAGGCGAGTTCTTGGCCTTTCTAGGGGAGGACGTGTCATCGACAGGGAGACATGGTGGTGGAATGACGAGGTGCAGGAGGTTACTCGTGAAAAGAAGGCTGCCTTTAAGAAGTGGCAGGAATCCAACTCTCCTGAAGACAGACTGGAGTACACAGTAGCTAAACGTGCCAGTAAAAGAGCTGTAGCCAGAGCCCGCAGTGAGAGTTTGTCACCATTGTATGATAAACTTGAAACTGTGGAGGGGCAGAAGCTCATTTACAAACTGGCACGTTCCCGGGATAAAGTGACGCAAGATATCGCAAAATGTCTTTGCGTCAAAGATTCCCAGGGCACGCTGCTCTGTAATCATGACTCTGTGAAGGAGAGGTGGAGAAGCTACTTCCAGGAGTTGCTGAATACTCAGCACCCATGCAGTCTTCATCACGACCCACCGCCTAACCTCGGACTTATTGCCCCAATAACCCTTGACGAAACACGTAATTGCCTTCGACGCATGAAGAACGGAAAAGCGGTGGGACCTGACGACATCCCGATCGAAGCGTGGAAATCGTTGGGCTCTCTTGGTGTGCTCATGCTTACTGACCTTTTTAACCATATCTTGAACACTGGTAAGATGCCGCATCAGTGGCGGCTTAGCTTTATTACCCCTATTTACAAGGGAAGGGGCAGTGTTCAAGATTGTGGTAGTTATAGGGGCATTAAGCTTATGAGTCATACCATGAAGCTCTTCGAGCGCATGATCGACCTCAGGCTCCGCCGAGAGTGTACTGTCTCTGAGTCTCAATATGGATTTCAGCCAGGATCGGGCACCATGGACGCCATTTTCGCCCTCAGAACTTTGATGGAGGCATACAGGGAAAAAAGGAGAGCTCTGCACGTGGCCTTTTTAGATCTGCAGAAGGCCTTTGACTGTGTGCCTCGTCAGTGTATCTGGTGGGCATTGCGATCCAAAGGGATCCCTGAGGCCTATATTGAGATTATCAGAGGCATGTACCACGATTCCGCTTCTATGGTTAGGACTGCTGTTGGCGACACTAGACCCTTCCCGATTACAGTGGGGGTTCACCAGGGCTCGGCTCTTAGTCCGTTCTTGTTCAATGTAGTGCTTGATACTGTCTCGGCTCACATCCAGGACCAGCCTCCATGGCTGATGATGTATGCCGACGACATAGCACTCATTGCCGAGAACCGACTGACGCTGGAGCGTAAAGTGAACCTCTGGAAGGGTACGCTTGAGAACGGCGGTCTTAAACTAAATGTGTCGAAGACAGAGTACATGGCCTGCGGGAGCCGGGACTCGAGCACCATCCTTATAGGTCCTGAGCCAGCCGTTAAGTCGGAGAAGTTCAGGTACCTTGGATCCGTTATGCACGAGTCTGGAGGCATCGACCACGATGTCCATGGCCGGATAAGCGCTGCCTGGGCCAAATGGCGGGAGGTCACTGGTGTGGTCTGCGACCGCAGAATACCGCCCAAGCTCAAGGGGCTGATATACAAGAGCATCGTCCGACCGGTTCTTTTATACGGCAGCGAATGTTGGCAAGCACTATCTCGGCACACTCTAGAGCTTCACGTCACGGAAATGAAGATGCTGAGGTGGATGTGCGGCGTAACGCGGTCTGACCGCATACGCAACACATTCATTCGAGGTAGTCTTGGGGTCCGTGACGTAGCGGATAAGCTCCAAGAGCGTCGCTTGAGATGGTTTGGCCACGTTACGCGCCGGCCTAAGAACTATGTCGGACGCAAGTGCCTTGCTATACTAGTTCCTGGGGCGCGACCTCCCGGACGCCCAAGGAAGCGCTGGTTGGATGTCGTGATGCAGGACATGAGAGCCAATGGTCTAACCACCGAGGACGCAAAAGATCGTGCAAAGTGGAGTAGGGTAAGTAGGAAGGCAGACCCTGGTAATAGCCGGGATTAATGCCAGGAAGAAGAAGAAGAAGAAGAAGACAAATGTATGAAATTCCTCTTCGCCAATAATACCAACATGTGTATATAGTGAGGGTATTTATCCATTGAATATATAAAGAGTTCTATTGTGGACTTCAATTTTATAAATATACTTCGATATATTATAGGCTATCGGATATTTTCGAACACTTGAGGTTAACCAAACCAATAACCGTATAAAAGAGTGCGCTTTTTAATCCAACAGAATAACACATTTCCTGTTAGAATAAGACAAAATCAATGATAACACGTCGTGAATAGCAATCAGCTCAGTGGCCCTCCTTAGCGGGGTAGTCGGAGAGAACGGAGCGCCAAGCGCTACGGTCTCTACATACCTCTTTCACCTCGTTCACTGTCATCAACCTCTTCATACATGCCCTCCGAGGGGTCTTCCCTTTTTACTTGACCTTCCTCCAGTATCTTTGGTACCACCTCTCTTACTACTCACTTTTCCATCATAAATCTTTTTTGCCATTCTTTCATCTCTAATTCGTTCAACGTGCCTAAACCAGCTGAGCACGTTCTTCTTCATTAAAATAATTATTCTATATTTTAACAGTTATAATGCATTAAAAGGTTACTTTTTAATATAGTTATATATGCATCATAAAAACGAAAAGAAAAGATGATATTAAATTTAGAAAGTACATAACTACTTTAATTTTTAAATACCTCAGGCACTTAAAATGTGTCATGGTATCATAAGTACAGAATCAAACAACATTGAAAAACGGGACATTTGTTCATATATAAAAATAAAAGATTCAAGAGCTAAGACACAATATCTTTCACTATTCGAGAAAGTCCCTAATTCATAATAGAGTTCCCATAATAATGTTACAAAATATTTAAAAAATGTTGGCTGTGAGTTTAGTTTTTATTAACTAAATAAATGCGTCAGTGGTTTTAGTTAATAAGTTGTAACGTTTAATAAAATTATCTTCTTTTTATTCACTTATTAATATTTTTTTATATTGATGTTTTGATTGTTTTGAATTAAAAAATACGACCAATGTTGATACTTGATATGTATAATTATATACATGCAGCATTGATGTGCATGTAAGTGAGTATGTAAGCGAACTGGTGTAAAAGAGGGTAGAAATAAATGAAAAAAAAAATAAAAGAATTATGTTAACCAACGGCGTGCAAGAGCGTCCATCAAATATCGTGCTTATTCTTCAGGGACGAGACAAAGTCTTCAATAATATACCTATCACTATAAAAAAGACCTCAACTGTTAACACATTTTTTTATAGTCTTTTTCACCTACACTACACGAGTCCCACGAGAGGGGGCCCTCTTTTACACGAGTTCGTTAACAGTTTAATAAATAATTAGCTTTACGTATCAATACTTTAATATCTAATAAAGTATATTGTTATAAATAATGAAGTATCAACATTCCTTACAGAAATTACGATAATGTCGTAAAAAACATATTAGAAGTCATTATAATTGTCAGTCAATTCTGTGTATTAAACGAAGAATCATGTAGTTCAAGGCGGTGGGCGGGCCGCTAGTGTTAAAAAAATAAGAGAATAAAATGAATAAGAGAGTAATTTCATTTTTGCTTTATAGGGTTAACACAATTAAATTAATTTACCAAACAATCTTGGTCAAAAGTCGCCGTAGCAGGTAGTGAGTTAATTTTCTTGCTATCTGCAAATTTTATAACGATCGACGATATATTTCAATGATTAAAAAAAATATGTACTACATTTTTGATATCGACTATATATTGTCTTCTGATTAATATAATATGATGGCGTGCAAAAAATTCAGGTCACTCTTATTTTTAATTTTAATGAATAAAATATTTAATCCTACGACCTGTTCGTTTTTTTTAAGAAAATCGATAGAGTGAGAATACGGAAATATTTATTCACGTTTATATTTCCATTTATTCGCTCTGATGACGAGGCAAAGCGCGGCGTTGAGTTCTGCCACTCAACACGCAATGCCTCCAGATTTTGGCAGAAAGTGAGGAGGGAGTGTCTTAACACTGGAATACAACGTGAAGCTGAATAGAATACGGAAAATAACATTGAATATTATATTCGTATTATTTCAAAATACAATATAAATCAACAAATACACTCTGTAGAAAAGTCAGAGTGGTACCAAAGTCAAAGAAGACCTAGAACGGAGCCCACAAAATTATAAAAAGGAAGAGCGTCAATGATCCATGAAAACCGCAGCCGACATTATACAAGAATTGAGAAGTGAAAATATTACTGATGTTAGTCGGGATTCTGTACTTCTGAAGATTGTAGGGTTAATTGCTGATGGTGTGTAGGCACCTTTAATTAACCAAGAAAATAAAATTACGTTAAGCTTTGCATAAAAAAATCATATAGATAGGTCAAAAGTATTTTTTACTGATAAACTGTAATAATTTCTGCTGTTTCGTTGTTAAAGTAAGACGTGAAACAGGATACGAGATACAAATTTAGGTACAGAATTCCGATTGCGGTGTAAATCTAATGAACGGTTAAAATTAACAAGAATATACTTCAAAATGAAAAGAAAATTTTACCCAGTGATTAAATAAGATGGTTTATGGATTTTCTCAATATGATAACAAACATGCTTCGCATTTTGGAAGAAATTATCACCAGAGCCAGAAAGTACGCCTCCTTGACTGGTCCCCGCAGTCACAGCATTCGAATTCCATTGAACACCCCTTTGGCAAAATCCAAAGCTTCGTTTTGGTACCAAAAATTAGGCAAATATGACAGAATTGTGGTATGAATAGTTTGTCTCGTTAGTGCACTGTATTCGTTGTGTTGAAAGGTTGACAACAAAGGTTCAAGCCATATAGAAGTAAAAATAAGACGCCGTCAATTGTCTTGATAAAATTACTGCCAGATATTATTACAAAAATTATTTATTAAAATTGTATATAACAATTATAACGAATGCAATCAATACATTTTAAACATAAGTGAATACGTCAATAATAATCAATCAGATGATTTCTTACCAGCTTTATTTCACTTAATGTGTTAGTGAATGTGAAATTTGCAAGTTCAATTTGGCCCACCTCCCAATGTCGGACTGACCTCAAATTCGGATTACGATTTAGTTTTGATGATAATGACATTACATATATCAATAATAACAATATAAAATTAAAATGTTAATTTAAAAAACCTTTTTAAACATTTAATTTTTCATTTCAGTACCAGTAATTTTGTAAGTAAAAGTTTGTTTATAAAAAAAAATCATAAAAATGAATAGAGGGACCACCCTAGTGAGTACCGCAAACAGCAAATAGAACAGACAGAACTACAAGAAACGACAAAATCAAGGATTTGATACGTCCAGAGCTGACAGATATATAAATGCCCCTTGCATTTAATGCAAATTTAGTTTAATAAATTTATATATTTAAACTTATAATAAAATCGTAAGACGGTCGGTGTCTGTACTTGGAAGATGTTTAAAAAAAGATTTAGTGGGAACCTTTATAATAACGTAATAGAACCCAAAACAATGATTTATAAAATTTTGTCTGGTTATCTGTATGTTTGTTCTCGCTAATCTCAGAATCGGCTTAACCGATTTACATGCGGTTTTCACTATTGGATTCTGGCAAGCTTCCGAAAACATCAAGGGTTTATTTTATTACAATCTGTTAATAAATAAGAAAGTTATGTCAATTTAAAGTACTTAGTTCGACAAATTTGCTAATTTGCCGTAACAGTTATTTTATACAACTGTTTTATTGAATTGACTAAATTGACTTTAGTTTTCAATTTCTTTATTAATATTTCTATTAATAGCCTCGCACGGGACCGCTAGTATTACAATGTAATTATAACGATAAACGTTGTACTAGTCATCAAAGTGTAATATTATTTATTTAATGTGTCTCTTAACATACCTTAGTGTATACTAATTACTAGCTATGCATGACGTTAGTTGTGTGCACTGCTCTCTTTAAAAACACTCCGTGCACTTAATATGGAATACCAATACTCCTCGCAGATTTTTAGATTTTTATTTAGGGACTGCTGTATTGTTAAACACTTTCTGTTCACTTCATTTTACTGTTTTACTTTCTTCTACTCACAATTTACGTAAATATTGAAAAACGTAGTAATTTAATTGTAGCGAACAGCTATTCATAGCTATATTTTATGTGGGATTGGGAATAATCAAACTTGAGGCGCATTTAAGGATAAATAATTATTTATTTAAAGGAACTAGTAGCATGTGCAAAATACATCATTATTGGTCTTCATCAACTTTTATTTGTAATGCAACATTGTTATTGTGACGCAGTTTATTTCCTTAGTCAGCACTGACTTATTTTTTATTTCATATTTTAATTTTTTGTTGTGTGGCCTTGATCTAATATTGATGTTAAAGTGAGACATTGTTACAGTCATGAATTTTCTCGTCATTATCTATTACGATCTCAACTTTTTCTAATATAATATGTACGTATGTACATATTAACATATATAAATATATCTTTGAAATCACTGTCTTTTAGTCAACAATTTATTACTAAGAAATAAAAAAATAAAAAAAAACAGTTAGCTTCACGCTGTAGGCAGAGGGAACCTAGTGTTAAGACACTCCGTTCCTTATTTTACTAGTTTATAGGACGAAGTAAGCGTCCTAAATTTTATAACTGTATGTCTAAGGGAAATACACTATAGGTTTAATTACTGTCTGTAGTTTTTTCCACATAAATTCCGATTCCGCAAAAATTCCGGAGGTCAGCCCGGATAAAAAGATAGACAGGCAGACAAAAATGTTAACATTGTTTAATGCATTTGAAAAGACATAGTTATATTATTATTACAATTATATTGATATCAAACACAGACCCTTTAATTTTATTTATATGTATAGATAGATATGTAAACAGTATTTTTTTTCTGCTTTACGCTATATCTAATATCCTGCAGAGAATGCAGAGGGAATCTAGTGTTAAGGCTCTGTTTTCCCTATTTTCCGCGCAATTTTCGAGGCATTGAGTATTGAGTGGCGGAAATCAACGCCACGTTTTACCTTGTTACCAAAGGGAAGAAATGAAAATACTAAATTAAATCAAATCAAATCAGCTTCGCCTTGTATCCCGCACACAGCAGGGTAGGCAGAGGGAATCCAGTGTTAAGATACTCCGTTCTTCACTTTCCGCCGAATTCTGGAAGCATTGCGTGTTGAGTTGCGGAACTCAACGCCGCGCTATACCTCGAGACGACTGACCTCAAAATATTAAATAAATTATAATAAATTTTCCCGATTGGGAAACTCAACCTACAATTGTCGTGTTTACAGTCACACGCTTTGGCCACGACTGTCTCATTAAATAATTTAAGTTTTTTGGGAATTTATTTGATTTTGTTCGCAAAATTCGGTTTATTTAAAGAAAATGTTTAGCTCTACTACATAAAATCATTGTTTTGGGTTCTACTACATTATTAAGGTCTCCCATAACATTTTTTCTTCTATATTTTCCAAGTACAGACAGTGATCTCTCAGTGTCAATTTTATTTTATTATTTATAGACATTAATCGACAGAGATATGAATTAAATGCCAGTTGCGAGTCATTTGTATACATGGTAATTGCCCTGGACTTGACCGTCCTATGAATATCTTATAAGCTCCTTTTACATTAAGACCAAAATTCTTATAGCATTATAGTTGAAAAAAGTATTATAGTATAAAAACAAGTAAGAAATTAAAAATATATTTTATTAAACATAAACAAAAGAGTATTTCCATGAGGCAGTCGTGACTCAGCGTCACAGCATTTCACTGTAAACGTGATCGTTATGATTTTGATTCCCACTCGGGGAATAAATTATTTTCATCTCTCCTGGTCGATCGGTGGACCCCACAAAACAAAAGCTAACTCTACCCACCTGCTGCTGCTATATGTGGCCTATATTTGCCAGAAAAAAATATTTTTCCTCATTTAATTACTTTCTTCTACAATTTGATATTAAAGGAACATTTAAATTATGTTTTTTTTTTTATTTTAACATTATTTATTAACTTTATGCATATAATATTACCAAATATTTTATTTTACAAGATAATATATATAAAGAAACCTGTATACCGTCGTCATGTCCAGAAGTTGAAACAAATTAGTTTTTAGTACTGTGTACTTAGGGCGCAAGTTACAGCAACTACATACACTGAGTTAGTCCCCCCCTAATACGACGGGCCCTACACCCCCGCGATCCATGAAATGGATAGATAAGGAGTTAATTTTAAAAAGTTTCGGAAAGGGACATGTTTTACCACATAGGATTTTTTGAAACGATTAACGAAGATAAAATGGTTGAAGGGTCTCATTTTTACAGACCTATCTACAGACACCGTACGTATGTTTGATGTAATTATTTATAAACTTCAGTTACCATAGCTGTTATTACTTTTTTTTTTTACCAAAAAAATGTAAAGCGGTTCACATAATATTTAAACTGGTTTTAATTGTGTAAGCGTATTTATTCGGTATAAAATGGCGGTAATAGGAATAACTTAACTGTACTAAAAAGACACGCAAAGTGGTGAAATCTGTAATTTAGAAGGGAAATTCTTTGTGGGACGCACAGTGTATCATAAGCGAATTTTTTATTTAAAATATAATAGTTTACAGCTTAACTCAACTGCTATCAAGAATCACATGCCGAAAACAGTATTGCATTTTCATTCGTGTTATATAATGTTTTCGTAATTATGTGTGTACTTAGGTACTCAATAATGGGTGAACAGTAAAAATACTGAATTGATTTTTTTCCATTGCTACATTATTTACAGGCAATAAACGTACGTTGTATTTTTTATACATACGGTAATTAAAAGATTTTAAATGACGGATCTGATTCTGACGGATATGAAATGAAGTAATCCTACAGAGAATTAATCTAAAGAAACTAAAGTATCGACATAACCCAAAGGATTAGCAGGCTGAAGTAGCAGTGAGTGTGCTGGTCCCATTTGTCGCAAATACGATGACTAGCAGGAAATGTTTATGTTCAATAGTAACAGGCTATCAATTTTTAAAAGCAGCTAATGTATTCGAAAAGTTAACTCTGTATATTTACATCTTTACTTTATATCATAGACAAAATTATTGAAATATACTTCTTTCTTTAATTTTTAGTGTGATATACCATTTTGTTTCGTACTTGCTTACTATTTGTTATAAGTCAAAAATTTATTTGGAAACGATTAAACGGTATTCTTACGATTTTTTTTTTCTTTAAATAAATAAAAGAGAGGCCGTCGTGGCGCAGCGGCAGAAGAGTGTGACTGTAAAGGGACGTTTGTGGGTTCGATCCCCACTCGTGGAGATGAAATATTTATTTACATTTCTTCGCTTTAGTCTCGAGGCAAAAGCGCGACGTTGAGATCTGCCACTTAAAACGCAATGCCCCCAGAATTAGGCAGAAATTTGAGAACGCAGTGTCCTCTTAGCACTTAGTTCTCTCTGCCTACCTTTCTGTGCGGGATACAGCGTGAAAATGAGGCTGAAAAACTGCGCTGTAGACAACACGTCTCACAGCATTCGCTGAGCCTCACTCCTTTTACCGTTTTGTTTTCTTTTTGTTTGTATAAGTTTTGTATTTGTATTATTTTAAATTGTATTAGTATAGTTAATCATAAAACGGTAATAAACTTATTTAGAATTTGAATATATTAGTTTTATTATTTATATTTAATGTATGTATTAAAATAATTTAAAAATACGTACTATTTAAAAAATAATCACGGACATAGCTGCTTAGATTAATTAATTGTATTTTAGTAATTTATTAACAAAAATCTCCAAGAGAAACTATAAAATCTATTTTATTCAATAATATTCCCCTTTCATACGAAATAATTAATGAGCTGTCACTCCTCTGCTAACGAATTTTCGATAAATCGTCTGACTCTTATCATTACGTATTCAAAAATTATTAATATCAAATGAAACGGATAACTTCATCTTTAGGGACACAAAAAAACTTAAATGTCATATATTCCCTCGTATATGAGGTCAAGTACAGGCTGATCATTATAATACCTCTTCGTAAAGTAGTCTCTCTAACAACAAACAATAATTTCAAATTAAAAGTATAAAGTAAGAAATAACATCTCTATATACCTACACAAATATACCTAAAAGAATATCAAAGCCAATTCCGTACATGACATATATAAAAAAATAAAAATGAGGTCAATTAACATATCGATTACAGAAGCTTAGATATCACTCAGCAGAATGTTTTCTGTCAGTCTGCTCGTTTGCTCGCGAATCACACAAAACCCTACGATTTTGATTTGATTTAATTTTAGAAATCTTAAGTGCGCTGTAAACATCTGAATTATTTTCATGTCATTAACGACATTGTCTTTGTTAATTAAAGTTCCAGCCAATTTAATAAAACTTTTGTAGCAATTTTGTCAAATTGTCGTCAGCGGGATAAGGTATGTGAGACCCTATTTGACTATTGTGTTGTGTTGTCATTCTTATAACTAGCTGGAGCTTTTGAGTTATTCTATCCGTCACTGGTAACACTTTAGTCGTGGAACAGCTGCAGTGGCAGTTATACGTGCACAAAGTTAAAAGGGGTATGTGAAAGAATTTATGCCTTTAATTTTGATTTTTTGGTCGTTGCTCATAGTTTAAGTAGATATCAGCAGATATTACACATATTTTATTTGTATTTTTCGTAGGTGTTTAATAATTAATTAATAACTAGACTGACATGAGAAAGAAGAACTATCGATTTTATAAGAATTTGAGTGGCGTTTATCAGACCAAGAGTGTTTTAGGAAGATCAATTGGGTGTCATCCCAGTAACAGAAAACAAAATAATATTAAAATCTAGTGATGATAATATTCTGTTATCGGATTCTATGCTGACTTTACCAAATCAGAAGGATTCGTAACGATATAATTGTAAAGATGGAGAAGAAGAAAGATAGATATTTTCCAACAATAAATACTAGTAAATATTTTTTTGCTTAATTATTAATTAATAACGAAGCTGCATTAAAGTAAAAAAGAACAATTTAGTTAATATTTTTAATGGTTGTTATTGAAACATATACATACATTACTAATTAACATAGTATACTATAATATTTTTGTATAATTTATAGATAAATGAATACCTTAAAATCTAAATAAGAATAAACATTACCATTTTTATAAAAAAATGTGTTGTAATTAGCAGTCCGTGTAACATTCTCAACCCCCATGACGCCGAGCTAATTCATCCATACTTATATTATAAATTCAAAAGTAACTCTGTCTGTCTGTCTGTCTTTTACGCAATCAGGGCCAAGCCGGTTAGTTAATTGTGATAAAATACTCATATAGAGATACTTGAGGGTCTCGGGATGAACATAGGAAACTTTTCTCATATTTGTAATATTTTCGATATATACTAATATATTAAAATACTTATTAATTTGACATGCTATTTATTCTGCTATGTTAATGACAACTAATCAGTTGCTAAGCAACGATTTGCAAAGTTTGTTGTTAGAAAACGTCACCCAAAATGAGCTTGCTTAATGCATCTCTCTACTGAAAACTGAAAATAATATACTGTATGTGTGTTTATGGATCGATTGAAATAAATCATTAAACGGTTCTCGTCGATCGAAAAAGAAAAAGCACTGCTATTCCGTGAGACATACCAGGTAGAGTGGAAGTGTTTACTAAAAGAGACCATGACGATTGTGACGGTAGCGACGATGAAACTTTAGCTGAAAAAAAGAAACGTAGAGGAAAAAATCGTAATCTTGAGAAACCCCGTTGGCGTAAAACTGACCCAACTTACGAAGCTATAACTCACAATATAGATAACATACAAGTTTGTCTTGATAAATTAAAGGAAGACTTAAAAGATAGAACTCCATTATATATTTTCGAGAAATTATTTGATGAAGAAGTCTTGACCATGATAGTTCACGCGTATTTATCCTGCTCAAAAAAATAATCATGACTTTCGAATTTCGATATATGAATTAAAGACATTCCTTGGGATTCGAGCGGGCTATTACTCTTTGCCCCCAGAGCGTTTATACTGGTCCCTAGATGAGGACTGTAACGTCAGCATTATATCAAAAGCTATGTCACGAAATAGATTTCAAGAAATAAAGAAATATCTTCATTTCTGTGATAATGTTGACGCAGCGGAAACAACAGACAAGATGTTCAAGGTGCGACCTCTAGCAGATATTCTAATAAAGATTTTTTTACAATGGGGAGTGTTTCACAGAGGTTTATCTATAGATGAATCTATGGTAAAATATTTTAGACGGCATCCTTCCAGACAATTTATAAGAGGCAAACCAGTACGATTTGGATATAAAAACTGGATGATTACGAGCTCAGGTGGATACTGTTATGCCTACGACTTATACTGTGGAAAAACTCTAGGAGCCAATCCTACAGAGCCTTTGGGTACAAGAGTAGTCAAACTACTACTCAACAAACTGGATACCGATGCTAATGACAATGTCATATATTTTGATATTTTTTTTACTGGTTATCGAGCAACTGGTACTGTTCGCGAAAGTAGAACTACCAAGTGTCCTCTCATAGCACTGAAGGATATTAAAAAGAAAAACCGTGCCGATTTTGATTACCGCTATGACAAAGTCAACCAAATTTTATTTGTGCGATGGTTGGACAACAGCGTCTGCACAATGGGGTCAAACTTTGACAGTGATTTCCCTCTGGGTAACGTAAAGAGATGGAGTGCTGTAGAAAAGAAAAAAGTGGACGTTGGCATTCCGCATGTTTTTCAAAACTATAATAAGGGTATTGGCGGGATTGATGAGGCTATTTCCTGGTATCGTACCGCTGTACGTGGTAAAAAATGGTGGTGGGTGTTATTCACATACATGCGGGATCTCGCTGTTGCAAATTCACCTACACCTACTAACCAATACAAATAAAATAGATCAGCTTGAGTTTCGTCGTTACATCGCTCGTCACTATTTGAGAGACGGAAACACCAGCGTGTCTATGCGCCCAGCAGCTTCTGTAGTACTAAGTCTGCAGCATGATGGGGTGGGCCACTACCCCCAAAAACTTTTCCAGCAGCTAAGATGTGCAGTTTGCCATAAAAAAGCACGTTGGCAATGCAAAAAGTGTTGTAAAACACTTTGCACAGGAAAAAATTGTTTCGGAAGTTTTCATACCAGCCCAGTGGCCCCATTTAAGGTCGGCTTTTTTTATAATAAAATAATATTTTTTTAAGTTTTTTATTTTATTACGTCGGTATCTACCAAGTATTACTTAAAAAACTTTTAATTTACTGCTAGTTTAGGTATGGGTCTAAATGGGTTAATAAATGTCAACAATAATGGATTTTCCTATATACGAGTATTTTACAGACAGCGATAAGTTATAATTTTATTTTATGTTATATCTTTGATTTTATATCTTTGAATATTGGTATATTTGGGAAGTAGGTGTGTTCAGTAGAGATAGAAGATACGAGATGGATGCGGGAAGGCGTATTGCTGCCGGTAACAGGGTCAACGGTACCTTAGCTGCATTGATGAGAGCGTGAAACGTCAGCACAGCTGCACGTTTGACCGTGCACAATGCAGTATTGGTACCGACGCTGTATATATGACGCAGATGCTATACGGCAGCGAAACGTGGATATTACAGACATATTATGAAACAAAGATGAATGCTGTGGAGATGCCATCTCTTCGTAGGATATGCGGAGTCAACTTACCTGATCGAATCCACAATGAAGAGACATACAAATTCGCAGACACTAGCGAGGATGTCACGGTGAAAATGAAGGAGAACGTCCTCTACTGGTTTCGGGAAGGTCGACCAAATGAGTGATAAAAGAATGGCAAAACTAGTTTATGATGGAAAAGTGCGCAGTAAGAGAGGTAGGGGGAGACCTCGGTTGACCTTCGAAAATACAGTATCAAAGATACTGGAGGAAGGTCACGTAAAAAGCATGAGGATCCCCCGGAGGGCATGTATGAAGAGGTTGATGACAGTGGATTGTGGAGTATGTTGAAACCGTAGCGTTTGGCGCTCCGTTCCCTCTGACTACCCCGCTAGGGATAAAGCGTGAAGATAAGTAAGTAAGTTTAAACGTAAAAAAGTAATAGAACCATTTTAAAGAATCCTGTTTGACAAAAATTCTATACAAATAACTGTTTTATTGAATTGGTTGACTGATTTACTTTTAACTATAGATATAGATTTTAATTTTAAAATGATGTTATTATTACAAAACGAAAGTATTGCAAAAAAAACAATTATGTAGTTCAAGCTGGCGAAGCCGCGAGCGAGTCGCTAATAGCAAATAAGTGTACAACTGCCAATAATTTCGTTAGTTGATCTTTAATTATATCTTTACTTTGAGGTATTTAGAATACAATTTTTCACTTTTTATTGTTTGTTTACGTTTTTATATAGAAAGGTTTTGATGTCGTTTTTCTTTAAACAACTTTTTTATCAACTTAATTTTTTTTTAATTACTTTTGTTGTTATTGGGAATAATAGCTATTATTACCATAAAGTCTGCTTTCCTTCACTGCGCAAAGTAGGCTTACATTTTTATAACAAATTTTGGAGACATTGTGTTTTGAGTAGCAGAGCCTAAAAGGAGAGAAGTTCAAACGAATCAATAACAAATTCATAACGATCTTTTTGAGGTTGGTTACAAAGTACGGCTAAGGCTAATTTTAAGAGTGACCTCACTGTAAGCCAAACTAGTAGGTACTAATAGGAACAGTAACAAACATTTATTAGATAAGGAGAAACAAATCCATACACATTAATTTTGTGCAACATTGTTTTTTTGAGTAAATAAATGGTTTCGAAAGAAATAACCAGGAATGACGAACAGGTATTACAGATAAACGATACCGCTGATGTATCGCGATGCTTACTTTTATATATCGGTTTCATTTAATTTAGAATGAAGTAAATAAAAAAATAATACTACGTATCGATCTTTTTATTCTCCCTCGCATTTTTTTTTCTTTTTCTTCTTTCTTTATTCAAATTGACTATTACAATCACTTTTGAGTCGAATGAACATATAGACAAAAAAGCTACCACCGGGTTCGGAAGGCAGTTCTGCTGAGAAGAGCCGGCAAGAAACTAGGCAAGTCTATGGTATATTTAGTACTTTAATAATATTAGTTTCACTAAGTGTTTGCCTGTTAGACGAATTTATCTGTCAAGTCTTGTACCCGCTTTGGAAAACCTTATGTTTAGATATATTCTCGATTATTTACCTGTATAATGCCGGGATAACAAGTTTTAAATCTTGCCATTGATGGATTGGCTTTTAAAGCGCAGATCGGATTAGTATCGATATAGTATGATACATACGTTACGTTACCTAGTACTATACTTGGTTTGAAAAATATCGGTACATAAATTACGTGGAAGGAATATATCGGTTAAGTTGTTTGTATTTACTCCTATCGTTTTATCATTAGGTACACAGTTAATTCATAAACGGTATAAGTGGGGCCAAGAGGTATAAATTTTAAATATTTTATTTTCAAATAGGCTATTACAAATGTTTTTGAATTGCTAACATACATACAAATATCAGTAGTTTCAGTTCTACCGGAAGCTACCATGCCTCGAAAGAGAATTTCTGCTAAGAAAAAAGGGGCCAACACGAAATCAGAAGTCGCTATTTTAAATTATAATATAGACTTTCAAAAAAAATGCGTAATTTAAATATTTATACGCAAAAATATTTAGGGTGATCTAAAAAAAAGTCATATAGAACACAAATCTGCAATATTTTAAATATTTCTCTGTCTGTTTGTACTAATGTAATGTAATGGAATGGTTTAAATGAAATGTTTCTGTAGCTCTCAGGCAAGGGCAGAATCTTAGCTATATTTGATTTTGAAAATCATTACACGATGATACATTTTAATGTAGATTCGATGGTTTAACTAAAATATAAGAAATAATTAAATGTACCCCTGAGAAAAGTTGTTGAGCATGAAGAGCATTTTGCACTGATATTATACCAGACTGACATATAACAATTGAAGATCTGCAACTTCCGCTGAGTAACCATAACAGTAGACTACTCGTATATGAAATATAAAATGCCGCCTTAGTAAAAGTTGTTCAACGTGATAGTCATCTTTCATCGACCAATAAAAATATTGTAGATATGGACCATCTGATGAAGAGCCATATCAGTCCAGCTAAACAAGGAGTAATAATTTAATATTGCATCAGTAAAAGATGTTCGAAATTGTCTATAATCTTTTTCCATTGATATACCTATAGAAAATGAACTTTAACAGAATTACAAGTGCATGTTATGTTACGTACATATATATATTGTATACGCCCCTTGAAAAGATAGCAGATAATGAGTGTGTGCACGTCCATTTTGTGATTGACTTTCGAAATAATAAAAATAAATTATTATAACAATAAGCAATGAAATATAAACTTAGTTTAAAATTATTATTATTATTTTTTATATTATTATAATAATTGAGTCATAGTCAATCTATATCTGTCGTGATGCTATAATACAAAAAACATTTCGATAGTTGTCCTTTAGATTTCTATTTCTTTTAACTCTTTCAGGTTGGGTGGTTATTTTACTAACCACAAATTCGAAGAAATTTTAAAAATATCTCCACTATATCTATTGATTATAGGGGGGTAACGACGCTGGTGGCTGTGACACAGTTTATACTAGGACGGCTACCAATGCACTCCTCTTCACTCAAGAGGCAATTTGTAAAATTTAACTTAATTTGAATAAATATTTGAATTGAATTTGAATTAGTCATATAAGAAAACAACTTAGTATAATAGAATATTTTATTTACCACTGTACAAGTATAGAATAACATAACTAAACTTTTATAAATGTTGAAGTAATATTTAGTAGAATTTTGCCCAATTTTTGGAAATCAAAGCCTGCAGCCTAACTTTTTAAAGATATTTGAAAAAAATTGTGCAGTGTCATTTATTCACCGACAAACTTTTAAGTTCAATGATAATTAAGGTAACTGTGTTTATTTTGAAACGATTTTAGTGTTTACTGGTGGGCCCGTGCGGGGCTAGACCAGCTTGTAAAAGAATTGGAAAACTAAAGATTCAGTCCATTCAGTAAAACAGTTGTATAAAATAACTGTTACGGCAATTAGCAAATTTGTCGAACTAAGTACCTACTTTAAATTTCTGAGATTAGCGATTACAAACGCACGGAAAAACAGTCAACAATTTTTAAATCATTGTTTTGGGCATTTGCATTAGCATTTTTTTTAAATATCTTCCAACTACAGACACCGATTCAGACCCTCTTACGATTTTATGATAAGTATAGATATAGATATACTACTTAGTATTAGTTTAGTTGATCTGTAATAAGAAATAGAATTTTTCTATTTTGCTTTCTGTACCAGAAATGGATGGAAATTATATGGTGATTAGTTTATTAACCACTGTGGCTATAGTAGGTTTCATTTTATTCGTATTTTAGATGTAATGCCATGTTACTATTTTAGAATTCTAAATGAATTTTTCAGTACCCTAACCAAATGTGACATGCTAGGTGTTATTCTAGAAGATATTTCTTCAGGTGGTAAGAGTGTGTGGAACGAGGTGAATAATACAATGTTGGACCGCAGAATATTGTGGTTCTCGGCGACCTATTTCCAGGGCTACTGACGAAAGATTTGATGCTTAGAGAATTTGCTTTGATTAATGAAAACATTGTCAATTTCAGCTAGCACATCAAGTAGTCAAGAGCCTACTAGTTCACTTCAGTTTATTCAAATGATTATACGGGAAAGATAATATAATATAACCAAAAAAATACAATATATTTAAAGAATGTCACACTGACACAGCTGTTACGTATCATTTAGTCGTAGACTAGACTTCTTGAAACGCCTCTTTACTATCTAGAGAAATCCAGTAAGAGTACTGTCCAAAATTAGATCAATTGGTTCCCAAAACTTTTGCATAAATGTTAACCAAGGGATCTTGACACTAGCAACGACGAGAAACTGCAAGCCAAATTTTTTATATTCTCTCAATATCTCTGAATTTTCTTCTCTAATATTAGTCATGATGAAACGCTACAAGCCTCAGTTGCAACCAAATCACACATAGAAAGTAATTTGCACCAGCAAGAGTGACTTACTCCAAGAAAATACGCAACATCAACACTACAAAAAGACCAGCATACTCTACATGGCAATAAAGTACCTGTAAAATTTCTACTTGTATTCACAAAGTCAAGAAGTGTGTGTTTAGATGTTGAAGCCTTGTGGAGTATTTTCGTAAAACATTTTTTTTTTCAATAATGCATCTGTATTTAATCCAAAAATACAATTATTTTATTTAAAAGGTCCTTTATATAAAAGTGTGGCTGAAATAGTTAATATCGTAGCAAATGTATAAATAGTATACCTACTACAAAAAAAGTTTTTTTTTGCAATGTGTGAGCAAATACTAATCCAAACGAGCATAAGCAAATGGATGTCTGTGACGGTACACAGAATCATTCACATTTAAGAATTATACAAAATTCATTATTCACACTTAAGAATTATACAAAGTAGTACTTCGTTTGATCTACATTTAACAATGCACATGCTAACGTTAACAACCACCATATCAATTCAGTGTGACTTGATAACATGTTAACATTAGCTTCATGCAAATAAATTAATTTTTAGCAAAAAGAAAAACAGACTTCTAACAACGAACTAAAAAATGAAAAATAATTTTACAAAGATTTTATAATTTTGAAGTCCATAATAAATAAAATCTCCATATAAAATCTCAACAATAAATTACCTTTTAAAAATGGGCATTTTTTTGACGTACATACTCATAAAAACCTAACCCACTTCTCGGTAACTTGATATTCGATATCAAGGTAGTACAGACTACAGGACTACTGTACAGAAAAAATCTGAAAACTAATAATCATTGGTTATTACTATCAATAAAGTAAAAAAAAAGTTAAGTATGATAGATAAAAGAAGGTAGGAAACAAAACTATTTTAAAAAATAACCAACAAGCATTCATTATTAATAGTAATCATTTCTTCACATAAAGTAATTATCATTACTTATGAAATAAGAGCCAAGTAAAATGTTAAGTAACGCATCTTTCTCGACTTCATCGACAGAAGAATGGGAAATCTGTATTTGTACTGAGTTCTGTGTTTACTCAGCAAGTCGGCATACAATTTAAGCTCTAAATTTGACTTAACTATTTTTATCACTAATCACACAAACCAAATATGAACCGAACAGTCCACTACAAGCTGAAAATACACTAAATTTTAAATATAATAAAGCGTGTCAAACATTGAACAGGAAATATTGCGTAGGAATATGTAATATATGGTCGTTGCGCTTGCTAAAACCTCTATGTGTTTTTACTCAAGTTTTTAGGAGAGACAATAAATCATTGGAAGCCGAAAAAATTCCATATTTAAACCAAGAAAGGATCAATGTGACACGTGCACCTCATTCAAAGAAGGAAATTTGTCGATAGAAGAATATGAGGTACACGAAGCTAAGAAAGAAGAAGCATACCAGGCCAAGACGAAGGCGCATTCCTTATGTTTATCTGAAGTTTTAGTGGTAACCATGGTGGGTGCACCAGTCCCGCACCAGGCACCAGTAATAGATCATTTCAAACTTCAAACTTAAATATTAAGCATATTTTTAATTTCCCGCTACTTTTTTTACGATCGGTAACTAAAAGATGATATATACGCCATCTGTATTACTAAAAACACAAATAAGGAATCGAAATTTATTCCCTTCAACTCGGGCGGCCATTTTAGTAAACACTTGTACGACGGTAAGTTATGTTAATCTAGTTGATTTTTTGTTTATATCTGTGATAGTATCATATTTGCGAGTTAATTATATAATATAACGAATACTGCATTAGTAGTACTTTTTATTTTATCAAAAAGTGTTAATTTAGATCAATTATTATCATTGGTAAACTAATAGAACACAAATTCATTGATTTTTCCAGTAATATTCCATTTGGTCAATCACTAGTGTTTGAGATTTTTATCATATTTTTAATATTTTCTTTTCTATTTATATTTCCTTATAATACTGTAATAAAATATTACATTAAACATTTAAAAAAATCATACTGTTCTTGTTGTTGACCAGTGGTTCATTACTGGTAAAATTTATATAATGAGTTTGTTCCAGTAAAAAACCGTTTTTGATTGATGCTTCTTTGATATTCTCAAGACGTCTCTTTTATCTCTTCTTTTATTTCATAATATTACGGACACTTATTATTTATATATCACTTTATCAATGCTGCTTACATTTCTTTTGCAGTCAAAATGCCCCCGAAAAGAACTTTTTTAAATATAATGAAGAAGACGTTATAAAGGCGATAGACGAAATAAGACTTTTGATGGTACATAAATCTTCGGAAGTTACTAAAAAACCAAAAGGTGATTACGTGATTGTTAAGTATAAAGGGGAGTATTTTTCAGGGATCTTTATGAAATAGGTACAATGACATTTTCTGTTGGATGTACATGTGTTATTTTATTGATATTTTATTGCTAATTATTACAAATATGTCTGTGATCTTATTCTCAAAGAATTATTAAGTTACGTATTATATTAAATACTACCTATTATGTGACTTGTAGCGTTAAGAGATAATATGAAACTTACAGACTGATCTAAAGTTGTGATTAAAAGTAAGTACAAAACTTATGTTAACTAATAATAAATAAAAGTACATTTTCTTAATAAAACAAACAATTTTTGTTTTATTTAATGGTTCACTACTGGTACAAAGTCTAGTATATTACTGGTACAATCTGGTCGACCTTAGGCAAATTGCGCTTTGACACTTTTAGTATTTAAAAAAAAATACTCTAAAAGATATTTGAAAAAATCAGACTAAGCAACATGATTATATGGTATATAAGGAATACAATGTTTTTTTTTACAATGATTGTTGCAATAGTAGAGTGACAGCATCTAAATTCGTTTTAAAATGTTGCTTAAATGGTTTGTTACTGGTGCATCCACCCTATATGCAAAGCGTGGTACTTTCACCAAAACTACATATGTCCGTACAGTACTATAAGCAAAAAATGCAAATTCATAATTACACCTTGTACTGTAGCAACGATAAAGACGTCCATTTATATGTATGGCACGAAGGTGACGGAGGAGTGACCGCTAACGAGTTCACAACTTGTCCCATAGACTTTCTGAATATAAAACTTACTGAAGGATATAAAAAAATCATATTAATATCTGACGGATGCGGCTACCAAAATAAAAACAAAGTGCTGCCTTCAGCTTTATTGAACCTATCAGCCAATACAAGTTTAGAGATTGAGCAGCTAATATTAGAGAAGCGACACACAATGATGCAGGTAGATAGTGTGCATTCGACGTTAGAACAACTTTTTAAGCCACCAATTTATACCAATAATTATATTATTATAAACTCTGAATACCTATGCGTGCAACTGCGAAAACAAAAAAGTATTATATTTTTGTTTTCTTACAAGAAAAGATTTTGTAAAAGAAAATGAAGATCCTTAAGATAAGTGTTAAAACATAATTATATCTTCATCATGATCGTAGGTAGCAAGTTTTATCAAACTACACTAGAGCATACATTTCGAAGGTTTAACATATCACATATCCTCTTGACAGAGAACATTATATAAATATGTACATTATATAAATGCTAAGATAGAAGTCCGATGGGGCGAAATTCAAGATTAGTGTAAATAGTAAAACATTTTAACATATAAATGAAAAGGTATATTTGATGCCGGCAACAAAATTAACGATGAGAAGACAAAACGAGATAACAGCTGCTTATTTGGCTGTACACAATGCAGTGCTGGTATCGCTGGTACGAGCGAAGAAGTTACAGGTTTGGTCACGTCGAAGAAATGGGAGACATATGAAACAAGAGTGAGTGAAGAGAGGCAAGGGGAAGACCTTAGTTAGCCTTCGAGAACACAGTATCGATGATTATGGAGAAAGGTCACATATCCCCCGGAAGGATATGCTCCCCGCTTGTCTATCTACTCCGGCGGCTACCCCGCTAAGGATAATGCGTGAAACAAAAAAAAGCCAATAGTTAAAAATATGTTTATTTGAATTAGTTGCCTTAACAACATTGTGCAATTTTAATAATTTAAACTTATTTATATTACTTTCAACTTTCGCATTAATCCGTATAAACTTAGACTGCGCCATATTCAATATACGCGCCACATACGTGACAAAGTGGAGTCCACAATCCCCGCGTTTCAGACGCTGTACCACCGCGCCACAACGGTCCCATGTCGTATAACTATACGATATACGATCGTCGTAGCGGTAATAAGAACAAATATTTCTATTTTAACCGACTTCGGTAAAAAGAGGAGGTTCTCAATTCAACTGTATTTTTATGTTTCTCAGAACTTGAACCGACTTTGATTATTTTTTTTTTATTTGAAAGCTGGTGCTTCCCGTGTGGTCCTGTTTTAACTTCGTTTCCCGTTTGGTCCTAACAATACCATTCGTGAGATTAAATTTGCATTAAGTATGTGCGCGATAAATGGGCGAATAACACAATTTCAACTTTTGACGATAGGGGTAGGTTGACTAACTATCAAAACTTCCAAAACAACCCACGCAATAGCTTTGAGCCCGGCAATGAGACTCGATAGTCTGTCACCTCAGTCCGCTCAGTCACCAGGAACGCGACTTTGCGCACGCACTTCGTTTAGGAGAAAGAACGTAATATTGAAAAACAATGCATGGAAGTAATTATTTTCGTCATAATGTTATTTGTAATAATGCCTATTTTTTCATGGTTATTGATTGTCAAAGAATTTATAATGAATGTGTGACTTTTGTTCTTTATTTTATGTATTATTCTATTTGATTTCGTCGCAGTTTTGAGGTTATAGCATGTGGTTAAAAATTAAGAAGTGTTTCGGGGCTAGTAGACTTATGTATGATGACGGGGTTGGTTGACTACCTGGTCAACTTATGCATTACAACGACCTAGTCAGACATTGATCAAGAAAACAAAGAAGCTAAAGACAACAGGTGGAATATCTACAGGAACTTGAAAGGATGGAAACGGTAAAGGGAAAAAAACTCTTCGTAAGATTAATAAGAAGAAAAGTAACGACTATGAACCTGGTGAGAATGAAGGAGAAAAATGGATTCAATACACTGCGCGCAAGTTATGAGCACACGCAAAATGTGTAAACAAGAACATGTTGTTTTATGAATTAAAAAGGAATGTATGGTAGCTTTTTGTTCATATGTTCATTTGACGATTCAAAAGTGCTTATAATAATAGTTTATTTGAATAAAGAATATTTTGAAAATATTGCACCTCCGATTTAGAAGACAGATTGGATATTCAACGTGTTACCAAATCAAAAATATAACTACATTAGTTAGATATGATTATTTATTACCAAATGATTTAAAATTTGTGTTTAAAAAAATATTTTCAAATGTGAAATGTTGAAAGAGGAAGTTATTGTTTGTCCTATTCTAAGAATAAGGACAGGAGCTTAATTTAGCAATACTAAACAAAATGTACGCGGCACTCAATTTAATGACTTATTCTTAAATCGCCGAGGTCTTCTCCTTTACTTTCATTGGTTTAGCTTGTTTTCGATACAATAAACATTCTATATAACATATACATTATAACTCTCAACATCGACCAGAACATGTAATTTTTAAGTGATAAACTCAATTTTTTACGTTGCTACAATTAAAAAGACTGAAACTTTCAACTTAATTATCAGTACCATTTGTATAGATAGTTATTTATTAATCCAATAAGTTGAAACATGTCAATTAACAAAAATTTGCACATAGCTGAAAAACCCCTCCAATATCATGTGTGCTAAAAAACAATTCAAGGTCGAAGATATTTTTATTTACTTAGTTCATAAACATTAACTATGTTTAAAAAAAATACGTGAGATTGAATTAGAAATCCTTAAATTTACAAAACCTAGACAGGCTGTCTTGGTAAAATTTATGAGTGAATCATACTAGTTAGACTCTCTGAGGTGGTAGACGCCAATTCTCTGCTTATTTACGAACAATTTGGTTACAGAAAAAAACATTCTGCTACTGTCCACTAAGTTTACCGTCTGGTAGAGCATATAAGTCACTATCATATTCGTACTTCTATCACAGAAGCACTGCTGCCATTTTTCTCGACATAGCAAAAGCCTTTGCAGAAGATCTGGCATATGGGCTTAATTTTCAAGCTGATCTGTGCTTTTTTGACGAACTGTCTCGTGCACATCCTGCGATACTGTCTTCTACACGGCGTCTTGCCTCTATATGTAATAGCCAAATGACTCCAGAAGGCGGCCCACATACTCGATGCGTGGTCTCGTTTATCCTCTATATCGCTCTCAGCTTAAGAGAATTTGTGAAAAAGTGAAAAAGCACTCTTAATACTCAGTAGACTACCCGTTAATAAACAACCGCAGTAAAATGTCACTTAGAAATAAGTTAGCACTTTACAAAACTTGTGTTAGATTCTCTCCTACGCCTGTGTAGCGTTCGCGCACACCAAGTTATGATTATGCCCTTCAAAAGGCAGATAATAAATTCTTACGTATATACGCATTAGGTTGTCCCTGGTAGTTCGTAATGACGACCTTCTTATAAACTTCGAACTGGATTTAATTAACGAATACTGCAATAAAGTTTTATCCAATCGATACTTTGAGCGCCCAGGCTTGCACGCGATTTCCATTATCATATCAGCGTCTTATTAGGCCCACACGACGCCATTATATCAATGCGCCGTATGACGTACAAACAGATTAATAGATAATTGTCTAATTTGTCCCCAGCCGTGTCTTCACGTCAACCAGCTCGATCAACGGCCGCAAGTCTAGTTGAGTCCCGCAGGGGACGTAGTGATTGCAATTTCTCAGGAACAGAGTACCTTCTCCCCTCCCCACCCGGTCGCAGCTAATAGGAGTACTAGCATTAACCAAGCGCCCTGTCCACTAAGCCATACGTTCTCATCAAGTTACGTCAAAATTCTTATACGCTTATTGTTATTGTAAATATTTTAGAACTCATGAATTTTGTTAGTTTACCCGGCAAACTGCATAAATAAAGAAAAACTAACATTACCGTATCCTATGCAAATTTCATAATTTAATTTGCGAATAAAAAAAATGTATCCCTTAACGTACGTAGTACGTCTTTCGTCTGTCTTTTATTGTTTAGAAAACATATTATTTATTCGATACTTAGAAATGCCGTATATAATCAATAGCCGTGAGGTAAAAAGTAAACAATCCATAAAAAAGTTGCCTATAGGTCAGGATAAATGAAATTAATATATTTTATAAAAATAACTATGCAAATAATACGCTAATAGCACTATAAATAATACTATGTAACAATGTCTGTAACGCTATAAGACTCATTAGAAATCAAATATCATCAATACCGATATAATTGAGTTCCGCAACGCAACACGCAATGCCTCCGGAATTCGACGGAAAGTGGGGAGCGGAGTGTCTTAACACTAGGTACCCATGTAAAAACACCCAAACGCAAAACCAAAGCACCTTATAATTATATTGTTTATCTAATTTAAATTTATAAATAGTATCTTTTTTAAATGTTAATTGGATTATGTGCAACCTTTATTACATACCAACAACATACATAACAACTGCTAACTGCCAATAACTTACATATATGGGAAACCCTTCACTATAAAAATTAAAAACAAATAAAGTGAAATAAAAGTTTGAGACGAAGATTATGATTGCTTTTTTTAAAATCTCTTACGAAATAGTACTCTTTTTAAAATAGATGAGAATGACGTGTCGAAATTTAAAAAGTAATGAAATCGCTAGGTAAAGCAAAGCCAATTCTAAGGTTCCTTACTGTGATTTTCTTATTAATAGTTATGTTAATTTTTTTTATTAATGTTAAACATTCTTTAATCATAATTTACACACGTAGTGTGAACAAGTCAACGCGCCTAAGTTGTTAGCCTTTATCATTACAAAGTCAAAAAGGATGTTATTATTATTACATATTAAACGGAACTGATTACTTTTTCTTTAGGGACTCAAAAACCCAAATACAATATTTTCACTAAAATAATATTAGTCAAGGGAAAACTGGCTAATTATTGTGTATTTTCATCTTTATGAAGTTAGTGAGTGGCATATCGTTCACTGCAAAAACGTTCGACTTAATATTTAATAGCATATGGAGAAGCACGTCACTTATTCTATCTACTTCATTCACGTCTATAAACAGGAGTACTGTTTGTGCTTTACTTCAAAAGATAAATTAAAAATGAAAATAAATAATATTTTCTATAAATAATAATAATATTTTCGGCTAATTATTATTTTGTTCATGTATGAATTGTCCATAAAAAAAGGTAAGTTTGAAATTAAAAAAATATATATTATTGTCCAATTACTATATTAATTTATTTTTAAATATTTTCTTACATAAATTGGAACCTTGATAAAAAATATGTTATTTTGCCGAGCTAGCCCATCAAAGTAGCATTTACAAAAATCGATAAAAAACTTAATAAAAAATTGTTACTAATTAATTATTATTATTAATGAATTATTACCAAAATAGAGATTTTCTTGCTATACCAAGTGAACATGGAACGTGTGATAACTAATTATAAAGAAGTATCATTTGTTGCTGAAGGTTAATCGAAGCAACAAGATATAAAAAAAATTGTGTCACTTTTAAAATTTTGATAAGTGAACCCTGGACCTTATATGCCTACTATTGACAGTAAGTCACGAATTTGTCGCTGCAGGAGATATTCTTACGACTGGTCAGTCAGATACTAAATAGCAAAATAAAACGAGCTTTATTTGGTATTCAACTCACATGCGGTCATAGAACCCGTACTCGGTAAACAAATTCTCTCTCTGTGAGCTGTAGATATACTACAGTACCGATTTTGGTACTGAAACTAATTAGCCCAAGATCCCAGATCTGCCAGACCTACGTCATTCAGCAAAGCTGAAATTTTGAGGGCTATTAGTCTTATATGTAGTTCAACAGACAGTGTGCCTACTCACTAACTTGAAAGTGGGGACCTTTGAGAGTTAGCGCCAAATAACGGTATATCTCTGTCTAAGATGATTAAGTCATCGGACTGGTCTGGGTGCTTATGAGGGGTCACGAATTAGTCCATTCTTAAAATTAAAACTAGCTCAATTAACGGCATTTGTCCCAATTTTGAATAACCTTTAGGACGTCTGGCAGAAGTAGAGACTCACGTGAAGGGTCTGGTAATAGTAGATGTACATTTTTTACATCACTCTTATAAACAAGCGTTTTTATTTAAAAACGGGCGTTTTTCCTTTAACGTAGCTGGACGGGTACCTTAAGTTGGCGCTATCTCCGAAAGGTCCCCACTTTCAAGTTAAAGAGTATGCATTATAGTCTTTACTATATATTAGACTATTAATCCTTAAAATTTCAGCTTTGCTAAAATGACGTAGGTCTGGGGCCCTGGGATCTCGGTCTAAATGTGATTGTAATTAGTTCTCAGAGTTAGAAATGAAATAGTTACGCAAAATTAGATCGATTAGAGTTTCAGTCAGCAATAATTTTTCCCTCACATGCGATCATAGAACCCGTATAACTACAGCTTACAGAGAGTACTAACTTTGTTGCTCAAGCAAATGTGATTATAATTGGTTCGAAATTAGACCAATTATACATACACTTATACAACTAAAAAAAAACTTATGTACGCACAAAAGAAGTTATACTTCTTTGGCGCATAATAAGATAAAAACTTTTATCCTTCACGTTATCCTATGTTTGTAAAGAAAACGTATAATTAAGAAAAAAAAAAGGAATTTAATACATTGAAAGAAAGATCTGTTATAATGCATTATCTAGTTAAATATTTTTTATTTAAATATCATAAAAACTAAAATGGTGATTAGCTAATTGAATGGTGTCGGTTTTTCGTAAATATTTACTCAAACGTTGTCACGAGTAGACTGAGGTGGCATCACGCATTTATCAAACTACCGCCAACGATTTCTTAATTGCCTCGCGTGCTACCCTAGATTCTTGCAGATGAGCTGACTGAATCTTACCCTCTATGTGGTTGGTTTGAGACTTTTATTAATTAAAGTTACAGTCAGTATAGGTAACTTTGACAGATACGAACGATATTTTACGTTGTCTTAAAAATTTAAGCATATTGCAAGTGTTTTTGTTTTATTAGTGCGCTCATTATACTTGTCACTCATAGGCATTCCCATACACCCATAGGCATTCACATAAACCTTTTAAAATACATCAGTATAGAAAAAAAATCTATTTTTTTTCTGGCAAAATTACCCATTGGATGAGAGTAACTTTGACAGTAACCATTCATAAAAAGATAGTCATAATTATTCTTTTTATAAATGTGGGGTAACATTGGTAACGTTTTTATTTTTGAAAATAATGGATGTAACTGATGTAATAAAACCACAATTACTGATGTAATAAAATAAATACCTACTTAAAACATTTTTAATAGAAAACTTTTAGGCAAATTACAAAGAAAACAAGCGAAAATAATTAAAACAAACAAAAACCTAAGACCTTGAGTACTAAATGCCTATTCCCCCCAAAATCGTCATCAATTATGTAGAACCCAGACACTTTTATACTAATTTTACTTGTATTTCCTGTAGATAGCTACAACATCATCATTTTTTTTTTCAATTTCAGAGGGCAATTCATTTAGCACGTTTGATGTTAATGATGCTAAAGTCACATTATCTTCATATATATTTATGTTTTCTTTGTGCTGAGTCTTAAATTTGTTTATGTTTTTAAAATTATCATTTATTAATTAAAATAAACATATTAAATAAAAATAGTCAATAGTATTATGCGGACAAATTATCGAAATGTGGAATTTTTACTTTTTTGAATATCCATACTTCAATACATCCATACCCATATCTATATACATAACTGGAATAAATATGATGTAACGTGTACTGTTCCTAAATAAAACACCCGACTCAAATATTATCCAATTTCAACAATGTCACATACATACAAAAAAACTAATAACCTGTTTTTTGTCGTCTGTTAGTAAAATAATAAGGCACAAACAAGATTCCTAAACAGTCAAACCACCAATGTCAATATAAATATACGAAATTCGATGTTATATTTCGCAAGTTCACCTGTCATTAAAAGCTGTGGGTGTAAGAAACAAGGTACCTACTGATAAAAGTCGTTAGAAGAGACCCAACAAAAATAAGAATACTTTAAGCGATTCATTTATTGCTTGCATTTGAATAAAAACATTACTACATACATAAAACATAGTGTTCAAATTGGTATCGTTGATTTTATTTTAGTCAAGTGTCATCTGAATCTTAATTTGTACCAAATATTAGTTTTAAATATAGAGTGGCAAAACAGATTTATTTATATATGAATTATTTAGTATAAAATACCAGGAGGAAGAAGACACTAATTCATCAGTTATTTACCGCTGTAGCAACAATCTGAAGTTGTGTATAATATGTATTTCCTCATTAAAAATTGGAGTTTCAGGGGTAACATCTCTTAACGTTAAAGTTTATTTTCTCAGTATCTGTTGAAGATATCTTCATGAAATTTAAACTGAATATGATTATCCCATAATCTCATTTTTTATATATTTTTTTCAGAATTAAAATAAAAAAATAAAGTTGGGGAAAATTATAACTTTATTTTGTGAGGGGGCTTTTATACAAGGCCCCGTGAATTGCCAACTAAAATTATATATTTTATGTATATTATAAGTTATAAAAAAATCAAAATAGTAGAACATATCTCAATATAATAATAAAATTCATCACGAGCACATAACAAACTTCTATTGAAATCTGGCATCATATATACGCTCGTATTATTGACATCAAAATATATAAGGTAAGAATAAACTAAAAAAAATACATAACCCTGATACGATGATTTTGTCTGTGAACTATAATCAAGAAAACAGTACGATACCTACAGACGTCTACACATCAATTTTACAATAGATTACAATAAGTAGTATATAATTTTAAAAAATATATTTTTCCTAAATTAATTCACATGTCAACAAAGAAGACAAAACAACTTTATAAATAAGAAGCATATTTTTTTATAAGCTAAAGATTTATGTGCGTTTTATTTCGGGTCTACATATAATTGTTCATTCATCATTCAATCAGGAGTTAATTATTAAATATATAAGAATTAGGTTCCCACGTGAAACAGTTTCTTTACACACCCTAATATCCCTAAATATCAAATTTGAACACTTTTCTTTATAAGATTGTAAGTTTTTATTGAAAATTAAGTTCGAGTGTGAGATATGTAATACCGCTTACCGTTGAATATTCTAGTAGACCATATCAAAATAATTTCTCATAAAGTTTCACATAGTTGATTGAAGCTCCTCCAAAATTCACATATTAAATAATATTGCAGTCTTTTAAAACTTTGTTAATCGTGTTTTACACTGTTTTACTGTATAGTAAATGAATAAAAAAAAGAATGAAATGTTATAAGATCGTATGTACTCTTTATGGTTTTTGCTATTTTGATATGTTTCATTATTTCGAATTCAAATCCCTAAAAAGATCTCTAAAAACGTGCGTGTCATTTGGTAAAGCCATTCAGTATGCAATGTTTTTATAATGGGATTCCCTAGGTTAGATTATTTTTACCTGCTCAACATTCTACGAAAGGTGTGTGAATGTGACAGATACCTGGCAGGTATGGCACGTTTACGTGAATAACAAATATATTGGATAATAGGGCCACATTATTCCAAGTTTGTCATTAACTATCATAAAATTCGTTCGGATCATTAGAATTCGGTTAGATCTTCGGTTATTTCATCTTTCGTTTTAAATAAAAAATCATTTTATTCAGTAAGTGAAAGAATTTTCTCCCACGGAACATACGACACGACACGACAAATTAATTAGAAATAAAATATATTAAAAAAATATAAAAGTTAAATAACAAAGCCTTTAGTAAAAAACATGTTGTTAAATGTGTTAAACAGGTAGGAGAAACACAGAATCGACAACATAGCGTTAATAACAAGGTGCATACATATATAACCATGTTTGGAACCGCCGCCAGCCACAGTGAGACGCCGCAGAATGGATTCAATAACACTGCACTCCATACAGCACGTAAACACGCACGAACACATATTGTCACTGCACTATAAACACTTTATCGGGTTTTCCCCACTGCAATCCAAATGAGACACTGCAATCCTTGAGATGCTAGCAAGATACACCGTTACGGCGGCGGCGGCGTCCATGTTTTGTGCGCTGACTAATGACGAGGACATGCTTACATATTATTATTACTTTATAACCACAAAATTGCAAGCTCAAGCGAAGTTTTCTGTAGTTTTGTATATTATTGTAGTATAAAATTATAAAAGTAGTCAACATCAACGCCACAGGTAACATCGAGCGACAAGTACCGTCAAAAGGATCGTCGCAGCAGAGAGGAATAATAAAAACCATTTGCTGATATCATTCATGTTCTTAAATTACGATATTTTGATAACTATATAATATCTATTTCATTCATGGCAAACTAATTGATTGCTGAGAAAGATTAAACTTATTATATTATTTTCTTTGTATTGCATAAAACCAATCCAGAAGTAATTTAACAGTTTATTTAAATTGTTATATCAGTATACGTGTATCCTAAAACGTATCAGAATTGCATATATAAATATATCAATAAATATAAATTATTCAATGTATCTACAGCAACGTAACCGTAAACAATGCAGTGAATGTTGGTGTTTTGTCATCCTTTCGTAAGCGTCATAGCAAGCATTTATCAGAACGAGGCGAAATTGGTATTTGTGTTTAATTCATACAGACATATCGATCGATTACATTATGAAATTTAAAAAAGAAGCTCAATTATATATAAACGCTCGACTTTAACTCACTCAATAGAACACCTAGGGAAGAGAAATATCTTACTTACCACGATCATTAATTCAAAAATGGAAAAGTTGAATAATAAAATGACTTTAATAGATTTGTAACAAAATGATATCAACATATGGCCATTCGCAAAATAAATAATAGTACTTACGAGAGGTGGTAACGCGTAGTGGAAGCAGGGGCAGGTGTGGAATTCACGGAGGATGAAGAACCTGAGTAACCGGAGCCGGCAGGTGAGGAGCCAGCAGAGGGCGCGCCCGCGGACGATGGTATCGCAGCTGGCTCGTAATACTCGGTAGTGAGCGTTCTTTCGTCCAGCACGTGCTCCACGTTGTGTGCCTTTGATGCAGACTTGATGTCCATAAATGCAACAGTGGCACAAACACCGCTATTAGTACTCCCGGTCGTACTTGGGTTTGCGCTCTCCATTCGTCCCAGTAACTTGACATTCTGGACTCGGCCATAGCTGAAACAATTATATCACTTAACAACCAAATCATTATTATATTTTAGCAGTAAACAGCATTCATGAAAGAGGGTTTTACATTGAATGCTGTTTAATAGAGGCCAGTCGTGGCGCGAGGGCACAAAGTGTAACTGTAAACGCGGCTGGTTGGTTCGATGGAATAAGGAAATGAAATATTTACTTAAAATAATATTTTCATTTATTCGCTTTGGTGGCGAGGCAAATGCGCGGCGTTCAATTTCGCGACTCAACACGCCATGCCTTCAGAATTCGGCGGAAAATGGAGAACGGATTGTCGTAACGCTAGGTTCCCTCTGCCTAGCTTACACGGGATACAGCGTAAAGCTGATCTTATTTATTAAACCAGCAGTATTTTATCCCAAATATGTAGGAATAAAAATAATATAAGATGAAAATAATGTATGTATAATAATAACAAATAACCATTGGAAATATAACAATATTTTTTAATAAATTATAAGATATTATCTATACGACAAGAAAATTATATAAATAAATTTTATACTACTAATAGATTTCCACAAAGTATGACGCTTTTGCACCTTTTAAATCTTATCATATAAGAACACGTTATTGCAAAACAGAATTATTGTTCATCACCTAAAAAATACTATAAAATATTAAAAGTGCGAAGTAACTCTCGTCTGTCTGTTACACTTTCAGGCCTAAACGACGGGACCGATTATAATAAAAATTGAATGATGAAAATAGACTAAACTGCGAGAAAGGATTATCTTTTAAAGATAAAAAAAATATATATTGTGTGGTAGTCTATAAATGTAACTTTGAGAAACCTTGAGAGATTTCTTTACGCTAAAGAGGTAGCCAAAGAGAAGGGAGCGCCAAACGCTAAGGGAATCTTACAAGAAAGTTCAAAATAATGTACCATATAGTAATGTAATTTAAAAAAGATGTATAAATAAATCCGCAATGGTATGTGATGAGTCCTTTAGATATCATTGGTATCATCGTAGAATATGAAAAGATAAAAATGGTTACCGTGGGTAACCATTATCTTTTTCATATGACAAAAATAATATTTGTAACTATACACTATTATTCTTTATCCAATTAAATATATTGTACATTTATTATAGATTATAGTTGCTAATTCAAATTATTATATCGTATCATTTAAATTATGTTAGTACGCTATCGTCGCACTTTCGATACTAGCTAACGCCTAAAGAAGATATTTTATAAGTGCATCTATTTTATTAATTACTTTAGACATGCCCCGGCTTTGCATTGATGTTACTAAGATATTTAAAGGGTTATTTTTCTTCGACATAAAATTAAATAAAACAATTTAATAATTACAGAATCCATATAACGAAGAAGCAATATCAGCTACTGTTTAATTAAAAAAATAATATTAACGCCTCAGAAAAAGTTGATAGTTAAAGGTAAAACGTACAAGCGGTATAGAAAACTGCCTAATCAAATGTTTGCTTCATGTGCGTTGGTGCTAAATAAAACATACGATACTCAATAAATATATTCACTAATATAAATAAAAAAGCCCTTACGATAATATGTAATTTTACTAGTTATGTAATGTACAAAACTAATTCTCTAAAACCTAAAAAAAGAAGCAAATTTACTCAAGCGATCCCGACAATAGTGTTTATTTCGTAAATAATTAAATTTCATATGGATTTTTTATAAGTAACCTAAGGTATTAAAAATTTTCACATTCGACGTCAATACTTAAGTGCGCTGTAAACATATTAATACACGCAGGGTATTTATATTATTAAACAAATAATACTGTAAGTCGTTCGAGCGGACAAAACCGCGGGGGAGTCGCTAGTATTATATCAATACTATAACACAAAATGGTTTATCATATACTAGCTTAACATATATACACCTAACCAAATAAGATATATTTGGTTGATAAGTCATTATCTAGCACATTATCGTTTAGTGTTTATCAGTAATGTTGGTTGAAATAAAAGAAAATCAATGAAGATTGTTAAATAACATGTGTACATAGCAGCCATAAAACGTTATGACTGCCACGTCTTGCCGTGTAAGCTACCAAGTAAAACGGAGAAACGAATATCAGAACAACGTGGAAACCCTATCAAAAGATCGATTGCTTCATAAAACTACCCTCATAATTATTTAATAAAGGTAAATGATATAAATAACAGAAAATGTAGTGAGTTTGTTATATTTCATATAATCAATAACCAACTACAACAAAAACATGGAGAAAGCTTTAATATAATAATAAAAATATTCAACAATATTTAAAGTTGTAATTTAACATAAAGCATCAGCACGAACACGTCTAACCGGGCGCCCTCGCTCGACACGACCGCGCCGCAGCAGGCAGCGCGCGTCGTCATGACGCGGCGAAACTACAAAAAATGCGCCGTTGCCACACCGTGCGCGGTATCGAACAACAAGCGCTGTTGCCGCTCCGTCAGACTTGCTTTACTACATATTTCATTATATTTCTTCTTTATAGCTAGTCATTCGTCGTTTGTCTCTAAACCGAGTTTTTATCTTTGTTATGGCAATATAAATATAGAGCGTGAATCAGTGGCGAGATACTAATGTCGTATATAATTAACATTATTTCCAAATTAAACAATGGCCTTTTTATATAAACGAGCTTTCTATTTAAATTAGAATGACTATACCCCACGCAGCCTCATAATTAATGACTACACAACTTTAGTTTGTGTCACAGTTTTATGTTATTATATTAGCGAATAGCAACCTAATTCGATTATATATTTTTAATTTTATAGAACATTGTCATATAAACAGACTTGTTTCATTAGAAACATCAGAATATTTAGAGTTTTTGTGTAATTAATAATTTGAAGTCACAGCACAACGAACAAATAACGCATAATGTATGTAATATAACATTTATTCAAAAGAAGTACGACGTAAAATAGATAGATAACGAGAAACTTAACAGCGGCAGAGTGATTAAATCGGTCGATGTCTAGTGCGACGTTGCCAAGTTTACTCTTACAACATGGCCGCGCCCGCTGTGCCCGTTTCCGTGTGAAACCAACACGCTGTCGCTGCGTCTGTGTATAAAGGCACAGGCGCTGGTAGTGGTGCGCCGTGCGACGATGATAGCGCGAGGCGAGGCGAGGCGAGCCGAGCCGCTGGCGGCAGGATGCGGGGCGGGGGCGCGGGGGTGCGGGGACGGGGCAGATACCGGCTCGATGACGTCAGACTACTTTCTGAATAACTACTTTACTTTGTTATGCTGACTACATACGGACTACTGACTGGTGGGTACGCGTTTTTTAATGTGGTTTAACTTTAGAAACGTATTTACTATACAAATAATGTTTAGAGCGCAACAAATATCATCCTTGTGTAAAATAAATTGTAATAGTTTGTATATCAAAGAGTAGATATAAGTTAAAAGCAACAATATAACGTGCGCGGAATATACTGCAAAATAAAAAACAAACAAAAAGTACAAATTACTGATATTTATTGGCTTTAAAAATCAATCGTACATTGTCGCGCAAGTCCAAGGTGCAACGGACAACATACAGTTACATTTGATCATTAAATAAGTGTTCACTGCTTCGCGAGGGGAAAATAAAACGTTATAAAAATGCATCGATAATTTGATGTATTTATTTGAAACAAGGAAATAGATACATGAAACAGTTCAATGACCTCAAAAAATGTACAAGTACTTTCACCAAGCAATAACAAGTCATGTGTCTTAAATTTAGTCATTAGCTTTTTTCCCCAAGAGTAAATATATATGATATGATATGCTAAAGTTTGTTTGAGTTGCTAATAAATGTAAATTTATTCTTACAGTAATATATTTAAATATGACCAAAATACTTCCTTTACTTGTACCATAGAATGTTAAATCGTTAGGAAATATAATTGTAATTTCGTTTATAATATAATTTGAAAGAATTTATTGTTTTTTTTTAATTACTTTTATTTATAAATATTGATTTGCTGATTGCTTTAATTGTAATATAGTATATTATTATTTTATATAAATAAATGAAAAATAATGAGCAATCAACATAGTTTATAAGGAATATCTATTTAGTAGGTTTCGCGTTGCGGCGGCCGGCGCCCAGGGGTGAGGGCAAGCCTGCGGCGGCCCGGGTTGCTTGCGCAGGTCGATAGAGCAGAACCGCGGGTGGGGCCGGGCCATACTGCACGGGGTGGTGCCCTCACTGTCACTACGCAAAAGTTGCATAATAACGTTATAGCGTTCGCCTTCCATCATAACACTACATTATCAATTAATAAATACATACTCCTTCTAAAAAATAATATTTCGAAATTCAGGTTAAGATATTTAGGCGTTTCTGCATTTCTGTACATATCCAAAAAAAATTTTTAATCTTTACATACATAATTACTTATAAGTTGCTGTTGAGTCATGTTATAAATATATATGATCATTCTAGCAGTTTTCAAATACTAATCTTGTATTTATATTAGTAAAGTTATAATATGTGTATATTATTTGAGACCGTCGTGGCGCAGCGGCATAAGGGTGTGACTATAACGCGACGTTGTGGGGTCGATCCCCAATCGAGGAAGTGAAATATTTATTTACGTTTATATTTTTATTTCTTCGCTCTGGTGTCGAGGCAAAGCGCAGCGTTGAGTTCTGCCACTTAACACGCAATGCCTCCAGAATTCGGCAGAAAGCGGGGAACGGAGTGTCTTAACACTGTGTTCCCTCTGCTTACCCTGTTGTGTGCGGGATACAGCGCGAAGATGATTTTTTTTAAGTATATTATTATTAAATGTTAAGTCAAAATGTATTTACCGAGTAAGTACCTATCGTTGTATGTAGAACCATATTTTTTTAAACGTTCACAACATACATAATATTTACATTGTTCAGAAAACGTTACGCATAAAAGACGAGGTCATATTTAAATAGTATATTTGTCGGTTTTTGTATTTCAAAAGGTTGAGTTGTAGACTCAGATTAGGATTTAATCGAGAACTCAGCTGTTCTAATAAATACGTAATAACGGTTAAGACATGTCGTGTGGTTAGTGATCTAGAACTCCACAACAGTCCTGGGCAGTTGTTTAAAAAGCTAAAACATCGGTACTCTAAAAACTCGAGTTGAAAAATCAACTAATAAATAAGACGTAAGAAGAGTAAGTTTCTCTTTCCTTACAACTTCAGAATGTATCATCAGCATACTATTATAGACAGTTATTGTACGTTTAATATTTATTTACTTATTCTATATATAATTTATAGAGTAAATATAACGATAGAAATACATTAAAAATAAATTACTGCTACAATCACCTTCGACATCTTCAATTTCCCCTTGAAATTGAATGAATCGTGAAATAGTAAGAAAAAACGGTAAATGTATATACCTAATATACAAACACAATTTAATGACGAAGACGAAAAGCATTCTGATAAATGTTAAATATCTAATTAATCTAAGTAATTGTTTTTTCTATACGAGCTATCCAAAAATATAATTATGTACGTTTAACATATAAAGAAATAAAAAATTATAAATAATCATTTATACAGTTCATACTCAATTAATTACGTCACTTACTAAATTCCATTTATAAGTATAAAAGTTGTTTTATGTTATGTAAAAAGTAAATATTAATTATGAGTAATTTAAATTAAATAAATAAATAAATAATATAAAGCGTTTATATAATATTTTCTAGCTGTCACACAAGTTGGCAACGAACGAGCGCTTATTAATATAAACGTTAATATACGATCCACAACGACGACTATCTCTATAGAGTATAGGCAGTAGGCACGGTGGAATTGGCCCGATACGTACAAAATACGCGACGTTGCCGCACTTCTCGCAGCGTCGCAGCGCAGGGCGCCACTACATTTATCCAAGGCGAACGGAGCTGTAAGGTGTGTCGATCGTCGGTTAGTATAGTAAGTTGTGAGTTGAATACGAGCGGAGAAACATGTATTATTAGTGAAATTATTTATAAAAACATTATTTTGTTGTAAATGTTAAACGTATTAAAATTATTAGTTTTTATTTTGACATTTTTATACTTTTCCTTTACATTATACAAAACTCCAACATGTTCGGTCCTTGTGTTTAATTTATTATCATTTCTTCCCACTTCAGATATAAGTTTATTGAATAAAATAAATGCAATAGTATCATGTTTAATATAGAATCAATATAATATATTTTCGCTCAGAAGGTTGACGACCTGACACCGGTCCCCGCCTTCACAACCATGCTGCTTTTGGAGCGCGACATTGCACAATAGGTAGTAGTGAGGGCAATATATTTTACTTTAACAGTTGTTGTGTTACTACAAGTCCGATACAAATCAATTAAAATTTAAAAATATATCTTGAAAGAAACACCAGGTTGCGCAATCGCAATAATTGAATTAATGTTTCAATATTTTAAATTTTTGTTTAGTCAAACAAAATACGCTACTATTTTTTTGTTTTATTCATTTAAACGTATAAATGTCGTAATCTGCAAATGTGATTAAAAATTATTAAGATAAACAAATATATATATTAGGATATTCCTATGACCTTTAAATGCAGATATTTAAAATATAAAAAGTACATCCTCCCAAACGCCGTCTATGAATATCGTTTAAGGCAGATCAGAAGACGAGTGACATAATATATACAAAACATATCTATTGTAAATATATGTAAACGAAACCAACTAAATTTGACCATTGAATCGATTAACGATTTCGTCATCGCTGTTTGGTCATATGTATAGTAAAATAGGATGCTTATCAAATGTTTTCTTAACAAAACGAGAACGTACTAGGATGTGACGACATTATGTTAACTTTTTGATCGTTTTTGTCTCGGCATTTTTTGAGACTGAAAAACTTGTTGTCTATCATAGGTACCTGGTACCTAAACTAGCCATTAATTAATTGACTTTGATATTTTAAGAAATAATCAAGTTTTTTGATTTCCGATATTCTAGAGACGCAATTATTAAAAAAATGCTGTATAGGTTTCAGTTCCTAGAAAATGTGTATACAACAGTAGTATTTAATCAGTTTATGACAATTGAATTTTGCAGTCTTAATAATATTCATTTTCCAAACACATTCCACACACCTCCTGCTAAAATTGGAACAATTTTGTGTTTTTCTTAATAACATATATTTTGGTATACTAAGTATAAAGACATTCATAGTTTATAACTTATCATTATCATCATCTCCAGTCGTACGAATTGCAACAGCTTTACCCTGTTGTAATTTGTACTTTTCTTATTTTTAATTTTGGCTTGAGTAGGATGTATTCTTTAAGAACACGGTTTGACTTAACATGCCTTAATAGTTTTTCTGCTGTTTGTTTGGTTTCTTCATCAGAATCTATACCACGCTGTTTATTTCAAAGTATATAAGTTGTTATGATGCCATAAAAGTAACTAAATAATCACATAATTAGTTTGAGTTGATCACTGACATCTTTAACCAGATCTGATGAACTTAGGGCGAAGTAAATAAAAGATTAAATATCATTTTCTCGGGTGCGAATCAAACCTACAACCTGGCGTGTCGTACAGTCACAGGCTTGTGTCCCTGAGCAATTATTCTAATTGCGAATGATCCCTGAGCAATTATTCTAAATGCGAATTCGCATATTAAGAATATTAATATGCGAAACTAAATTACAAAATACTTCAACGGGCCTTTTCTTCTTTCAAGTTGTCTTGTATAACATTCATAAAGACCACTCGAGTCGCCCGTCAGATAGCGAGTTTGCACGAAAGTTGCGATTTACTAATAACATTACAATACATCACATATCAGACAAATTTAATTAAAATATTGTAAGTATTTTTTTTTAAATGTGCAATTAAATGTAAATATTTTATATAAAGGACACCGTTAGGGCCCTTCATTTATGTATAAATGTGGTAGTCACTATATCGATTTTTAGGTAATCAATTCTGCCATTATTGAAGACACTATAATATTTGTTTTATTGTAGCAGATTTGTACAGAATATATATTCATGTTATAATAAATTAAATGTACTGGACAGCGAGTTAACCGGAAATAATGGAGTCATCCATGTATAAAGACAATGTTCTTTTTTTTTCAATATTTATATTTAATCTCTAGGCCCAAGAGGTTTAATGTAATTTTGATCCTAGCCCTAGAGTCTAGGCTTTAGTAAATCATTTAAATTAGAAAGAGTGTAACCCAACCCAATTCCGTTATTTATTCCGTTTGAAGTAATATAAACCGATCTAACATAAAAGGAAAGCAATTCTAGCGTCTGTTGCCGTAAATAATTAACACATTGTTTTACGATTAGGTCGTTAGTTAATCATAGCTGGTCCACTGGACCTGTGCAACGGATAATTAAGCATTTCACGAAAGACTATAATTTCGTGATATGGTCGACTATATCATGTCTACGATAAAATGGCCGCGTCATACACAAAAAGATATGAGGGAGGAGCTTAGACAAAAATAAAATACAGTAAATATAGTAGGCGAGGCTACCCCGCGGTGCCATTTTATTTCATTTTTGGAAACCTGTGAAGTGGGGCCTAAGCCAAAATTAAAGATATTTGATATAAGAAAAACAAGCTAAGCAGCGAAAGCCGATAGCAAATAATATAACGCACCAAAGACTTGGCACTAAAAATGGTGTCGAGGAAAACCCAAGTAGTATAAAGTTTAGTCAAACACCAAATATAGGCGAATAAAAAAATGCTCGTGTTCTAAAATCTTTGAGAATTTTTGTAATATGTTCTCAAAATAAAATTAAATCTATATTAATATTATAAAGCTAGAGTTTGTTTGGCAGTGGGTCGTTTATTGGCAGTAATTCCTAATTGAAAGTGTCCGAGTTGAAAACATATTTTATATTGCATAGTCTATGTATTAAGGGAGGCTATATTACATCACGTTAATTATTTAGATGCTATACTCTGTATGCGTGGATGGCGGAAAATGCGTTCTGATCTTGAGTGCATGGTATAGTATGTAGAAGTAAAAGATAGGCTCTGAGCAAAATTTAAATAATAACTCGTTAATTAAAGTTTAACTCAAGTAAAACGTGCGTGGGACAGTTATTGTCCTATCTCCATTGGTAAGTATATGTTTCTATATTATATCGTTATATATTTTACATTTTCGCATTGTAATGTTTATTGTATGCAGATGCCGTGAATTACTTTAAATACAGGGTAGAAAAGTGATTGGTGTAATTGTTGTAAGTTATGTGTGATTTTCGTGCTACATCTGATAGGACCTCATTTCTAAGTTAGTGAGTAGGTACATTTGCATGCCTTCTAACTACATATTAGACTATTAATCCTCAAAATGTCAGCTTTGCTAAAATGACGTAGGTCTGGGGGCCCTAGAATCTGTGTTTTTTTTAGCAATCATGATTAATTTTATAAAATACCTGTATGTGCAAACTAGCCAAATGCACAGTGAGCTTTAGTTATTTATTTCTTAGGAAATAAATTGGCTATTATAACCATTTTTTAAATTATGTAAACAACTTGGCACCCATTTAGATTTCATTTCTTTTATTAGCAAAGTCTACAAGCACACGTATTTTTTATAATTTTTTACTCAAATCAAATATTTTTATTCAAAACTAGTGAGTGCTATTAGATATGAGCATTTCTCCACAAAATGAAAATCCATGTCCCAAATTTTAATTAATTTTATGTAGTAAAACTTCATATTTGTTAGTTGTTTTTTTAACAATCACATATTAGGTATTCTTGGTATGCTACATCTTATTTAGAAATTCAATGACAAAACTTTAATCGTCATATATTCCATTTCAAATGACATTAGTTTACAAAAGATAGAAAATAATTGGCAGTACAGGTTAGTAGTATTGATATAATTCAACAATAATCATATTTTTACAATACAATTCAAATCAAAACATATATGCACGAAATCAAAATTTGGTCCTTTAAAGTCATCTTTTGACGAAAATTTGACTTCATTAAGATTTTCAAATTTTAACAGTTCCCTGATTTGAAAACCGCAATGAAGTCAAATTCTATATTGGCATGAAACATGTTGAAATGGAAAGGATAAGGAAGCTAATCGAGCAGCCACCATGTACTTTAGTAATGTTTCTTTACATAATGTATTTTTATTTTTTTTACTAATTATTAAGAAGTACCATACAATCAAAATTTTAAAAATACTGTTAAACCACGAAGTTGTAAGCTTTACAAATAGTATAATAACTAGAATTTGTTTAAATATTGTTGATTTATTCATGAAATTACGTAATTTTAGAACGATAAACAAAAATAAAGACTTAATTTACTAACTTAAACAAAACACCTTTTTTCTATATGTCTCTTACACGATTTCGAATTAAAACACTCATAACTCCAAAACCAAGAACAAAATGCGTGAGTTTCCTCCATACATTTTTTTTTTCAAATATGCTTATATTACTTTTAAAGTCTTGTAAGGCCAATTTTCCAAAGGACAGAAAAACGTCCATATATTGTTGAGAAGCTACAATCAATTAATTAACTTTTCTCTCTTTTATTAAATTAAACTTAATTGCTAAATAAAGAAATACGCCTCAATTTATGTAGGTATGTATGAATTCATCAGGCGTATACTATATATGCCATTAAATGTCACGCTGACGCCATTAACTAAAATTATAAATTTCAGCTTTAGTTGACGAAATAAATACAATAACTAATTACTAAAGGTAATAATTTGGCTACATAGGATTTAGGCTCGCATTTGTCAATGACGCTCAAGTCTATGTTTGATCTTGAAATCGTTCTCAGAGTTGAAATCAGTTTGTAAATACGAGCCTTAGAGTACTTTGTATACGTTCATAGTATTTAATGGCCTACCAGGTGTCTTTTCAATTGTTCACTTTTTTATTGTCATCGTAATTTGTGCTCTTCTCACATACTATAACCATTTTTAATTCATCTTGTCTCGATTGTTTTTTAATTCAACTACCTAAAATTATGTCTACAAAATTTCAACGTTTTTCTATTTTAATTCCATATGCATGTAATAAACCACTCCATACACATATAATAAACTAATAGTGAAATTAATTTTAATATTAACAACAAAGAAAAAACTATTTTTGATAGACTCTAGAACTTTTGTTAGTCACTTCACAACTGTATAATCTATCAGATTTATTTAATAGATTGTTTTAATAGTTCACCCGATCGTACGAAGTTCGTCCTCGAAATCGATCGAAGTATACGGTAAGTTAGAATACAATGGACTACAAGCACATTCTCTTTCAAAATGGTAAGAAGTTTGATATTACTTATTATTATTTGATAAATTCAAAAACATGATTGAGTGGGGAAGACCGTGTTTTTATCACCTATAAAAAATATCGGAAATTTTGGAGATTATAGTGGGACTGGGACCAGGTAATTGTGTAAAACCTAAATATCTGGGCATCCCTCGTATAACACGGTTAATTCGTACCGTGCTATATCGAAACCGTGTTATACGAAACCAGGTATACCATACTGTACACCGTGTAGTATCGAGACCTTGTCTCGTGTTATATCGAAACCGTGTTATACGAGACTTTAAAATCATACAAATAAAGGTAATGCGTACCGTGTTATATCGAAACCAAATCTTAAGGTGTAAAATTTTATGATAGCTGAAATTTCGTTCCAAATATTACATAAATGAAAAAGGAAGTTACCTTGAAGTTCTTATTAAGAAAAATAAATTAAATTCTATTTTATGATGAAATACAAAAATTAAAAAATACAACAATATAATATATTCAAAGACTAAGAATAATAATTACATAGTATAAAACAAGTAGAAACAGCTTATTGAACGAAAAAAAAGTTCAAATTTAAAATGCATATTTTTCAAAATCGTGTTATACTAATATCATTTCTTGTATCGTGTAGTATCGAAACCGTGTTATATTAGTCGCAATTCTTGGACCGTGTAATATCGAAACCGTGTTGTACAAGTACCGTGTTATACGAGGGACGCCTGTACAAGATAAGAACGAGGAACGAGAAGTCGTATCTCGACGACGTAATAACTAATATTATAGTACAAAGTTACAGACACGATACATATAAATCGAAATGTATCTATCTATATATTAGTAACGACCCCATCGACACGACCGGTTTTGAATTGTCGCAAATATATTAAACATCCGGCTGAATTTCTAGGCTTTTCTTCTAAACTGGAATAATAAATTGCATAATGATTTTATACACAACATATTTTTAATGACCTTGTTATGGCAAACGTCTTAAAGAGTTATTTTCAATGTACCTATGTAAAATCCACATAAATATGAAATAGTACGTAAGTTAGGCACTAAAGGTAAAGTTAAATTATGTTGGTACATGATATGGCCCACGAAGTGGACAAAATGAAAGATGTGGAGTACAAAATATAGTGTAACGTAACGTGTATTTTAATAATAATAAAATGAATACAATTGGTGAACTTTAGTATAATTACAGTGCACACATAAAACTTAAAGAGAAATTAAATATACATGTATTGATCTATCCGTGAATTAGTTCCATTAATTATTTGTCTATGTAAATTAATAACAAAATTCAGCTAGTTATATATTATAAAAAAAAGTATCGCTAAAAGCACATCCATTAGTATATTAATGTATACTACTATTATGTGAAGCAATATAATATAAAATATTTTTCATACTTACCCGCACTAAATAAACAAATAAAAGAACTTACGAAAATACTTAACAAATTAATAATATATAGGAGGAAAAATCATAATATAATAAAAAGTAAATATAACAGATTTTATTGAATGTGCTGTATCTCGTACAATATATATAAAACGTTTGGCATTGACCATTTGTAGCGCTAATTAATCATTTTATTACCTAACAATTAGCTGAACTGGTGGCCAAATGTATTAAGAGATTGTTTACATTAAAACTAGGATCACATACCGTTTAAAATGTTCTCTTATTCGATCTTCTCGTATGTTATCGGGTAAATTTCCAACCCACAAGTGCCGAGTCTCTCTAACCATCTTGCTTCAAACTCCACATTAGGAATCATTACCCGTTCGCGTCACTACGTGGCAAAAATCAATTTTGCACACAACTGTGCCGTACACATTTTGTTTAAATCACTTCTTAATACACTAGAACCATTGTGTTATTAACACAAGTTGCACTTTATGAAAAAACAACACTATGTTTCACTTTTACGACATTCGAAATTTCTTCACAATATACACTCCACTATAAACACACTACGTAATAGACGCGAGCGTACTCTTCGCGGCTCTCGAATTGACAGTGAAGCCAGCTTAGACGCGAGTTTGCCGATAAGCTCCGCCTTCTGACCGCTGCCGCGCAAAGTGGAGTGGGTGACCAGTATTAAAATCGTTTTCGCCAACGCCAAATGCAGTACATTAACATTTTCTTTTAGAATTTTCTTCAATGTATTGTATTTTATTTTTCAATTCTACTCTAGACGTATACGTATGAATTTCTCGCCTTCAAAACATTTCTGAACATTAAAATAAGTAAAAAGAGTGGGGCATATACTTAGCTTAAATACGATTAAGCTTTACTAATCACAAATATTTAAATATATTATCTTTCTATATAAGGCTTTCTCTGTAAAATTAAGAAAGTAAGAATTTAAAGAATATATAGTGAATGGGTTTCTAAAAAGATCCGCTGGCCAGCTTACCCTGATTTCACCTGTCCCTTTCTGTTCCATATACTGCTATCTCTTTTCGTCTTAGAGAAATAGAAGCGGGTGTTGCTACCAGAAAAGTTTACCTGCTTATTAACGCTTCTTTTAACATCATATATTCTTAAATAGAAAATAATTATATCGAATTAATCATAATTATATAATTACTTTTTTATTTATCTTTTGCTTTGATTCTCCAACTTCCATTATCATTATACGTGAACTTTAGAAAATGGAATTAAATAAAATACCATCAAACAAATAATGAGCAGTGCTTATTAAGAAATAGATTGTGTAAGTTGTAGAATTATAAACTTAATTAGTGATAAAATAAATGAAATTATTTATAATGAGAACAATGACGAAGTATATTATTAAGCTTTTGTGAAAAGTGGAAAGGACCAGAAATAAACTATGAATGAAATTTGAAACCACGTACAAATCCTAGAGAATCTTTTTACCATACACCACAAAGTTTTCTTTGAATTTATTAAAAGTATTTGAAAGACTATAAGGAAGACTATAAGATAAATCAGCTTCACGCTTCACGCACACAGCAGGGTAGGCAGAGGTAACCTAGTGTTAAGACTCTCCGTTCCCCGCTTTCAGGCATTGCGCTTTCGGAGGTATTGCCTGTTGAGTGGCAGAACTTAACGCCGTGCTTTACCTCAACACCAGAGCGAAGAAAATGGAAATATAAATGTGAATAAATATTTCATATATCTATATTAGTTATGTCAAGTTGATAAAGTACAAAAGAAAGAAATTATTAAAATAGAAAAAATAACTAGTTACTTGAGGTAAAGAGTGATCTAGCGTCAGATAGTATAATAATTATGAATTTGAAATATTTACAGCAAGCCCTTTCATTTGATGAATTTAATATTAATAATAAAAAAGGGTATTAGTGTCAAGTTTTGTTGGGTAGCTTATTTAGTGATGTATTTCGATGTAAATTGACTATGACAAGCGGCCTGACATACCAGTGATTTTATTACGGTATTGTTCTTAATTTCTTCCATAAAATCAGTCCTGCATTGTCATACTTCTTTATATTATATCTTTTTGATTAGAAATGGGAATGAATTATTGTTTTTTTCTGTAATGGCAATAAAAAATATTATAAATGTCAGCTGTCAAACTAAAAAATGACAATTAAAAATTTCTATATTTATAATATATAATGAAATGGATAACGACACATTAATTCATATTTCGAGATAAATCCCCTTCATTTTTAAATCATGTTTAATAGGTCTTCAAAAACATTGCGGCTCGGTTTCAACTACAGTAAATACTTTTTATCTAACAAACCGGAAATATATTCAAACGACGCAATAGTTTTGAGTGATAGCTGTGTGAAGAAGCTGAAGGAATTATGTGATACTAATATATTTTTAAGATTATGTGTAGAAAGCGGAGGCTGCTCAGGCTTCCAGTATAAATTTGATCTGGACGATAAAATAGCTGACGATGACAAGTTAGTAAATTATACTAAATTTCTTTATTATAAATATGTCATTAATTCTTATGCTTTTTGCCTTATCGTTAATTCTGAATAGTAGTATAGAAATATATATTTTTTTATTGATTTTGTATAAAGTTTAATGTAATATTTAATTATTGTTATTGTTCTCAGTAATTGAAGATTCTTTAATTACCTTTACATAATCTTATTTCATAAGACTCGGACCTTATTTCTTTTGATTTAAATAATTTTCTTTTCCACCCCATGTAATAAAATATTAGCAAGAATAATATTCTAAAAAGAATAAAGCATAAATCAGTTGTGGTTAATTAATTTTGATAGGACATTTGTTTGGACAACAAAACATCTACACATAATTCAAAAAATATTTCACCTAGACATGTAATGGTACATAATTTGATAGCATAACAATTTAATTCCATCTGTCCTTTCCAATAATAAAATAATAATAATATATTCTATTGTCGGAATGGTGTTTATTTTATTCATTTTAATTAGAAGTTATTATGTTTTTTAACCTCTACATATGCATATTGCAGGGTATACAGAAACAATCTAGGATTAAAACCCTTGGTTATTGTTATACTTTTACCCACATTTGAGACACTGCATGTGAAGTGACCTTTTGTCTACCAGAATGGAGGAAAAAGAAAATTTTTTTCCATTTTAGAGAATAAACCCATGTCCATTGCATTTGCAGTTAACTGCACCACCACCACTGTCTCACTTTGCACAATAAATATATATTTGATAAAGATTATACATATTATGTTAAATTAAAATTCAAGAAGATTCATTTACTATTTTACATATTACCATGTTTCAGAATCTTTGAAAGAGATGGTGCTAAGGTTGTAATTGATGAAACTTCTCTAGATTATATTAAAGGATCAACAATTGATTACCACACAGAGCTAATTAGGTCTGCTTTCCGAGTAGTACAAAATCCAAATGCAGATCTGGGTTGTTCATGTGGAGCTAGTTTTTCCATAAAGATTGATTAATGAAAAATTGTTATTATTTATTTTAAAATAATGTATATAGAAATGAAATAAATATGTTAGAATAAACACAATTCTTTTTATTTTTTGTTTACCATGAAAAAAAGTAAAAATGTGTCTCAATAGGGATTTCTGCCAGGATCAAGTACTATAGACGTAATTTTGGCCCTCAGAACTTTGACGTGCCATAGTGGAAAAGCTTCAAGAGCATCACCTGAGATGGTGTCCTCACATTGCACATCCAGAAATTGTGTGAGATTGGGGTGCTTTGCTATGTCTGTCCCCGGAGTGAGACCTCTTGAACAACAACAGAACCACTGATTAGGTATTGTGACGTACAACATGCGAGCCAATGGAGTAACCATGAGTTTGTTAAAGACTGCAAAGTGGAGTGGAGTAGCTTGAGCAGGAAGGTAGTTTGGCAACATACACTGGGATTAATGACAAGAAGAAGAAGTTGCTGGGAGGAGTTATCCATATAAGGATATAGTTATTAGTTATTATCCAACTCTCCCGTACTATGTTCTAGTTTCAAACACATTTTCTGACATATTTTTATCGAAATGTAAATGTACAGTAGTAAGTTAGTTCCATGTAAATTCATTGAAAATGTTTATGCAATGGAGAATAATCACTAATTTTAAATTCTAGCTCATCGTATTGTCTTTTAAAAACAAAAAATACTTGTGAAAGAATTATTTTGATACGTCTATTAGTTTTTGAGATATTGTCCTTTAAAGTAAGCGCGCGACGCGAGATTCCGCCGGGCCGTAACCGACTCGCGTGACGTCACAGGTCTTGCAAAACTCGCTCGCTCAGTTCGTCTTCGTTCACTCGCAGTTCGCGCTCTTCTTTAGCTGGCGTTCCACCACAAATTTAGTTTCGTTTAATAAATAATATATAGGTATATTTTTAAAATCTTTTTTTTTTCACATACATAATGTAATAGCGAGCATTGTATTTTAAGATATTGAAGTTTTGATAGTACTTTGTCAAAAAAACAGTTCTATCCTGCTCGGTTTCATGGCGTGTTGTACCAAAATCTTTAGCTTTGATTATTTTTATTGTAGTATCGATACTAGAAAGCTTGAATTTTTTCCAACAACACTTGGCTTGGCTTGGCGTTACCACAAACTTAATCAATACTTTAATGGAGAGACTACTCAGAACTTTGATGGAGGCATACAGGAAAAAAAAGAAGAGGTCTGCATTAGATTTGCGGCCTTTTTAGATTTGCAGAAGGCCTATCCCCTGTGTGCCTTGTCAATGTATTTGGAGGGCATTGCGATCCAAAGGGATCCCTGAGGCCTATATTGAGATTATCAGAGATATGTACCACGATCCCGCTTTGCGATTCGCGATGGTTAGGACTGCTGTTGGCGACACCAAACCCTTTAGATCACAGTAGGGGGTTCACCAAGGCTCGGCTTTTAGTTCGTTCTTATTTATTGTAGTGTACTGTCACGGCTCACATCCAGGACCAGCCTCCATGGCTGATGATGTATGCCGATGACATTACACTCATTGAAGAGAAGCAACTAATGCTGGAGCGTAAAGTGAACCTCTGGAAGGGTGCGCTTGAGAACGGCGGTCTTAAACAAAATGTGTCGAAGACCGAATACATAGCCTGAGGGAGCCCGGACTCGAGCACTGTCCTTATAGGTCCTGAGCCAGCCGTTAAGTT
>HE671270.1:0-12408 GCA_000313835.2 Heliconius melpomene melpomene
AATTAATTGTATATATTGGAGTATATATGGTATGCTATATTATTATATGGTTTATATTTTATGTATTTTTTTTATTTCTTTTATTTATAATATCCGTAATATTTTATTATAATTATATATTATATGTATAACTATTTATTATATGTATATTTATATATTTATTGTATGTGTATGTATGTATATGTATGTATATTTTACTTCTGCACACCTGCATACTTATTATCCCACATGACAAGGTTGGCTGGGAGAGAATGCTTTTAGCGTTAAGCCCGCCTTTTGTACATTGTTTTTTTTTGTAATTTTGTGCAATAAAGTATATATAAATATAAATAAATAAATACTTCGAGAATTCTTTTTTAATGATATTATTTTTTTAATAAGTTGCAAACTACAAAATAATTTTATAAAATAGACTCATTATTTTTCTATCATTAGAAATTAATATAATTACTCTTTACGAGAACTAATCATATTGCCATCTATTTGTAAACATTAAACTGCTTATTGTCATTGTAAGCAGATATAATTTGGTTCAAATAAAACATAACAGATGGCGCTTTATATGAAATAATAGAAGCCGTGGCAGCGGCAACGGTGACACAAGCATGTGACTGTAAGTGACGTCTGTGGGTTCGATTCCCACCCGAGATTTTTTTTTATTATTGCCTCGTTCTGCTAAAAAGGCGAAAATTGCGGCGTTGAGTTTCGCCACTCAACTGGCAATGTCTCGAATTCGACGGAGTGTTAAACTGATAGAGCTATTTTAAATAGTATTTCAACTTTGTGGTAAAATTATGATATCATAATTTTAACATACCAGTAGTACATTCTTTTAATTTTTTTGTCATTATATAAACATCCTGTTTCAAAATGGTAGGACTTTTACTTAAATATATCTTTTTATAAAAAGGAAATGGACGTAATTAATTAATGTTTTACATAAATAATAAAATATCTAAGATTAAATCTTTATTTAGAATAAAAAGTACAAATAAAAATCGAACAATTTAGAACTATGTATTTATAACTAATATAGAAAATAATCACTAAACATATGAAAGAAATATTATAGTATGCTTTTTTATTTCCTAAATTATTTAGAAAATGTCTAACAATTGCTATTGAAGTACTTATATCTATGATTATATTAACCATCAATATAGAATATAGATCCACAGGTGATTTATTTATTTTGTAGTTTATATGATCTGAAGGAAAATAGGAAAATCTTAAACATAAGCTTAATGCATATGATGTTGACATTATAATAAAGTTTATAAGGGCAAGCTTTCACATTATTAACGTAAAAGGTTTATTTTGTTTATTTTTTAGATAATTATTAGTTAAAATTAACTTTATTAGGTGTGGACTAGAAAATATAATGTTCTTAATAAAAATAAGAAAACAGAATAATTGATATATATTTTTCGTTAAGTATTTCTTTCTTTCTTAAAAAGTTACATAAAAAAAACTCAAAGCCACCACACCATACGAAGCTTAAAAGCTAACAAATAAATAAAAATGTCCTTATTCAGATGTCAATTATAATGAAACTTGAGATCTAAAAGAAACACCTTTCCAAATATTGGAATCGAAGTAAGACTAATGTTTAAGTAAGCGTAAATATCTCAGCGACTTAATTAAATTATATAACTAAATAAACTTAATTCAACCCAATCACAGACGAGGCGTTTTTGTAATTAACACACATTATTGTACTTGCCATTAGTATTTTTTGTATTTTCCATACATTTATTTATGTATGAGTTATTTTAATAGAAAATTATTTAATAATAATAATAGATTTTATATGGTGACAAAAACAAGTAATACTTATATATATTATTGCATGGAATATGATTTTTAAAGCATTCAGTACTATTTATATCAATTACAATAGATTTGTTATATATGAAGGACTTTGATTTAGGTGATGTGAGATTATTTCATTATAATTATTCCACCATAAATTCGGCTTTACAATGGCTTTCTATCAATAAAATATATATTTCGATCTAATTTCAATAATTTTCGGAAAGTTTTTGAGAGACGAACGGAAATACATTTGAAATTATTAATGGCCTAAATTATGTCTAAATAGTCCCTGAATGAGTAAATTTTTCTTAAAAAAATTACAACTCAGATAAAAACGTTGACAGTAAACTAAATTCAACGTATTTTTTTAATTAATTGGTTTTTTTTTAATTGAATAAGAGAAAGAAAAAAAATCAAATAAATGAAAAGAACATCGTCTCTCTATCTAAAAGTGATCTAATAGACTACAGTACATACATATAATATAATATACATTTAATATATAATTTTACTTGGCGGTGCGGCGGTGTTAGTGCTCATGGCCTGTTCTAACGTATCTAAACGCCGGTAGGCGTGTCCACGGCTGTTTCGACGCTTGCCAGGTTGTCTTCCTTCTACTATTAGACCCAGAATCTGTAATAAAACGTTACTTGATGATAATGATCATAGTAATATTATAAATATCAATCTGAGTTGGAAGATTAGAAAGGACATAGGAGGACTTTTTATACAAATATATGTTTTTTTTTAAAAAAACAACAACTTTAACATTCTTGTTTCGTGACAGTTATTTCGCTGTTTGTGATATATTGTTGTACTTATCAATTCCAAACAAAAATGGCGGAATGTAAATAAGGATTGTTATAACAGGCAGAGTCGTCGAGTCGTCGTATTTATCGCTACCTGTTATAATAAATCTCATTTACATTCTGCCATTATCAGAAATTTGTACTTATATAGAATTCGGTTACAGCTATAGATCGTTTTTTCATTTCGGATACATAGTTCCGGTAACGGTTCCGGTATTTATGAATAACGTCCCTGGTCAAAATAATTAATTTCCGAGCCTTTATAGACAATATTCCATACATTGAAAACTAGTTTATAATTCTAAAAAAAATATATATTTTGTAGCTCCTAATTGTAGAGCCAAATAATTTATATTGATATAACTTTTTTATTTATGAATCTATCTAAATAAAATATATAGTAAATGTTAATAGTACAATTTGATTATATATATAGATAAAATACAAATATACCCATTAGAATGTTTGATTGGACTTTAAGGCCGTAACAAATTTAACGACCACGGAAAATCGTGGATTGCGATTCACAAATTACAATGAATAACTGTATAAACACGTATAAATAACTAGAGACTAACTGTTTATTAAATAAAATTGTAACTTTTAACTTCAGTCTTAGAAGTTTCAATTAGAAATATATTTTTACTCTTATCTTACCGATTATAATTTGATATAGGCACAATTAAACATAGAATATCTAAAAAGTAAAATAATATGTTCTGATGTCATTTTTGTTTACGTTAGCCTACCAATTATCATATTTTACTGAGTAAAGTTTATACAGTAAATGGATAACCACAAAAAATTGGTTAAAATAAGTCTTATTTTAATTTTATTCATATTATCATCCCACTGTATGCAAGAAGAAACCACTTTTAAAGGACAATCTAATTGTAAAACTTAATTTCTATATTTATATTTACATAATTTTATTTTCTCAAGCGAAATAAAGAATATCTTGTACTACCCTAAAAATTGGCTACTTACCACTTTACTAAACTTGTTCTTGTTATGATACACAATGTATAGAATAATCACGATGACGACCGCTGTCAAGAACAACGGGAAGAAGTGGTCATCGTCATCATTCAGGGAATCTTGCATTGAATTCGGAAATATTTCCGCAACTGAAAAAAAAACATTTTCATATTTATAATATAGTAACAAATCTCTTTGTACTACTGGAATATGTTGGATTTTTTTGATTGCATAAAAGCGTATAAAAATACGGTACTAAATATTAATTATTAAATTTATATAACTACAATAAAAATTTAACTACAATAAGATAATAAAATTATGGTAAATATAAAATCGTTGCATTTTTCAAAGATTAGTTTTACAAGAGATAATATAATTTTTTTAACTTTTACCTTTTTTAACTATATATTTATTATATATTTTAGCACAATAAAGTAAGTATAATATAAATTTTATTATTTTCATCAAATGTTAATTTTATAAAATGTAGTAAAGCATCATCCAAATCATGTAAGCATTATGTTTACATAGCCTCAAGGCTACACTTGATTAAATATATACACAAATTGTGTTTATTTGTAAAGATAAAATCGATAACAACTATTGATATCAATCAGTAATTATTATTGATATCAACCATGTACTTTGTTGTTATAATTCCTTAATACATGGCTATTTTATAAGAATTGACAAATTAATATACATTGACATCTTAAGACATATTTCTTAATCTAAGTTAAAGTATGATAAAGAAATTGTTTCTCATAAGTATGTTAAGAATATTAAGACTAAAGTGCTACATAAACTAGCAGTCAAATTTCAGGGATTTGCTATGCAAATTATGAGGCATTAATATTATTTGAAAATAGCAATAAATTACAATTTGTATTAATAACAGTTTTAAAATGAACTATAAATATTGTTTTTTTTTCACAAATAATGTAATAACATTAATCACTCATTGCTTTTTAATTTTTGGGGATTCAGTCTATCCATAATATAAAAGGTAACATTTATATAGATTAAATATTAGGATAATTAATATCTTATCGTCAATTTTAACATAAGTAAGTACTTATATTCTTTTTACGATAAAACTTTTTTCATCAATGCCGAAAATCACTAACGCTCAATTGCACTGCTTCATGATACATGATAATCTTATCGAATATGCAATAATTGAAATTCACAAAATGTATACCATTTTATGAATTATTTCCAAAAAAGACTTTAGAAAGCATTGTAAAACAAAAATCGCAAAACCTATATATTCTCTATACATCGAGTCGTAGTCGCCGTGAAATTAAGTTTCCTGAATAAAATATTCAAAAGTAATAAAAATCCTAAAATCAAATTTGAGCAAACACCTACAGCTAGCTTCAGGGGGGCCACAACTCGTCGACTGTATTGCACCTACTTATTTCATGTTTCAGAGACAGTAGTAACCACCACCATTGTTATTACTTACATATTCATGCAGATGTATAACAAAAACTTAAGATATATAGTGTTAAAATGATAATAATATATAAGAAGAAGACTACATAGCAAAGAAAATAAAAATACATGCACCTAGACCCAGTAAGCTGGTTGTGTATAAAATACTAAAATTATGAAAAAGAAGAAAATTTAAATCCAATATACTAAACTAAACATTACCACCCTTATAAAATATTTTTTTGGAAAATTAATAAATAGGCACTAATAAACTTATATGTTAAGTCTGTAATCAGCGAGTGAGAATCAGTAGAGCACCGTGTATGACTATGAATCAATGGTTGTGAGTTCCATTTCGGCATGGTGATGTGATACATTTTAATTTGCTTTTTATGGTAACAACACAATGCGAAAAATTAAGTAGAAAGTAAAGAAAAAAATGCTAAATGATTAAAAAGCTTCCAAAATAACATTTACAACAAAGCTAGAAAAAAAAATCTACTATAAGAGACCAATATAGAAAATTAGTGTTCTTAACAATAATTTTGGTATATCAAGTAACTATCAGGAACTAAATACCTATTTGCGGACCGCTATAAATTTTGAATGTTGTGTCATTTTCAATTTCAATCCTACTTTTTTTCCGTTTCTCATCATTCCCAGTCTCTGATTCTGCTTTGTTATCATTATTTTGGGCTAAATTTAGCAAATCATTATTATCTGAAAGTATTATTATTAAATTACTTTTAGAAATGTTTATAATGAGAAATGATGGTCTTCTAGAAATCATAGCTTAATATAATGACAAATCGAATGTTAGATTATATTAATGTAACATACAAATATTAGTTAGGTATATATACAATATAAGATAGCAAGAAAAAATATAGCATACATATATTAATAATGACAATAATAAAATTCACATCTGTCAAATATGTTGAAATACAGTAAAAATTAGTTTATTTCTGCAACCCGAAAAAAAAAAACACTTACTTCCTTCAATCTTAGTATCCACCTCGGACTTAGACATTGGTTTGGGTATGCCACCATCTTGATCATATTGATGATCTGAAAAACAGACATATGAACAGTTAGAAAAATAAATCAAACAGAGGGACCCAACAGTTACTGTTATCAGAGTACTCAGAATTGTGTAAGTGTTGAAAAGGTGTCCCAATATGGTATGATAATGATATAAAATTTAAAAAAAAGCACAGGGCACATGTATACCTAAGGTTTGTTTATAGATGTTTAATATTTCTAAGACAAAGCATGGTATTAAGTTCTATCATGCAATAAACAATGTCTCAAATATTAAGTAATGAGTGGGGGAACAGAATGTTTTAGCACTAATAATGTGAAACTAAAAAAACATTGTAATAAGAATAATAAATCATGACATTAATAATAAAACGTCACTTACCATCTTCTTCATCATCTTCTTGATCATCGTCTATAATACCATCATCTTTAGGATTATCAATTACAGTATCTTTATCTTTTATGTCATTATTTTTTTTACTATCTTTCTCTTCAGACGCTATTATTGGTTTTTCAATTTCAGTTTTAACAGCTGGCACAATTGGAGCAGCAGATTGCTCAGTTTTAACAGGATTATCTACGTCTGCCTTTTGTTGTTGTATACCATTGGTTGAACTATGATTAATAATTGTAGTGGCATCAGCATTCGGAATATTTGATTTAGTACTTTCTATTTTTAAAGGTTTCTCTTCCAATTGTTTAACTTCACTGTCATTTTTAGATGGTGTGCTGCTATCAATTTTATTCAGAGTTGGTAAAATGTCAACATTAGCCTTATTATTTTGATTTACTACTGGTTCTACTGTTTTAGTCCCAGTATCCTTTTCATTGCTTATTTGTGCTAGTGGTGCTGTAACATTTTTAATCGCTTCAGATCCCCACTTGTAATATTTACAAAAGAAATTGACATCTACACTTAGGAGATTTTCTTTAGTGGCACACATTTTTACACATATAACTTCAGTTTGAAACACTTTTTCCAGATCTAACTCTGGGTATTCTTGTAGATATTTGGGTTTCCATGATACAGCTTGCTCACATAAGCTTTGGACATTTTGTGCTTCTTTCATTTTAGATGAATAATCACTTTGTATATCATATTTGGATTTATCGAATGTTTCACAAAGTTGCTTATTAATATCAAAGAACATTAAGCATTTGGGCTCCAGATATATATCCAATGGAGAACTAACATTGCAACGTTCAACTTGGCTTTTAATCAGACTAGAAATAACTACATTTTCACATGTTTGCGCAAGAGCTTGTAATTTATTTCCTACGGGTATATGGTCTACCTTCGCTGGCATGGGTAATCCGAAACTGAGATAATACGTATTAAATAATACTAACGTTAAAATATATTGGAACATGATTAACTATTTATGAAAATTTAATTCGCCGTAAAGTTTTATTGTATATTATCCAAGATTAACGGTACACTGGGCTAATATCGCATTATTGACAAAATGCTTTTTTCTATGACATATATAGGTACCAAATTTTATTCAAGTATTGACAGTATCATACAGATTACATAAAGTAAATTATTTGAAACAGATAATATATGTTATGAGCAAAGTGCGATACTAGTTAACTGGGGTGAATAGACACAAAGCTGGAAAAGTTTTTAAAATTATAATTTAACTATTTTTGTTAATTTTATTTATGACTGGTGAAATCATCAATAATTTTTAAGTGAAATAATGAATCCATGATATTGAGTATTTGTTAAATCTGTCTTCTAAATACTAATACTCATTTAAATTGTAATTTAACACGATTAAATTATCTAATTAAATAAATGTGTACAAATATCGATCTTCTATATCTAAGGTATCATGTTTTCTTAATATAATGAAAGGTGACAATTATTGTGAATATTTTTTTATTTCTATACTATACATTTGTGGTTAAATAAAAAAAAATATAGCCTTAAAAAGCAAAAAAACGTATTAGCGTAGGTGCGTAGAACTTTATTTAAGTAAGAATCATGAAGTAGAAAAATTACAAAGTTTTCTATTTATAGATATTTTTTAATTAATGCTTGCACTTTGCGGATGATAAATATTTTTTTTAATTATCGGAATGCAAGATAATTTTATACAGGTAGATACATACTATAATATTTATTTACTGTTAGGCGCCTTGGTTTTCATAGCTATATATAGTCACTTTTAGTTTAAAAAAGAAAATAATATAAAATTTTCTCTACTAAACGAATAATGTATTTTTTTATTTACATTAACAACCAATGAAGATATTTATGAAGGTATATAGTTTTTCGTGTTTAAGTTATTCGTTCGTATTCTTCAGCAATGCATAGAACGTGTACGAATTTTTGACAATCTGTAAAAATAATTATTATACTTAAGTAAATGTTATGTTTAACTCTATTCAATAATAATTCATGAAGGTAATTATATTTTCTTTCTCACTGAAACAAACGTGTTATTCGACAATGGAATGATGCGACCTGCTAATGGCTGTATTGGTCTTTTTATTCTTTCCATAAATAAAATAACATGACGTCGAAGCTTTAAATTTATCTCTAGCCAATTCATCGAATAAGCAGATCCTGTAAGATTCTCACTCTGAAACATCAAATTTTATTATCGTCTTATGAGTCTTCCTTATCTTAAATAAATAAAAGGACTTGTCCTCACTGACTGAGGTAAGACGCGCGCACAGCCGTAACCGCTGTGCGTAGAAACGTGAAATTTGGACAGATGTTTACTTTCGTAATCTGGACATCCACTAAGAAGGGATTTTGAAAAATTTTTACCCTAAAGGGGTAAAATAGGGGCTCAAAGTTTGTATGGAAAAAAAATTAAATCGGCACCGATTCTTATAAAATTTGAAATTTAGATTTTTAAAAGTATATAATTGAATACGTGTTTCATAGTTTTCTAGAATTCTGCCCCTAAGGGTGCAAATAAGGGGTTGAAAGTTTGTATGGACAAATTCTTAAATCGCCACCTATTTTTATAAAATTTGATATTTAGACTCTTAAAAATATTTAATTGAACATGTGTATCATGGTTTTCTAGAATTCACCCCCTAAGGGTGCAAATAAGGGGTTGAAAGTTTGTATGCAAAAATCTTTAAATCGCCACCGATTTTTATAAAATTTAAAATTTAGACTCTTAAAAATATTTCATCGAATACATGTTTCATGGTTATTACAATTCACCCCTAAATACGCAAGCGAAGCTGCGCGCGTCCGCTAGTCTTAAATAAATCGGCTTCACGCTTAATCCCTCACACTGGCACTAAGACACTCCGTTCCCTATTTTCCGCCGAGTTCTGGAGGCATCTCAACACCAGAGCGAAGAAATGCTAATATAGATTTAAATAAATACTTAATTCCCTCGAGTGAGGAACCCACAACTAGTGTTTACGTTAGTTACACCCATGTGCTCCTGCGCCTTAACTGGCCTCAGATTTGTTATCTTATGCTTAGTAATTAACAAAGAAAATACCTCTATCGTAACTTCATTTCCATAGTAGCAATACATAAATATCTGGATCAATATACAAGAAATATATAACACCATAGACAGAAATTGAACGGATGCTGGACTCATCTTTAAAAAAAAACTTGATTTATATAAAATAAAATAAATCAGCTTCACACTGTATCCCGCACAAAGCAGGTTAGGTAGCGTAGGCAGGTTCGAATCTCGCTACGTTCACAATTATTTATACGTTTTCTAAACAATCTACAACTAACTTACGCTTCGTAGGTATACCTATAACGAAAGAACGGCCGATTTATTGCATATTTCCTTTTTAGCTATTTGAGTTCTCAGTCTAGATAGATGAAACTTTGAATAGAGGCTTAAAGACTATGAAAATATAAAAGCGTTCATCAAATGCATACTTACGTCGACCATTCTATACACCGACGTACATATAATCCATCCGCTTATTAGAAACTGGTAGGCTATTGCAGTGCTAAATATATCTTCAACTTTTTGTATGAAACTATAATAAAATATTAATTTGAATAAATATTACAAATATATATACTTATTTTATTTTTTGTATGATATAAGGCCAATAGACATCTGATTCATTAACATATAATTAAGAGTGTGCAAATATTTGTTTTTTAAATATTTTCCTAATATATAGAAAATAAAAACTATTTTTTTTTATTATATAAAATTTTTAAACCAAAAATATAAAACGTTTTATAGTAAAATAATATGTTTTTTATGTTCTATGCGTGGTCTGTGGGAAAATTATATTGGAATTATAATTTATAGCATCGTTGTTCGGTCAACAAGCAACGATTAATTGTGGTGTATATCACACCACAAAAAGTTTTATATAGAATTTATATTATTTTGGATATCTCCATATATTTGTATTGTATTTACAATAACTGGAATTTAAAGGTAAAACCTTAGCCTAATTTAAAATTAAATTATATAGGTATTATGCGTAATGTTAATGCATAATTTTACTTTAACTTTTGTAGAGGTATCTAGTAGATAATTTTAATAAAAAATATCTTAAAGATTAAGAAATAAATAAAGAAATATCAATTTTTATAAGGGTAAATGTTACTATATATATATTCTTTGCGCTACTTATTTATAACTTAATTTAGAACAATCTTATTCGGACTTACTACACTATCTGTACGTGATGCTGTAATATCTTTCTAAAACGTCTGCTTATTATATCTGTGCGAGACTCCCCAGTTATTACATGTTCCTCTTGGCTTCTCTTAGTTAAATTTAAGAGGTCGTTTCTAAAATGAAATATTATATTTTTATTACTTTTCATAAAATTTATGTTTTTATATATTAATTAACTAGTGAACTGAGCGTGGGTTCGGCTGCTTAAATTTATTATTATGTTATAAACAAAATCGTTACATAAATGGTTGTTTGTGTTATTACTGTAACTCATCCAAATCCGTTCAGTAGCAGGTAGATATTTGCGTGAAAGTATTACAAACATCTACACAGAATTTCAAATTTATAATATTAGTAGGATGAATACATAAGAATGTAGACTTGCTTATCAATGTATAATACATTGCCCCCTTTCCCCATTTTCCCCTTTTTCTAAAAACATGTAGATAATAGAGGCAGCTATTGTGAGATTATTTTTTTTCATTTTTTCTTTATTTCCATGTCCATCTATTTTTACTGCGGGAATTCTTGGATAAAAGTCCCATAAAAATTGATTCAGCTGTTCGGAAGATTAGCTTGGACCAACAGAAAGACATACAGACAAAAATTTTAAAATTGTTTATTAAATAAGACGATTATTTTGAAATCACAAAAAGACACTTTATTTTAATTTATATGATTATATAAAACAATACATAATTTCACCATGGGAAATACAATAATTTATTTACTCGTATAATCAAAATCTTACCTTACTATACTCAATTGAGTCTTACATTGTCCAAAGAGAAAGGAGACCATAACATCCATGGTGGTATTACAAAATGCAAGCCATGATGTTGTAAACCAAACGTAGAGTAGTAAGAAATAAAACCTATTAAATATTACAAAAAAATATATATAAAATAAGCCAATATTATAATCCATTTCAGTAAAAAACTACAGAAGTGAAGTAGCTCACGAAAAACTTCAAACTTAAAATCTTTAAAAAAAATCAGCTTCGTGCTTTATCCCGCACACAGCAGTATGCAGAGGGAACCTAGTGTTAAAACACTCCGTTCCCCATTTAAAATCTTTATAATTCTAATATTCTTTTCTACATTTTGATATATAAACATTATTAAATATACTTCTTCTTCCTGGCATTAATCCCGGCTATTACCGGGGTCTGCCTTCCTACTTAACCTACTCCACTTTGCACGATCTTTTGCGTCCTCGGTGGTTAGACCATTGGCTCTCATGTCCTGCATCACGACATCCAACCAGCGCTTCCTTGGGCGTCCGGGAGGTCGCGCCCCAGGAACTTGTATAGCAAGGCACTTGCGTCCGACATAGTTCTTAGGCCGGCGCGTAACGTGGCCAAACCATCTCAAGCGACGCTCTTGGAGCTTATCCGCTACGTCACGGACCCCAAGACTACCTCGAATGAATGTGTTGCGTATGCGGTCAGACCGCGTTACGCCGCACATCCACCTCAGCATCTTCATTTCCGTGACGTGAAGCTCCTGAGTGTGCCGAGATAGTGCTGGCCAACATTCGCTGCCGTATAAAAGAACCGGTCGGACGATGCTCTTGTATATCAGCCCCTTGAGCTTGGGCGGTATTCTGCGGTCGCAGACCACACCAGTGACCTCCCGCCATTTGGCCCAGGCAGCGCTTATCCGGCCATGGACATC
>HE671270.1:21535-36974 GCA_000313835.2 Heliconius melpomene melpomene
GTTTTTGTATGAAAGACTGCATTCTTCCGAAGTGCTATAGGCTATATAACATTACATTACACATATAAACTAATATATTTTAAAATACTTTCTAATTTGACATGCAATTTATTCTGCCATGTTAATAACAACCGTCGCGTCGCTACGCAACCGTTACCGCGACATTTTGATATTCATCCTTATGAACATAAATATAATAGTCACACATTTTATCTAGATTGAAATTATAGTTTGCTGTATAACATTCTAATAAATAATTAAGGAGATGTCACTGATTCCAAATGACCTAGCCACCTAGCGGGCGGCACAGTATGACCGACGCGAACGGGCAGATGACGTTGACGGTTTTATAAATTTTCGAACTATTGTAAATGTTTATGTAATTATTTGTTGTTTATAATTAATTCAAACTACACTTTGGTTCTCTTCTTATTTTATTTGATATTGCCCGCTAAAATTATCCTACTTAATAGAGAGAAATGTTTAGTTATTTCGTAGAGTCGATATCTATGTACGCACGCACGGAAAACTTTAGGTACTTTTTCTAATATTGAGAATACCTATCCTTTAGTTACTTTTAATCCTTTTGTTGGTTCATTTCAATAATTCAGATATTTTTTTCTAATAATGTGTATCTACTTATTATTCTATTGATTATTTAAGCTTATATTTTCTTACTAATTCTATTGAAAATTGAAAATAATTTCATGAATATATTTAATAAATATTCTTATAGTTGAAGCAGGCGTAGCCGCGTCCGGGTCCACTAGTGAAAGATATTTAGCTGTCAAGTTTTCTTTATATATTTTGTCAATCTCACGTAACGAGCTAAATATTTTCCTTTGCATTCAAAAGAATATACTAATGTATAGCTAGTTTTCTGTTTCCCATTGAAATAAATGAATAATAAATATAAATTGATCCGAAGATAACTATAGCCGTGCTAGTATTTATAATTTGTTAATAAAATTTTAGTTTCCAGTAAAAATACATAATGTTTGGAAATTTATTTAATAAGCAAACTTTTCAATAGAAGTTTAACTTTCATCCAAAGCATAATCATAACAGCGAGGTACCCTTCTAAAAGGAGTTCGTTCCTAGTTAGTTAAACAGAGTGCTTTGAGGATATTACGTAAATATAATTTAAATTTTATCTAATTTCCTTATCATTTAGAATAAAATTAACTGGATGATGAAATTCATTTTAACTCTTGTTTCACTAAAAGTTTTGGTTCTTTTTTTAGCTATAGAAGGTAAAATACAAATAAAAACTATAGACTCAATTGTACAGTATTAGTTCAGAGAGTCAGAATTTCGAGTTTGAAATGCAACATGCATGTTGTTAGAGAAGTAAATGAAAGGCTTCGGTTTGTTTTATGTATATTCGACGCCGGGGGACGTTTGATTCACTTTAGTCACTTTCACAGTCCAGTAGTAATTTATTAGGAGTATGTCATTTATTTCGATAAATTTAACCAAATTTTATAACGTTAAGATTGTTTAAAAAAAGTTAAAAAAAAATAAAGTACAACCTTAAGTTTAAGGGAAATATTAGAAACCATTATTTTCTTCATCTATATCATCTTCTATATATATAAAATCGAAAGGTCACTGACTCATCACGAAATCTCAGAAACTACAAGTGCTAGGAATCTCAAATTTTGTATAGGAGTTACTTATAGGACGTAGGTGCTCGCTAAGACGGGAATTTGCAATATTCGACTTCTAAGGGGTTGTTTTTGGGGTTGAAAGTTTGTATGAAACTTCGTTACTACAAATGCTAGGAGTGTCAAATTTTGCATAGACGTCACTAGGACGTAGTCATGGAGACAGAAATTAATAATAACATAGTTTACGCGGGTGAAACCGCGAGCGGGCCGCTAGTAAGTTATAAAATAATAAACATTTTCTTTTAAAACATTTTCTTTTCTTAAGAATACAGCGTAAAGCTGATTTAATATTATATTTTAACATTTTATAATTATATTTTATTAATTTTAGAGTTATAATTAACTACGTTATTAAAGTTCTTATTTCTTAAGTTCCTTGGAACAGACCTACCATAAAGTTAACATAGAGTTACGCTCGAAATCAGACCTAAAACACCGTAAATATCCTCCTAAATTATTCAAGTTCCAGCAAAGACTTAAAGCTGGCACCGTTTCATAAAACGTTCACCTAAGAATTGCAAAGAAAGTGGTATCTTAGAGGCAAATTCGTTGGAATCTCAACGGCTGGTTTAATTAGCCAGTTCTAATGAATGTCGGGGCACGTACGCCGTTACTGCGGCCGTTACCTGCGTTATTCACGCAACGATAACAAAAGCTCAGGCTGAATTGCCTGTGTAGACGTCTGCGACTAAAATAGGTACCCGCGGGTGGAGGCGAGGAACCTTATCATTTTAGATAAAAGCAAACAAATATTTTGGTTAGACAATATTTTAAAAGGATAATTTTGTTTGGATTTATTGTTTGGAGAAGCTCAAGTAGAAAATGGGATGGTTAAATAAATTATTACATTTTATGATTATATTAAGTTTTTACAAAATAAAGCTTTTTTCATCTTCACGCTGTATCTCGCATTTAGCAAGAAGAGGCAGAGAGAATTTAGTGTTAAGACATTCTGTTCCTCACCTTCTCTCGAATTTTCGAGGCATTGCTTGTTGAGACCTCGGTTGACCTTCGAAAAGACAGTATCAAAGATACTGGAGGAAGGTCACGTGAGAACAAAAGCATGAGAACCCCTCGGAGGTCATGTATGAAGAGGTTGAGAATAGTGGACGAGGCGAAAGAGGTATATAGAGATAAGTAAGTAAGTAATAATTAATTCCATTCATTTCAGTGGTGATCGGAACCACAATTGTCGTGTTACACGGTTGTGGTCCTGCACCACGAAGGCATCAAAGCTCAAAGTCTATTAAATAACATCGCTTCTAGATAAAAAGTAATCTAGATGTTAGAATGAAAATAGTAAAGCATTTTAACGTTCAACATTGAATTGGACAATAACTAACTGTACACTGATATAACATTTTCATTGAATACTAGCGGACCCAGCTCGGCTTCGTCCGCTTAAACTATACGAATATTTATTTAATAATAGATAATTTAAATGTTTTATAAAAATGCTTGAATATTTTAGTACGGTTATGTATATTGCTATATTGATCTTGATAATTCTGGATTAAAAAGAAGCCTATATAGGCCCTACAACCAATTTTATCTATCAGTGAAAATCTCATAATCATCTGTTAAGCTGTTCAAACAACAACAGAAAGACAGACAAAATTATAAAATTGTTTTATTATACTTTAAAAAAGCGGTTGTTTTAAAATTACAGACAGACACGTCCATTCTATTTATATGTATAGATGTATGAAAATTGAAGCTCAAATTCTAATTGAAAGCTTTGTGGCTTTAACGATGAGCTTATAAAAAAGTTTACGTTTGGCAAAACTACAAATATTGAAATATTATTATATTTAAATATAGTTTCACTGCACATGTAATTAGTGTTTTTTTTTATAAAAAAATACAATATTTGAATTGAATATTATCTCAATTACATTTGCCATTTTAATCATAAATTTCATATTACATTTAGAATATAAAATACTTGTAACAAATATGCATATTCTAATCCAGCATGGTGATTAAGTGATAAGTACATTTGTTCTAAATATTACGTATATGAGGCATCATAGCGTAGGGGCACAAGTGTATATGTGACTGGTTGTGGTTCCAATCACTCAAAAATTTAGCGGAAATTGGTAAAAGAAATTATTTTAACGAGAGCGGAGTGTCTTAACACTATGTCTCCACGTAACCTCTACTTACTCTAAAATAAATAAATATATACATTACAGTATAGAGAGCAAGCATCAAGTAATTGAATATTATTATGATTCACGCCACCGGAAATATCGAGTGCATGTAATTTACCAAATGATTAAATGGAAGCAGTAAATAAAGCTTTACGTTTGTTGCGGTGACATTCGAGCACTCTAAATTTGGTAGCGTCGATGGCACTTTAATTTATTTAAGCGCCAATGCTTGCTTAACACGCACCCCCTACAAATTGAATTTATAGCGCTCGGCACTACTCGTACTCGTATACTGATTTGTACCTAGAATTAATATTAATATTAATATTATGAATAATTTTAATAATTTGTTCGCGTGTGCCTTTAAATCGTTGTACATGTTTCTTTCTACTATTTAATTAACCGATCTCAAAAAAGGAGAGGCTCTATTCCACAAGTTTTTCTATATGCATAGAAAACCATCATATGTAAGCCAATTTTTAAAATTTTTGTTTTATTTGAAAGAATTTTGTTCTTCGCAAATCATTGCCGTCAAATCAGGATCTTATGATGAAATCCCAGGGAAATCGAGGGTAACCTTCAAATTTTATAGGCTACAAGGAAAGTGTATTTTAAGTAATTTGTAATAATAATTATATAGATTTATATTTGGTTTATATAGTCATCATCTAATAAAAAAGTAAGGCGATTGTCTTCTCGTGAGTCGTGAGATCGAACTCACAACCGTCGCACTACAGTCACACACTAGGCCTCTGCGCTACGAGAGCCTCGTTAATAAAATAAATTTATTATTTTTTTTTCTTTATTTTAAGTCTCTTATAAATAAACAAAAACAGTATTAAAATTGTGGACAAGGCACCATTGTAGTTAGAAGGCTGCGTAAAGATTAAAGTGAGACATTCATTACCAGTAATCAGTCAGGCGCTAAGTGGGCCAGCTTTCGACGGCTACTTATCTAAATAAGATCGGTGACATGCCTGATGGATTCTAAGGCCTTTGTTAGCTTTTAAAAATTAACACTCTAATCAAGGTTTTAATCAAATTTTTAAAAAGTTTATTTTTTCCTTTGGGTAATACAAAATTGGGCTTATTATAATATTAATATACTAATACAGTAAAAAGATTGTTAAATGGAGAAAAAATATATGTTTTCTTCAGCTTTTAATAGTCTTCTATTATATATATAAAATCGAAAGGTCACTCACTCATCACGAAACCTCAGAAACTACATGTGCTAGGAATCCCAAATTTTGCATAGGAGTTATTTATAGGAAGTAGGTGCTCGCTAAGACGGGAATTTGCAATATTCGACTTCTAAGGGGTTGTTTTTGGGGTTGAAAGTTTGTATGAAACTTCGTTACTACAAATGCTAGGAGTCACAAATTTTGCATGGACGTCACTTATAGGACGTAGGTACTCATGGAGACAGAAATTAATAATAACCGTGAACTACGTCACGCAAGCGAAGCCGCGGGGGGGCCGCTAGTATTTAATATAGGTTAAATTTTAAATGGTAAGAAAAAATGCACCAACTTTTGTTTTCTGTTTACAATCTGTATATTTCTTTATCAGAGTAAAATATTTAAATAACTAAGTGCGAAGAGCTGAAGAGCTCAGCGGTGTGCCTTTGGATAGGCCTATGTCCAGCAGTGGACGAGGACAGGCTGATGATGATGATGATGATGATGAAGTAATTAATATTAATTAATCATGTTTCCTAAGTAATATTAACTCAGTCTAAGTAATAGTAAAAAATATCTTTTACAATGTCCTTTAACATTCATATTATATATACCTAATATGAATATGGTATTAGCTGTGTATGTAAACAGAATCCATTTCGTAGAATATCATATAGAGCTCAAAGTATCAACATAATACGGAAAATTTAGATTAAACACGACATCCTGCGAACCGTTTCGAGTCCTGCCTTCATAGGGACATTCACAAAAGATGGACTAGGAATACCGTCTTTTACTGATAGTCTTCCAGATTATTTTATTCAGGTATTTAGTATTTTGAATGTTTTCGTTATATTTTTGTAATTTATTACATTAAAACTCGATTTATATTGGCTGCTAATATTTGTTTATGATAATTTTTTTCAATATAGTGATGAAAATTATGATTTTTCACTAAATATTGTTCTATTTAATTTTGAGTAATATTCAATAAATATAATTAGTACCTCATTCCCACTCGAGGAAATTAAATATGTAATATTTTATTGCTCTAGTGTCGAGACAAAGCGCAGCGTTGAGTACCGCCACTAAGCACGTTATGCCTCTAGAAATCGATGGAAAATAGGAAGCGGAGTGTTTTAACACTAGGCTCCTTCTACTTATCATTCTACATGCGGGATACTGCGTGAAATTGAAAAAACAAAAATAATCTATATATATAAAATCGAAAGGTCACTCACTCATCACGAAATCTCAGAAACTACATGTGCTAGGAATCTCAAATTTTGAATAGGAGTTACTTATAGGACGTAGGTGCTCGCTAAGACGGGAATTTGCAATATTCGATTTCTAAGGGGTTGTTTTTGGGGTCGAAAGTTTGTATGAAACTTCGTTACTACAAATGCTAGGAGTCTCAAATTTTGCATAGACGTCACTAGGACGTAGTCATAGAGACAGAAATTAATAATAACATAGTTCACGCGGGTGAAACCGCGAGCGGGCCGCTAGTAATCAATATATTACAAACACGAACAGTCTATAAGTAAGGTCCCCGTTGGTAATTCGCAATAACACAGCGCTAATGACCCAGCATTCACAAGGGAGAATTCTCAGCTAACAGCGACATTAAGACCTTCTTATTTGGCTATTCCAGTTCGTTATGGGACCTTTGTGGGAATGAAGGAAAAATATAGTTTTCATTGGCCCTATAAAAGTACTTACAGCTATTACAAAATACCATAAAAATTTGCGTAAAGGGGGTAAAAATTACCAGAATATAACGTTATACAGTTACTATGTTAGTACAGATTCCTTATATATTCTACAAGCACCAAAATAGGCAGAGGGAACCTAATGTTAAATATTTTTAACATTAGGTTCTCTCTACTAAGTAGAGTACTTTTTAAGTAAGTTAATTTACTACATAAATATGTAGTAAATTAACTTACTTAAAAAATCTGAGACGTTCATATTAGCGGGGTATTCAGAGAGGATCCTCATGCTTCGGGGTACTCCGGGGGATCCTCATGCTTTTTACATGACCTTCCTCCAGTATCTTTGATACTGCGTTTTCGAAGGTCAACCGAGGTCTGAGGTGGAGGACGGAGCTACAAATAGCTTTTTATTAATATGACGTGTCCAACTCACGCTTAACCGATTTTTTTTATTATTCCATTATAAAAAAAGCGTTATGACGTACGTACGTACGTCCCATAAGAAAAATAAACAATCACAGCGATGATGGAATTCTGTTTTCCTGAAAGCGATTGTGCTTCCATAAAAAAGAACGTAAGTTATTATTTCTAGGAAAAAACATAAATTGCGGAAGTGATTTACAATAGAAAGTATAAAGAAACTTTTGTTTCAGTGGAAATAGAAGGATTGTTTTCTAACATTCATTGTCGTAGAAATATAATGAGAAGAGAATGGAAGCGTTTAAGAGAAGTAATTTTTCTTCCAATGCAATTTTTTTTTGTTCAAGATGTCTTTTATAAAGAAGTTGTTATTATATTCTCATTTACCCAAAAATAAACGAATAATATTTTAAATATAAATATCTATTCGGGGAGTAGAATATTAACCCACAAATAGTACAGTTAAGTATTAAACCTTTGCGAGTATTACCCAGTATTAGTTTTAACACAAGGTTCCCAGATCCCAGAGGGATTCACTCTGTATCCCATATAGTGGAGAAAACAGAGGGAACCAAAACCAAAAATTAGACCAACTACTACAAATATGTATTTGGACACAAAAAATATGTTTTACTAAAACAAGAGGACAAAGATATTATATAATTTAAAACACTTTTCCTACGCAAAATGTCACCTTTACGTTCCAAAGTAATCTAGTATAATAGACCTTTCTACCAGCCGTCTTGATAAATTTCGCATCCACTCAAATTCTAAAACTTGGTTTAAATAGAAGGCTAATTAATATAGCTGATGTGTATATATTCAACGAAACTATTACCATGATTATTCAGCAGTAAAGAAGCTGGATTTTCCATTAACCGTTGATTCTAATTAAAGGGCCCCAGGTTCAATTAAGACTAAAATATATTGAATGCGGAAAATAGGCACTGTAAATAATTTATGGCAGTACTCAACTATGCCTTTAGTAAATAAATATACACTTAAAATTGTAGGAAATTTAATTTTACGTTGTTTTGTATGAGTTTAACTATATTTACTGTTTTATATATTACTTTTGATTTTTATACATCGAAATATATCAAATGATTTTATGTTTGTATTTTACCAAACAAAGAAAGTTATATTTATTTTTTTTCTTTTCATTTTCAACTTCACGTTACATCTCTCATTCCATTTTCCACTTTCCGCCAAATTTTCGAGGTATTACGTGTTGAGTGGCGGTACTAAACGCCACTCTTTTGTCTTGGTACCAGAGCGAAGAAATTAAAATATTTATAAATCATAATTCATTTCTCCGAGTATGAATTGAATCCACAACCACAGCGATGATGGAATTCTGTTGTCCTGAAAGCTTGTGCTTGCATAAAAATAAAACATAAAATTAGAATTTACAAGAACAAACAAATAATAATTAATCTATATTATTTTTGTACATCCATTAGGTTTTACATAAGACTAACCTAAGTAAGAGGTTCTAAATTAATTTACCTTCATAAAAGCTACAAAGGCGATCATATTCATAGACTAATTTTCACGTGCGCATATTGGCGTCGACAGGGATTCAATTTTGTCGAAGTGTGCGAAGCGTTGGATGCACTACATGTTGTCGTCTCCTAACGCCTGCGGCTTTCTGCACCGCAGCACTTAGCGAGCTGGTACCTAGTATAGACTTTAGTCTTGAACGAGATGTAAACCTGTACCTACCTAAGTAGATGTTAAAGCCAGCTGGTTGTAGAGATGTAGAGGTAAATCTTGAGATAGACTAAATTTATTTAATGTTTATATTTTTTAAAAAAGTAGTAAAGGTATATCAAGAGTTTTCAAATTAAACTTTTGAATCGTCGAATGAATATATAAGCAAAAAGCTACCACCGGTTTGGAAGGCAGTTCTGTTGAGAAGAGCCGGCAAGAAACTCAACAGTTGCTCTTTTTTGATTTCATTAAATACTTCCTTGTAAACAGTAATTATTGAAAAGTTCATTATTTACGAGAAATAATTTTATATTGGAATTTCAGTTTAGAAATTCATTTTTCTATTAAAAATAATAATTCTTTGGTTACTAAAATATTTTTTATAATATATTTTTAGTAATGTACGAAATACTGGGAATAAATAGATTATTTATCAAGTAAGTTTAAGTTAATACTAAGAATGAGGTTATTTATCCAATTGACCGCTAGCTCCTAAAAATTGTGCCCATATATGAAATTCCTCCACAAATTACCTGACTGACATGCTAGCCCGTACCGTACGTACTGTTAATAGATTCAGCATTCGCTACGAACATCCTGTCGTGTTTTCTTCAATTTCCTATAAAAGCATTGCTCTGTTATGACTCACATACTATATTTGTTTCCTATAAGACTATAAAATAGTGTTTTATAAACTAAGTTTCTTTAAATACTAAATAATAAGTTTTTATACGTTATTAGTTATCTTCGTCCCTTCGTTAGATATCCGTATATACAATAAATATATTTGTCGTTTATTATCTGGTAAATTAAAACTAAAATTTTGTCCCAATTTCAAACTTTACTCCCTCAACCTACCAGTTACTAATGTAAAGATCTTAAATCCGTCTTCATATATCAAGTTTGGAAATTCCTCGGCCAAAGTCCAAAATAGCATGCAAGAGTTTCCAATACGGAGGAATCTAAAAGCCTAAAGCCTATATTAAGATACGGACTACGACACTCTATACATTTAGTGTATAGATCGAGTGTCTCTGTATGAACACGAGTGTCTCTATAATCGCATCAGCCACTGTATGAATATTATCAAGTGTCTAGTCTAGTTAAAATGTTTTCGAACACCTTTGACATTTTCAATACAATTTCTGTACACTTGCCAATTGACTTATCAATTGGCAAATGTCAACTCTTGCAAGTGTCAAGTGGCAAGTGTCAAGTGGCAAGTGTCAAGTGGCAAGTGTCAAGTGGCAAGTCTTAACTTAGATATAAAAAATCTGTGCATGTGTAAACACTACATACAATAGTGTCTGACATTTATGGAATTTATTTCGTTGTCTATTCGTACCATTATACAAGTCGACATCAGTTTAAAACGAGATTTATAAATATTTATATTCCTACCAATTTTGTAATTATTTCGCAAAATGCTTAATAAGTTATTTTTAAATATGCCTATATGTGTATGTAAATTACGAGGTATATAAACAGAGATATATTAGGTTAATGCATGGTTTGATGCTTTTTCGTCACGTTAAGATCGTCCAGACTATTTCCACCAGATCCTATTTTGGCGACGTTTAGTTACGTTAATATTTCATTTCCTCAAATGGTACATACTTAAAATAAATATTTTTTATCCTCCACTAAATTAAATATAATTTAAAAACAAGTTTATTCGAACACATATTGAGGACCAAACCATCTGTATAACAGTAATAATGCTAATTTGTCCAATTTCTTACTTGCCATTAATATACAGCAAATAGGTTGTTGCCATATATAACTTTTATTACGCTATAGATAAAGGAACATTCTGCCTCACGTACGTACGTTACTGATAATCTATATATATAAAAGGACTTGTCCTCACTGACTGAGGTAAGACGCACGCACAGCCGTAACCGCTGTGCGTAGAAACGTTAAATTTGGACAAAAGTTTACTTTCGTAATCTGGACATCCACTAAGAAGGGATTTTGAAAAATTTTAACCCTAAAGGGGTGAAATAGGGCTTCATAGTTTGTATGGAAAAAAAATTAAATCAGCACCAATTTTTATAAAATTTTACATTTAGATTTTTAAAAGTATTTAATTGAACACGTGTTTTATCGTTTTCTAGAATTCTCCCCCTAAGGGTGCAAATAAGGGGTTGAAAGTTTGTATGGAAAAATCTTTATAACTCCACCGATTACTATAAAATTTGAAATTTAGACTCTTAAAAACATATATTAATCATGTGTTTCGTGGTTTATTTTAATTTATTCCCTAAGGGTCCAATAAGCAGGCGAAGCTGCGCGCGCCCACTAGTATATCTATATTATCAATTCTTGCAACAGAAAACCGACAGCACAATTACTAGAGTAATAATTCATATAACGACTCTAACAATTATAACTGAAACGTCCACAATGTGAATCTATGTGGAAGCTTTTAGTTTAGATGTTTTTGTTTACTGCGGTGGATAAAGGGCTACGTGAGGTGCAGTTCCTCTTCGGAGTTCAGGCTATTGTTAGTTAATGCGCCGTCATACCTCCTGACTGAGGTCATTAAGTTCTGAAGTCCAGGGCGGTGCCTTTCCATTTGCCTCACTATCAATTTGTCTAAGCGGTCTATTGTTTTAATGGACTTTCTTCATTTGTATGGCTGTTTGTGGACAAAAATAATGGATTCAGTATCATTTGCTGATGGAAGTAGTTAGTGGATACTGAAATATTATTCTTACCATTGTTTCATCACTTTTGTGGATTAAATGTTGTTATGAATGCTTCTTATTAACTAGTGATTCAAACGCGGCTTCGCCCGCTTTAGATTATTGTTATATTATAGCCCTAATTATACAAAATGTTTACGTGAATTGTAGCCTATGTATTCTTTTGTTACAAGCTATAAAACTGTAGAGTTACATTAAAATCCGTTTAATAGTTTTTACGTGAAAGTGGAACAAACATTCATCCTCACAAATTTTCACATAAAAAAAAAATTGGTAGGATTAATTTTGTGCAAAAATAGGCAACATATATTGGGAATAAGTAGTTATGTATAAAATTTTTCCTTCGTTCCTTCTTCACTTTCCGCTGAATAATTCGAGGCATTGCTTGTTGAGTGCCGTAACTGAACGTTACGTCGTTAAAAGTATTACAAATTAAAACAAAAGTATACACAAGGTGAATAAAATGTTTCTTATATTTTTTTCTTCCAGAAGTGTATAATTTTATTTTCAATGCTTTTCTGCTTGCTACAGTTAAAACGTGGGCATGTTGTAAGTTCCTAACCGACAGCAATTTCCGCAACAACAATAGCCGTTAGCGCCACATGGGCTCGCTTAAAATAACGAATAAATTCGCATGAAAATACAATTTTCATAAAATACTACTCTAAATATTACCTATCTATATAAGTTTTGCTCGTTACAACGTTTTTTTTAATAATTTACAATCGTAGAAATATTTTCCTTTTTTTTTAAGACCGTTCTGGTCAGGATATTTTTAATTAAATGCATTGGATATGAGAAATCTCTCTCTTTTTTACCATCACGTATTTTACTGTATATATCAGGGTAGATAGAGTATTACTAGTATTAAGACACTCCGTCCTCCGCTTTTCACAATGGCGGATTTCAACGCCGTGCTTTGTCTACTAGAACGGAGAAATGAGAGTAATTTAGTCATAATCATTGTCCCGAGAGCCCACTAGCACCGCGTTTACAATTAGACGATGTTATTATAACGCTGTAAAATACTAATATATACATGTACGTTTAGACAAAATATTTTCCTAGTCCAGTTAGACAAAAGGCAAAGAAATATAGAACTACCCACCAAATGGGTGATTTATTATTAAGTTTGTTATATTCTTTAAAAGAACTACAAAATACTAAAAAGCTATTTTTAAAATGTCGACGAAAAGGAAATTTTAAAATTACGTACTGTTATACTGTTTTACCGGTGTTTGTGCAAGTAAAAGCATGAAGTGCATAATTTATATCCACTTTAGGCACATTTAGAGGCTTGTTCAAACTCCATCTAACAATAACAACCGAAAAATTGTTTCATATTAACTTTAGTCTCCTGATACTTTAACTGGCTGTTACTATTATTAAAGGGAAACAGAAACAATATTTAAAACTCAAATTTTGCAATATTATGGAAAATTATTTCCTTTTAATTCTATGTATATTTTATATTTAGATTTTTATGTAAATTCACTTGTTAGTCTAATATTGACTTTAATTTCATATTAATTTTAAAATAGTATGTTAAGCATTTTTATAGGGATAAAAGACATTTGGATTCGTAATTAATTTCTTTACTGATATTATATTTCATTCAACATTTACGTCTTTTTAATTACGACATAGTTTCATTTCATAGGAGGAGCTATAAAAGATAGAGTAGATTCATTAATTTACAGACTACAAATTGTGACATTTCTCACCATTCCTTATACTCCTTATGTCCTTTTCATTTAATGTTACATCAAAATGTGCTTATTACGTAGAATAACTTTTTATAATACGCCATGTATAAAAAAATAGGATTTTTTATAGATATTTTTCAGCTTCTAGTTAATCTAGTATATTAAGTTAAAAAAATAAAAAAATCAGTATTCCGCACACAGCAGGGTAGATAGAGGAAACCTAGTGTGTCCGTTCCCCACTTTCTGCCAAATTCTGAGGGCATTGCATGTTGTTGAGTGGCGGAACTTAACGCTGCGCTTTGCCTCGACACCAATCGGCGAAGAAATGGGAACAAGTTTGAGATTTTCAATACAACCACACCACGAATAAAACCACCAGCATCCATGTGAAAATCTTGGATATAATTTCTATACACTTATAAATAGACAATACTTACCGTACTTACAAGTGTAAGAGTACATACATTGATGTCTGACATTTATGTCGAAATTTCTGTCGTAGTCTATTCTTACTATTAGACATTTTAATTAAGGGGAAAATCGTGAAATGCGGATAATGGTTTTTAGTAAAAAAAGGAAAATTAAGAATATATTTTCCATATTTTCTATATTATCAGTTTCAGCTTTCAATGTCTGCATAGATCATTCGAGACGAACTAAATCACTAGCTTTTGTATAAATCTTCGTATAATGTATGGAAGCGCTTTACCAACTATAAGCTTGTGAGTTAGTGCCATCTTATTGCAATAAATTGGTGTAGACAAACATAATCCCATCAAAAACATAAATGTAAAATGAAAGCCAAGTTTTGTAATAAAACGTATGCTTTCAGCGATAAAAGAAGTGAGATGTAAATGTATGCCAAGTTCAATGGTCAGTCCTGAAATTTATTTTTAACAATATAAAATATTTTATAACAACTGAAAATGCCCATTCTTCTTACAACTTGGAGACTTTATCTATGTGTAATATCTGACTTGGCTAGTTTTCAAATGAATTTACATCGATATAAGGGTCATAATCAGAAAAAGTGTACATTTTGTGTCTTTTCTTGTCCCGCTACTTTGAATGCGTTTTAAAAATACAATTTTAAAGATAATTTAAATATTTTGCCATTTAAGATAAATTTACTTATTAACTTAAAGATTTTTGTAATATTTTAAATGTATTATTGCTAATAATAGTATTTTTTGTTAGTTGCAAAAAACTTTTCAAAATGCTTCCATACAATTTTTCGTGTCCCATTCACCACTTTACTTGTTAAAAAATTGATTTGTTACGAATATTTATGGTTTTATTTGATTTCAGATATGTTTATATTACTTTACTTTATGCATAATATTAAATAGAACTACTTTTATTGATACATTATTTCATAAATAATATATATGAATTAAGTAAATTTGTCCCAAAATATTGTCTTTTTGTTACTCAGGGCTAGTAACGTACAATTAAAATATGAACGCAATTATTTTGAATGGTATTTAATATTAGTTTTTATTGTGGCACCATTATTCTAAAAGTCAATGCTGTCGTAGCTACAACCAGTAATGTTCTGGCAGCAGTAGAGGGGTTCAAATGTTTTAGAGGGAATGCGTGAAATTACATCTCAGGGTTATAAACGGCTTTTATTTTGGTAAGTATTCTATAATTTCGTTTTCTTGTTTATGTTATTTGCTTCTTTTTACAAAATCTCAAAAAAGAACTTCAGTGCTTGCACGTGCAACACGTGGCTCATGAGCAAATATTTAAAAAGGTTAGAATTTCTCAGACTTCATTCTCAATTTTGTTACATTTCGTTACGTAACGAAACTGAGAAAATATGAAGCCTAGTTCACAATTACGTTACCATCGGAAGATATGTATATAAAAAAAAATTGCTGGCATATGAAAAAAATAATTGGTGACTTTTGATGACGTAAAGTAACTAAAAATAATGATTTTTAAGCTTTTTGCCTGTTTGCTTGTTTGTCTAATGTGTTTGTGCACGCTAATCTCAGAAACGGCTTAACCGATTTAACTTAAAAACATTTTTTATTCTTCCTTAAATTAGTTGTGATTTTGTAATTACTATTTTTTCTTCTGGAGATAGTGAATTAATAAATATGCAGGTCAAGCGGGTGAGGCTTTTATTTAAAACAAAAACGTTCTGTACTAGCGTTGTTAAAGATCT
>HE671270.1:46601-66089 GCA_000313835.2 Heliconius melpomene melpomene
AATGTGATAATATATTTTAAAAGTGTCTAATATTAGGCAATGGTCTGAAAAACACGTGCCGCTCGGACGAAAAATTAGGAAAATGTCGTTACATAAATCTCTAAGGAGTCTAATTACGCGGATCCAACGCTGGCCGGGCTCTTGTGAGCAAACTTAAAGCGGCTATATGTCATCTTGCTCTCAAGAATAGCTAGCTAACCTTTAGAAATTACAAAATAACTTAAATACCAGGAGCTTAGAAAATGGCGTAAAAAGGCTAAGTTTATATGAAAATATCATTAACATTCTCGATTGAGACTCAAAGGGTGAACGGTTAAGTAGCTTTAAAAAAAACGAGCGTTAGAAAAACATTTTAGACGTAAAATTATTTCTAACTTCACAAAACGTCACAATTTCTATATTAGCTCTGGAAATGGCTGCGAGGTGGTCCTCGTGAGCACAGACTGTGTGTTGGAGTCGAGGGCTCTTGTGCTGAAAAATAAACTAAACAAATATCAGACGTGAGCTACACAGGGAAAAATATTACGGGTGCAGTTTCAAATACAAACTTCACCGAGCAAAAATTACAATTCAGCCGACATCAGAACACATTTGAAAACAAAAGCACAGGGAAATACAATGGGTGTGCTGTTTACATTCATTTTTTATTTTAATATATAATTAATTAAATTGCTATTGTATGGGATAGTAATTATAGCATATATATGCTGTAAATATTTAATAAATTGAATGCAATTATATAAAAAATCCAATCCAATATCTATATATATAAAAGGACTTGTCCTCACTGACTGAGGTAAGACGCACGCACAGCGTTAACCGCTGTGCGTAGAAACGTGAAATTTGGACAGATGTTTACTTTCGTAATCTGGACATCCACTAAGAAGGGATTTTGAAAAATGTTACCCCCTAAAGGTGCAAATAAGGGGTTGAAAGTTTGTATGGAAAAATCTTTAAATCGCCATAGATTTTTATAAAATTTGAAATTGAGACTCTTAAAAATATTTAATTGAACACGTGTTTTACGGTTTTTTAGAATTCACCCTTAAATAAGCAAGCGAAGCTGCGCGTAGTGTACTAATAAAATTGTAGTAATATTAAATAATATCTTTTTTCTTTCCAGCTTCACGCATGTAGGGTAGGAACAGTTTCCGCCGAATTCTGGAGCCATTGCGAGTTGAGTGGCGGAATTTAACGCCACGCTTTGCCTCATTAACTAATCTGTTCCTAATCCGTAATATTTTCATATATTTTCCTTCAATATCGTCCGTAATAGTCACAATACGAATATTTTAACACAATCCACGCTTATACAAATGAGACGTCAATCATTCAGTTACAACAAATGGGCATTATTTAGACTTCGAGCGAATCGAGTTCGGCTTTGAATAACCTTTAACGACGGGAAAGCTTTAATTCGTTATTCGAGTACTTGTTTAACAAAGGTTTTGGATGTGTTTATTTTTTGCAATATAACATTGGTTTATTTAAGTACTGGTTTAATTTTATAATATGTTTTCCTTAGTATATTGTTTTGTGATTCTAGAAAGTTTTTGGGGAAGACTCTACTTACAAATTGTTTTAAATTCAGTAAAATAGAGGCCGTCGTATCGGAAAACAAGCGTTATACATTGTAATGTTTTTTTGTTATTAAGAATGTAATTTGCAAGTACTTAAAACAATAAGATAAAACTAATTAATATTAGAAATAGACATTAATTGGCTAAAATGTTGTGAATTAAATCAAATATTTTTAGTGAATAAATTTAACATTTCTTACAATAATAGTCATTCCATTAAAGAAGCTTTGTTACAATTGTAAAAACACATAAAAAATGTCATTAAGTTACCAGAAAATGTGAAGAAAAAATTTTCGTATTTCATTACACTTAATATAAAAGAAAAAATTCTTTAGCACAAATCTTTTGCTCTTATATTACAACAATTTTATCATCACACGGACTCGGGTCGAGTAGTTCTGAATAGGGCGACCGAATACGGCTTAGTAGGTAATATTGGAGCAATTGTTAAGATTGCTCACTTCGCCATATCGACTCTTCTACAATGTCCTTATAGCATAGTTGATATTAATGTAAGTATATTTGAATTATACTTGTATATTATATTGTATAGTATATTTGAATATAAATTTGGAAAATAATATACTAGTATTTACCTAGGTAGATCTACATCTACCTAAATCCAGATATCCCGGCAGCTAAGGAATAAGATTTAGCTTATATATTTGCTCAATAATTCCGTCTACCTATCAGTGAAAGCCGCATAGGAATCGAATCAGCAGTTCGGAAGAATAGAATAGTCAAATAGAAAGACAGACAGGCATTTTTCAGTTTTTTTTATGAATTTCTTATTTATTGTTATAGTATCGAGTGTATAAATATATGCATTTGAAAGAACATTTTATTTTGTAATCACAGATAGACATTTTATTACTTGAATAATAACTTTAATATAATAAATGGATATCTACCTAAACGAATATATTAGTATATTTTATTATAAGTTGTAATATATAGATTGATATTTCTTATTGAATAAAACATTCAATTTAAGATATAATCTTCAAAGCAGTCTGCTGTCATTGTACTTAAACAAAATACAAAAACAGAAAAAATAAATTCTTTGTCAGCACTATTTATTCTAAAATATTTAAAGATATAAGAATAAAAAAATACGATACAAGAAAGCTAATATAAGATAATATATTTTTGCTATATATGCAAAGCTGTAATATGTAGTAAGTATAAGAGAGCATTGAATTTGTAAAAAAAGGGAAAAAGGGAACTTGAAAATGAAGTTTAAAATGTTTAATTAAAGTAAATTTTTTAAACTTTAAACAGCTTTTTTTAAATAATTAAATTAGTACCTACTAGTTTATTACCTACTAGGTAATTATATAAATTGTGTATAATGAGGTGATAAGTTAATACTTAAAATTTAAAAAGAAAGTTTCATTTTCTTCTTATTACAGCGTTACTAAAGGCGTTTACTATATTTTTTTTGCTTTTTTTTTGTTTTTTCAATATATCTTTAGGTATAGCTGATAGAAAAAACTGTAGCTAGATATGAACCAAGAGTTCACACCTAAAGAATATTGAGATCCTTCCTAAATTGAATATTTCAGATTCCATCTACGACCTCGATTGTTTTTGTGATGACCTGCCACTGCTATCGTCGTCAGGCGACCTTTATCTAGTTTAGCACATCTAGACAATTCTAGCACAGGACGATCTAGATAAAAGTTATATATCTAGTTTATTTTATCTTTATTAATCTATACTAATATAATAAAGCGGAAGAGTTTGTTTGTTTGTTTGTTTGTTTGTTTGTTTGTTTGTTTGTTTGAACGCTAAGATCTCTGGATCTACTGGTCCGATTTTCATTGTTTTTGTTTTGTATGAAAGCTGCATTCTTCAGAAGTGCTATAGGCTATATAACATTACATTACACATATAAACTAATATATTTTAAAGTACTTTCTAATTTGACATGCAATTTATTCTGCCATGTTAATAACAACCGTCGCGTCGCTACGCAACCGTTACCGCGACATTTTTGATATTCATCCTTATGAACATAAATATAATAGTCACTCTTAACATTTTATCTATTGAAATTTATATTGATTGAAATTATAGTTTACTGTATAGCATTCTGATAAATAATTAAGGAGATGTCACTGATTCGAAATGACCTAGCCTACGTGCAGCATAGTATGAGTATGACCGACGCGAACGGGCAGATGACGTTGACGGTCTTTTGGAATTTTCATACATTTCCGAACTATTGTAAATGTTTATGTAATTATTTGCTGTCTACAATTAATTTAAGCTACACTTTGGTTCTCTTCTTATTTTATTTGACATTGCCCGCTAATATTATCCTACTTAATAGAGAGAAATGTTTAGTTATTTCGTAGAGTCGATATCTATGTACGCACGCACGGAAAACTTTAGGTACTTTTTCTAATATTAAGAATACCTATCATATTATTATTTAAGCTTATATTTTCTTACTAATTCTATTGAAAATTGAAAATAATTTCATGAACATATTTAATAAATATTCTTATAGTTGAAGCAGGCGTAGCCGCGTCCGGGTCCACTAGTACTAATATAATAAAGCGGAAGAGTTTGTTTGTTTGTTTGTTTGAACGCTAAGATCTCTGGATCTACTGGTCCGATTTACTATGTTTTTGTTTTGTATGAAAGCTGCATTCTTCAGAAGTGCTATAGGCTATGTAACATTACATTACACATATATACCAATAATTTTAAATACTTTCTAATTTGACATGCAATTTATTCTGCCATGTTAATAACAACCGTCGTTGCTACGCGACCGTATGACCGCGACATTTTGATATTCATCCTTATGAAAATAAATATAATAGTCACTTTTAGCATTTTATCTAGATTGAAATTATAGTTTACTGTATAACATTCTAATAAATAATTAAGGAGATGTCACTGATTCGAAATGACCTAGCCTACGGGCGGCATAGTATGAGTATGACCGACGCGAACGGGCAGATGACGTTGACGGTTTTATAAATTTTCATACACTTTCGAATGTTATTTGCTGTTTATAATTAATTTAAAATACACTTTGATTCACTTCTTATTTTATTCGATATTGCTGGCAAAAATTATCCTTTTATGTGGTTTTTAGGTATGGGTTGTAGGTACTTTTTCTAATATTAAGAATATTCTTTAGTTACTTTTACTTCTTAAGTTGGTTTTCAATTTCTCTGATATTTTTTCTAATAATATGTCTCTACTTATTATTCTTTTTGATTATTTAAGCTTATATTTTCTTACTAATTCTATTGAAAACTGAAAATAATATATTTAATAAATATTCTTATAGTTTAAGCAGGCGTAACCGCGTCCGGGTCCACTAGTATTTTTATATGATTACTAAATTTTTTGGCAAAAACAATAAAGAAAATCATATTTTTTCTCATTTTAGACAGAATTGTAGACCCTCGAAGGAGAACGTTGTGGCACAGGGGCACAAGCGCGTTGTGTGGGATTGAATTTGCACTCAGGGAATCAATTATTATTTATTATTTTCATTTCTTAGCATGGCGTTAGGTTCCGCCACCCATCACGCAAAGCCTCCTGAGTTCGGCGGAAAATGAGGAACGTAGTGTCTTAACACTAGGTTCCCTCTGCCTTCTCTGCTGTGTGTGGAATACAACGTAAAGCTCATGATTATATCTTTTTTAAAATTACGAAGTCCCTATTTTCTGTAGTCTCCGTATTCAAGACATTGAATGGCAAAACAGCCAACCATATATATGTTGAACCGTATATATGTTCCTAAGGAAAACACTGTCTATAGTTAGTATGCGATTCAAACCAATATGTAATTCAATTTGGCTGTCACTAGCAAAAACACTATTTTTTATTTAAAATTGAGATGAAATTGTCGAGCTTCAATATTGAGTAGTTTTAAAATACGAAAAGGGAATAAAGTTTGTACGTGACGAATTCCGTTCGAAACGCACGTAGACAATTAACTCCGATTGACATTGTAGTGATACATGGAATGAATCGACGGTGTTTCTCTCGTTGAACAAATAACTAACGGAATTGATTGCCAATCAAAATCTAAATACGTCACTTAATAATTTAAAAAAAACGACAGATATAACGGAAGTTAAAAATGTATATAGAAATTTATATATCTTACAAATATATGCTAGTTAGTAAATTAGTAACAGCGATGACTTCGTATAAAACCAATAACAAAGTAATATTCTTTTGTTTGGGATTGTGGGTTCTACCACTCAAAATTCAGGCGAAAAACAGATAAAAGAGAAAACAGAGAAATCGAATCCCAAAACATAACACTATCTTTTCTCTGTTTATCCTGTTTTAAACTAAAAAATATGTGAAGTTAAAAAAAACAAAAGCATAACTTTGCAGTCAGCTAATATTAAATAGGAAATATCTAAAGCTAGCTTCTTTAAAATTATTTTAATTTAAAACATTCATTTAAGCAGAGATTGCTATAAACGGTAGCTAAACGCAGAATTACGTATCGTCATAAATTTTTATTAGCTTTACTTAAAATGCCGTGAAGCTACGAGTAAATATAAACTAAGTTTTTCTTGGATCTTTTATATTCACATAAAGATAACTCCAGCAAATAAGTTGCATAAGGAATGAAGTTATGTGCTCTCTTACCATTAATGTTTTCATATATTTAATCACTTAAAACATATTTCCATATAATTAGATTAATTATAGTTTATGGAAAATTCATAAGTTTTAAACCAGAGGAGAAGAAAGCTAGTGCTTATCTAACTTCAGAAGTGTTCATATATATTACTATTAAATTTATTTAATAGGCCATGTATTGGCCTATAACTTACCTCTTTGGGTTCAAGTCCAACAGAAGATTGTATTATTTAATAATTTTTAATAAAAACCGGATTCCAATATAAAAACCTAACTAAACTCTCATCAAACTACCCTTGAAGTGTATCTATGAGTATACATAGAAAAAAAGAATAATCGAAATAGGGTGGCATTGTCGCGCACATACTTAATGCAAATTTTAGACTTATGTGATATTCTTTGATAGTTTTTAAAGAAGAAAAAGAATCATTAATATCGGTTCACTCAGTCCAAAATTTTGAAGTAACAAACATGAAAAAAAATACAGTCGAGTGGATAACCTCCTCTTTTTACAGAAGTCGGTTAAAAATTGTATAGAATAGTAACATAATTATAATTTATATTCTGTGTAAATATTTTACGATTTATTATTTAACGTTTAATTAAATATTTAATACATATTTCTAAAGTTTTTTTAACATTTTTATATCTAGCAAGTACTACGAAATTTCTTTACAGTACTAAATCTCTTATCCCTGACATCACACAGTATGTGATTACAGCGCCTATTCGGGACGAGTAGTTTTGAATAGGGTGACGGAATAAGGGTCAGTTATATAGGGCTGGCCAATTGTTAGCAACTATGGAGCTACGTATGTCAATTGTTCGCATTGTTACACAGAATTATAGGTAGCTCGAAGAAAATAAGAAATGTATTTAAAAAACAAAAACATTTAAATTAAATGAAATTAAAATTAAATCAGATTCACGATGTATCTCGCATATCGCATGTAGAAAGTTAGGCAGAGGAAGCCTAGTGTTAAAACACTCTGCCTCCCACTTTCCGCCGAATTCTGAGGCATTGTGTGAGTGGCGAAACTTAACGCCCCGCTATTCCTCGGCATCAGATTTATATAAGTGATTTTTATAGAATTCTTAATATTTTTTTCTATTACTAAATTAAAATATTATAATAGCTTCAGCTTATAATATTAAAAAAATATTGTTTAGACAATTAAATATACATTATTTGTATATTTTTCAACTTAGTAAATTTTCCTAAAGACAATTTAGAACATATCTCCAATATTGACAAACGATAAAGATTCTTCATATTGGACTAGCCAATTGGCAGTGGGGTAAAAGGGGTGGGGGGGGGGGCTGGGGCAGGCTTTGAAATACCGTGTCCTTCAACCCTGAACGCCCGTTGTATTGTAAACTTGACGTTCCTTTACACAGCGCAAATACTCAATTTATCTTACTAAGTAACTGAACAGCTATATTCTGGTACCAGCAGGTGGTTTTGATCACATGCTGTAAAATTTGAACACGTCTTCGTTCTATGTCATAAATGCTGCATTTTTGTAGTGTCGATTGTATTATATTTTATAGTTTAATTTGTTTTTATATAAATAAGTGAATTATTAATAAAATAAACTAATCAATTACAGTCGAGTTGTAGTTATAAACTATGAACGATTTTTTTTTAATTTGTAAAATATCTCGTTATAAATTATTTATGAAATATTAATAAATAAATTTTATATTTTTTTATTAAGGTTTTATATGTATTTTGGTCCTGTATATTAGTATTTTTAATTACTAAACGTTCCTCTAGTTCAAACAATAACACCTAGCTAGCTAATTTCAGTGACGTAGCGGTGCCGTCGCACCGGGCATCAAAAGGAAAGGGGCATCAAAGTCGACTTTGTTTTTCTTTTTTTAAACCTTAGACCATTTTAAAGGGCATCAAGTCCCCTGAGCCGCACCGGGCAGCAAATACCCTAGCTACGCCACTGCCTAAATTCCACAATAAAATTCGAATCTACACCCTAATAACAACTTTAACTAAGAACACATCAAATAAACGACTCAATCGAAAAACAAAGTGGCCGACAGTTCCATATTTGTAACGGGTTTTCACTGAAGAGCAAAAATTAGTAGTAGTAATTTGACGCCTTTCAGTATTGGAGTCACGTCGCCGAACTGAATTAGATTTCGTCGAGTCAATTTTCACAAGATCGCAAACGAAGCATCGCAACCTGCCATACTCGTAGTGCTGTACCACGCGTGATGTAACGTGACGTTATTAGTGCGGGACAAAGGGGGCATTCCGATTGTGTCTTTTGTAATAATATTGGGAATTTCACACTTATTTATTTGAGATGTTTTTCTTATTTATCATTTGGAAAATATGAGTAAAAATGAGTTATAGGGTAATATGTAACCTGAATGTAACCGCACAGATATAACACGCGTTTCCAGGTCGATGCGGCATAGGTACTTTTAATAAGGTTTTTACTGCAAAGCATAAAGTAGCTAGTAGTAGTTTCTCTGGTGTTACAGGATCGTAGGCAGCAGTGACTTAACATCAGGTAACTCGTAGGTACGCTTGTTTGCCTTGTCTTTTCTATAAAACCTTCTATAAAAACATGCATAGCCTTGAAAATTTAGGGTAATTGGAGAACTGAGTGTCTTACTATTAGATTCTCTCTGCTTATCCTGCTAAATATGCAACTCAGTGTGAAGCTGAAAGAAAAAATGTAAATTTTCCAATAAAAGCTTATTTCAATCGTAGTTTTAGAAATACTTATCAAAAAAATTGTTACTTAATTACTGAAAATGATTAGTAAACAGTAGAAAACAGAGAAAATTATGCATTATTCATCAAAATCCAGATAACAAAATGAGTATAAAACAAATTGATATATCCTCGGAATATAAGAAATAAAAACCAGTAAAGAAACAATAAACGTCTCCCTCGCGCCGAACAAAGGCATAAATTGTTCAAAGTGTCAGTTACAATCACTATTGTCACATTCAATCATAGCATTCAAACATTATGCGGAGAGAGAGGAAATAAAAGCGAGTAACTCGATATAAGAGCACCGGAATGTATATAGTAAAAAAACTGATCTCATCCAATTTTGCATTCAATCTACGAGCTCGAGAATTGCGCCTTCCGAGATAGAGAGACCCACCACTTCCTACGCCGTAAAACGATGACCTAATCCCGTTTATTTGATTTGAGTCCGACCGCACTCTGTGTTAACAATTTGCTAGAATAAAATTCACTGCCGCAATGATAATAGAGAGGACTGTATGCAAAGTTAGAAATGGAACAAAACTGATATGTTTTTGAAAATATTAAAAACAATATTTGGGATTGAGTTCCGCCACTCAACGGAGTGTCTTAAACGGAGTGTCTGTATTCTCTGCCTACTCTGCTGCTTGTGAGATACAGCGTGAAACTGATTTGATTAATTTCTTCGCCTCGCCTTCCTCAACGCCGTGTCGAGGTAAACACGGCGTTGAGTTTCTCTACTTAATTTGGAATTTGGGGAAAATTGCAAAGCGGAATCTTAGCAATAGGCTCTCTCTCTCTCTCTTTATCCTGCATGCATGCGGGATACAGCTACTGAAGATGAAAAAATATTATTGAATTTACAACTATTCTAATATCACAATTTCACAATCATATAGAACATACACATAATAAAAGTTATTTAATATTTATATTTTATAATATTTACATACGACCTAATTCTGTAAACGCGATCAACCGTTACACTAAATGTTAATAATGTGCAAATTCAACCATTCACGTCGCCATTAGAACGGTGGACTGAAATCTGTGGCTAACCAGCTAATTTTCGATTAAAACCATACTTTGATTTATTTGGTGGTGCACCCAGCATGGTGGTGGGCACAGCCAGTTGATGTACTGGATATAATGTAAATATTTGTATGTACTTGCGAGTTCAATTCAATGTTTATAGCTGACATACTATTTACATAAGGTATTACTAGCACGCAGTAACGAAATGCTGAGTCAAATAAAATTTAAACTTGAAACGTAATTATGAATTAAATATGTTGATTTAACAAAAATAGTTTAACTAACAACTTTAATATGAACTTAAACTAAATCTTAAAATATTTATGAAATTCTGCAAAATTATTTCTTATTTTTGAATATATTATTTTTAAGTCTAGCTAATTTAATTCCAAACGTTGAGCGCGATGTGTGACTGTACAGATTGGAGGTTCGATTCCCACTCAAGGAAACTAAATATTTAATATTTCCATTTTCTCAAGAGCGGCGTAGAGTTCCGCCACTCAATATACAAAAATTATATAAATTGGCCTAAGAACATAATTTAATTAACAAAATTAATTTATATATTCATCAAAACATGAACAGGTTAAGTTGATTTCAACTACAACCATTAAGACTCCTTGTTTCCGGTACGTTCGCGTTAAAACTCCTTTGAAACCCAGTGTAGCTGACGAGCTTTGATTCACCCAATTTCACGTGCCGCTGGACCTGCTTTGCAGCGTAGCAGGTCCAGAACAAAGAAAACTTCACTTCACGAAACTTAATAAGCGATTCTAATTTGCCTCCTGTTTAGGTGCTCGTGTTAACGGGTCGGTTTGTTAATTAACGACATTAACATTTCTAAAGGGGTATGTGATGCGGTCAATGAACTTATTTTGTCATCACAATGCTGAAGAAATCTTATGTGTATGGATATAATTAAGTTGTTAAGAGGAGGAAGAAGTTAATTATTTCATATAAATGAAGTAATATGTATTTATCTTTTATATTCGACACGGTCACAGTGCATATTTGCATAAATAATTACACTGATACCACAAGCTATATTAGTCACTCGTTTGTCTACTTTTCAGCCTCACGCTAGTGAACAGACACTCTGCTCCATTTCCGCCGAATACTGAAGGCATTGCGTAGTGAGTAGCGCAGTTCAACACCATGCTTTGCTTTGCTTGGCAATACTAGAGCGAAGAAAAGAAAATATAAATATATATCTTTCTCGAATAGAAATTGAACCCATAACCTGTCCCACTTACAGTCTGGCCTCAAGTCACATTCATTGTTTCTAAGTAAGCTGAAAGTGGTAAACAGATAACAAATACAAATATTTCATATGTCATACATTTTTAAATATACTCTAAAACCAAGTACTCATTAAAAGATTATATTGAGTGACTTAAACAAAAATATTATGAAAAAACGATATTATATCGTGAAATGGAAAAAAAGTAACCTGCTCTACCTTTACAATTTATATTATACTATATTCCTATCACAACAGATTTTAGAATTCAAATAATTTTGTGAGAACTAGATCTTTGTCAAATCTATTCAAAAACAAATAACTTGTAGAAGCATTACTATAAATAAAATTAATTGTTGAAGAGAATAAAAGGTTGTGAGAAAACTTTTTCATAATCCCTTATGAAAGAAAGGAATGAAGAAGTTATTAGAACTCAGAGAGATTGTAAACAAAGCCTTTAGTGAACCCTGTGATTAATTTGAAAGAACATTTCCAGCCACAAATGGCCTGTTAGAAGTTTATTGCAGTAAAAACTCGACTTAGTACAGAATGACGCGAGGCTTATAATAATGATGTTTAAACTTGTACCATTAAAACAAACTTTTCACTGAAATCCTATTTATAATATATATTTATGTGTATAATTTATTTCTATATTTATTTTTTATAATCGTTGTTGTATATATTTATTATTTACACGAGATGGAAAGATGAAATTATTAAGACAGCAGATTCAAGCTGGCTTACCAAATCACGCGAAGATTGGCTTTTGGATCTATGGTTGGTTGGCTGATCGCTTTACCTGTATTTATTTATTTTTTCTTATTATAACTAATGCTTGAAAATTAACACATAAGTAGCAATTTACTAAAGACGGTCTGTAAAAATGAACTTCAATTCATACAATTATTTTTTTCAGATCGCTTTGTTATCCCTCTTATCCGTCTCGTGGAGGTGCAATGCTTTATTAATATTAAATATTCAAATATATATTCTTTTGTCGCACAGATAAATTTAAAAATCTATGCAGTCAAAAGATACTAGCGTTATTTATATGATTTTCCTTGCATTTTGTATAAAATATGCCGCGTTATCAAAATGTATAATAACCAAGACCTCACAGGAGAAATAAAAGATATTCATAAAGCCTGAAAATGTTAAATTAATCATATTTATATTTATTAAATATCATAGTATGTAACTATTAAAAATGTATATTTGTAGTTTTTTTTCAATTTATATAAAATTAGTGCATACGCCCGCAAGCTTAGAGCTTGTCAACTTTTATATATTGTACTTTCCGTTGGGCAACAATCATGAAATTGGTTTGGAAGCCTCGGCGGGTCCGAGTCGACATTTGTCTCATATTATGTGACACACACGTAAGCTATAACAAAAGATAAAACTTGACAGCTATTTAAAATTATCCTTAGTTATTTAATATATAAATTAAAATTCAGAAATTGATTGGGCAATTAGAATTGATTTTTTTTGTTTTTCTTTCTTTTTTGTTCGCATGAATGAATATATAAAAAACGCGTCAAGTGCGATCTGGACTTACCCACCAAGGGTTCTGTTACAATTTCAGGATTGCAGGTTAACGGGAAGTACCTATAAATGATGAAAGATAACACACTTAAATTTACGACGAATGTACTCTTTTTCTATGAAATGAAGTACAAATATAAGTTTGTAATGATTTTTTTCTATAAAATAACTATAAACTTTCGCTATTCAGATGTTTTTTTCTTAATTTTATTGTTAATTCTATATACATGCCAAATTTTAATCTCCGATCTCGATTTCAGTTTGATATCTTTACTATCTCGAGATAAATGATCTTCACAGACGGATAGACGTACAAGAATATAATCCTATAAGGATTTCGTTTTTACTTTATGAGGTACGGAACCCTAATAAAAATACACAACACTATAATTAGAATTAGACGTAGGTAGCCCATCACACAAGAGCAACATGTATTCATAACAGAACAATAACTGTATCTAATAGAAATTAATATTCTACTGAAAATAATTTCATTGAACAATAGAAGCTCAATCTGTTTAATATTGAAATCCTCCTATTAAATGTAGATAAACGGACTCTGTAATAATTTCTGAGATTGACCCATTGTGTATAAGACTATTAGATTTATGAGGAAGTATTTTCAGGTCAGTCAATAAAGGTATTTGCATATTATCGGGCCACGGACAGAAGGTCGCGTGTCACTAAGGACGAATTACCATAAGAATGGATGAATGAATCAAACATCTATATTTAAATTTTATTTTAGCTATTGTTATATTAGCAAAGTGTGGGTAATAATAGGTTGCCATATCTAATATCTAATTAATGTTATTTTTTTGAATATTTTCTTATTGTATGTGTGATGTGTGAAAATAAAAATGTACGATTAATATATATATTTTTACAGTTAAATGTTTATTTTTATAGCTTTATATCTATACTAATATAATAAAGCGGAAGAGTTTATTTGTTTGTTTGTTTGTTTGTTTGTTTGAACGCTAAGATCTCTGGATCTACTGGTCCGATTTTCATTGTTTTTGTTTTGTATGAAAGCTGCATTCTTCAGAAGTGCTATAGGCTATATAACATTACATTACACATATAAACTAATATATTTTAAAGTACATTCTAATTTGACATGCAATTTATTCTGCCATGTTAATAACAACCGTCGTCGCTACGCGACCGCGTTCGTTACCGCGTCATTTTGATATTCATCCTTATGAAAATAAATATAATAGTCACTTTTAGCATTTCATCTAGATTGAAATTATATTTCTATAGAAATTATATTTTTATATTTCAAGCAGCCGTAGCCGCGTCCGGGTCCGCTAGTAGCTAATATATTTCCACAACAGGATAGACAAAGAAAACCTAGTGTTCCGAATCCGTATCCGTAAATAAATAATTAATATTTATTGAATGACGATATATAAATTTATTCCCCGTGTGGGGATTGAACTTACAACAATTAGGTACATTCACAGTCAATATAGCCTCTGTTAAATTTTTATAATTTTAAAATATTGGATATTGGATATTTTTCAGTAATTTTCTTTTAAACATAATAAAAATATACTTAATATATTGATGTATTTCATTTAATATTTTTTTTTATGTGTCAACTTTTTTATATTTTAATTAGCATTAACTTTTACACCTCGTCGTTGTCAAGTTAAGTTTATTGTCGCATGATTCTCGACAATTTCCTAGCGACAAAAATTTACGACCCACTAAATTGATATACCCTCAGCCAACAGCTTTTACTAATATATTATTCAATTGAGAACCAAATGAAAGTTTGGGTCACGATAACTGGAATATAACTGACATTTGAATAGCAATTTGAACATCTCAAAGTCTTATTTTGTGTAGAAGTGGATCTCTGGATTTTAATAATCTTAGCGCTTACAGTTCTAGAGAATCAATTTACTCAAAAATCCATATATGCTGGGAGTGCGGCGTGTAAGGAACAATATTTGCTACCGACGCTATATTCGATACTACGAGTGTATTGCTATTATTGAGCTTCGCGGTTAAATGAAATAAATAGACAATATCGGACAGCTAAAGATTTAGTCGATATTTATTTTTTATATAATTTAAATCCAGGGGGAGGCCAGTCGTGGCCCAGAGGCATAAAGTGTGACTATAAACATGATAAGTTGGGGGTTCGACTCCCACTCGAAGATTTTTAATATTTTTATTTCTTCCTTCCTATCAAATATATTTACAGAATTACTAAGACGCATATAAAACGTGTAAATAAGTATGTATATTGTATATTAAATTAATTTTCTATAGTTGATTAATTTATATGTTTTTAATTATATAGATTAAAAAATATATAAATTTAAACTGTATAAGCTCTTATACGTAAAATAAAGTCTTTATAAAAACTATTTTTTAGTGTGGTTTAATCGAGTTGAGACCTAGAAAAGTAAAGGTCGACCTAAAATAATATTGTCACGCAATCTTCTTACTCATTTGCATTTAACTCTTACAAAGTTCACTGATCTTATTTAATATTTAACTTTAGCTGTCGGTAAATAGCTAAACGGTATTATATTTTTTATTATAGTTTCAAAGCTCAAAGCTTTCAATTAGTGGATTTTTTCATGGCTCATTAAAATACAAAGAACAACATAAATTCTATTTTTATTCGTCAGTATTAAAGAAAACACTTTTTAAAGTCATTTATCGATGGAGAGAACCTAGTGATAAATCACCTTTCTTCTTCACCTGAATCGAAAATTTATACTGACAATAATAGAAATATTTGTGCGACTTTTCTTGCCATCTTGTCTTTTTTCTGTGGAAATAAACAAAGAAAACAGAGAAACAGAAGAAAGAAGAAAGAAGAAGTAAACAGAAATTTTGCGCCAAATTATGCTGATGATGCTAAAATACATTCTAACATAAATATCTTTAGTAAAAACTTAAAATCTGGCCTTGGATAATAAGAATAGCACAGTCGATTATAACATTAAAAAGTACGACAAAATAAAATTAAAATAATTGTAGTCTGCATTGCAAACGCATACTTCACATATACGAGTAAGGGTTCGCCTTATGGAAGGTATAATTAAAATGGAATAAAAAGTAATGGGAATTTATATTTGATATCTTCACATAACAAAGGAAGTGCTCATTTCTCCTCAGAACCACATTACATATCTACGAATTAGATTTTTATTTAAGTGTTTAAAACGTTTTCTACTAAGAATGAAGTACGTAGTAGAAAAGTATAAAGGTTTAAAGCTTTAAACAAAAAGTTTTACATGTTCATTAAAATGCCACGAAAAGAATGATATAATATTTTATGTACTCGTTTGTTAGAGTTATTTTAATGAATTGAATCGTTAACTGTTGTTTGAATTAATTTTTTTATGAATTATACATGCATAGCTTTTATGTTGCGCATTGATATGTTCATTATCCTAGCGTCGTGATTTTCAACACGAATTAAAAGTCAAAAATAACAAGCCAGTAATGGTACAGGAGCACAAGCGTGTAAACGCGACAGGCTGTGGGTTCGATTTCCACTCGAGGAAATTAAATATTTAATATTTTCGTTTTTTCGCTCTAGTGTCGAAACAAAACGCGACGTTAAGTTCCACCATTCAATATGCAATGCCTCCAGAATTCTGTGGAAAGTGAAAAGTGAGTGCCTTAACACTACTCTGCCATATGCGGAATACAGCGTGAAGCTGAAAAAAGACATGATAAACAAGTCATTTGTCCAATATCCATAGGTTATTTAAAGATTTTTCAAAGTTAATAAAACAAAAGAAAAGACAATTAAAGACATTTGTATATATATGACCTTAAATTAATTTGCTACTGATGAATTATTGAGGCACAGTTTTATTACGTTTGTCCAATATTTACATGTTTAATTATAAAATACAGGCAAATTTAACGACATGATAATGTTTTAATGAATAAAGTAAAAATAATTAAAAGTTAGTAGAAGTAAGATTAAAAAGCAGATCCGAGAAAAATATTTTTAAAGTTATGTTTTTATCTTAGTTTCAAGTTGCAAAACGTAAAGTTTAGGTTCTATGGAAATATTAATATAGGTACGTGTGCGCATATCTTCAAAGAGATGCTCGCTGCGTTTCATTAAATAACTTTAATGTAGATTTTAAATGAAAAATTGCATTTTTTGTACAGTTTCACTGTAAAGTAATATAATTTTATTAACAAAGTAGTATAATAATGTTTTTTACAATAAAGATTTGAAGCCAGTTGTGACGCAGTGGCACAGAAGCGTTTAACTGTAAACGCGACAGGTCGTGGGTTCGATTCCCACTCAAGGAAATGAAGTATCTAATACTTTCTTCGTTATGATGTCGCAATACGCAATGCCTTAACAATTCGGCGAAAAAGGGGGACCAGAATATATTAACACTAGGTTCATTCGCTTAGGTCGCTACATTCGGGATACAGCGTGAAAATGAAAAAAATATATACATTATAAATTTATTTTTAAATTTTTATGATACAAAACATTATTAAAGGATTCAATCAAATTATTGTTCTTATTGTTATCGTCCGTCTGTCGATCTTATTGTCGAAAAAAAAAATGTTAACTTTTCGGGATACGTAAACTTTACCTAAGATTTTAAGAAATATTACCTTACATTTTCCCCACTTTCTGCCAAATTTTCCAAAGCATTGCGTGTTCAGTGGCGGAACTCAACGACGGGCTTTTTTGCCCAGTTGCCACAGCCAAGAAATGAAAATATTAACAAATAATAATTCATTCCCTCGAGTTTGGATCGAATCCACAACCATCGCGTTACAGTTTTACTCTTGTGCCCCTGCCACCTGCCACGACGGCCACCTTTATGGTTATCATTTTATAATAATAGGTTAAGATGCTATTTTATTTTATATACAAAAAGACCGTCAAAGCTCATACGCCATTGAAGAGATTAATGCATTGTGCTAGATTGCGTAGAAACGCCCGTGACCGTTGTTAGCAAAGCAACAAGGGAAAATAAAAAGAACGTTAGAATATTTTACTAAACATATAACACTTTAGTATTGAAATATATTACATTTTTATGTTTTAATAAAAATATGAAATATATACGACCTAATACAATATGTTAGAACGTTCACACGTTCTATGTAAACGTTGCTGAAACATTTTATTTTAGTAGTTATTCTTTCAAAATATTAAAAGCGATATTATATATTCTAAGTGACTTTTTTTCGGTTTTAACTATTTCAATGATTAAAAAAAAGACACTCCGTCAATCAATCATTTAAATTATATATTAAAGGTTTCCTGTTTTACTTCTTATTATATCAAAATGAAAAAAATGTCTAGAATAGTTATTATAAGCGTACGACGTTCAGTGTGGCCAGATGGAGAGGCTAATTACTTAGCATAAGGTACTTTCTCAAAAGTAATACATTCTGTTTTTTTATCATTTTTTCCTCTTTCTTAAGCATTTTCAAATATTAAAATATTAAACAATGCGAGTACTTTTGCTTCTTAGCACTTGTTATTGACCATAATAGTTAATGGTTATTTTCATTCAAATATTTCTAAAATATTATAAATATTTTAGAAAATTGGGGTCGTGGTGACACAGTCTGTCTGGGTTTCATTCAGACTCGAGGGAAGGAAGGTGTTCAGTTCGCCACCCAACATAATGATTCAAAAATAAAGCAGAAAGTGGGGATCCTAACGTTAAAACACGTTAGGTTCTCTCTGCCTACCCTGCTATATTTAAATGATATAATATACACCAAGAACCTGAAAAAATACAATACAAGACGTCTAAAAGCTTGTTGAATGAAATATCACATTTTGCTCTCTAACTTGAATACTAAAAGTCGTAATTTTACTTTTACCAAATAAAGTTAATTTATTGCTCTTTAAAGAAGCCTAAAATGTACATAATAAAATATTTACAGCTAATAACTTCGTGGCACGGTCCAAAAGCTAATAGCATTACATGCGAGTATATAAGTTCAAATTTCACTTTTCAGGATTTAAAAGCACTGACGATTTAAATATGGCAAGATGTTTCTCAGTTTTGAAAGTATTAGTTGAAATGGCGCATTTCATGAGGAAATCCCTCTTTCTGGAGCCCCGATCACCTGGATATTTGTCCTACCGTCAGTAAAATGTTGTTTTATATTACTAAATATATTTTTTATTATTAATTTATATTTAAAAAATAAATATATTATTTTATTATTAATTACAGCCATGTCATAATATTATTTGCTACGCGAGAAATGAACTCGTATTAACAGTTTCCATAAAGCTCAATCAGGCAGCGCTATTCAATTTTTGTCTTAATTAATATATTCATGATTGAATACATGAAAATTTTATTTTTGTATTAGGTACAAAGAACTCTAGAGTAAATTATTTTATATTTTCCTCTTAAATTAAATCAGCTTCACGCTGTATCCCGCACACAGCAGGGTAGGCAGAGGGAACCTATTTTCCTCTTCACTATTTTTTTTATAAAAACTAATCATTATTTTAATGAATTAAAATTAACGCAGTTACTTTATTAGCCTTTATAACAAAAAAAATATTATTATACCAAACAAATTTTACTTAACTAAGTCAGTACGAAAATTAAAGGAAGTAAAAGTTTCCCATAACATAGCACTCAAAATACTCAAAACATTCGACTACATTTCATAAACAACAAATGCTCTCAAATTTCCGTGACATGAAGACAATAATGAAGCCA
>HE671270.1:69861-90362 GCA_000313835.2 Heliconius melpomene melpomene
GAGGCGATTACCTACTGGGTACCTCATGAATATATTTTAATAAATTTACAACTGAGGTGTAAATAATGCAAGTTTTTGCATTTAAAAGTTTATTAATCATTTTCAGTTCTCGACGACGACGGCTACTTGCGTTGGTGATAAGGAAACCAATGAATAAGCTTATGATGGTGTTTTGGTTTTGTTTCTTATAAATATTTCATTATTATTTTTTAAATAAATAGAAGTATTATGGCGATTTTTTTATTTTAGTATATCTAAGAGGCGGTTGCTTTATGCGACAGAGCCACTATATTCTATGTTTTGGGACTCTTTTTTCTTCAGTCTTAAAACTCACACAGCAAAGGTAGCCAGAGGGAACATAGTATTAGAACACTCCGTTCCTCATTGTCCACCGAATTCTTGAGGCATGGTCTGTTGAGCATAGTGAATATTAAATACTTTTAAAATTAACCATTTGTTAAAACATTCGGTTTCCGGATTTCCTCTCAATTTTCAAGATTTTGCGAGTAGAGTAGCGTATCTCAACGCCGCACCACCCACATTATTTCCCAGTATATTACGACTGTCTCAATATTACTTTTAATAGTAATAAAAAATAAGTTAAAACACAATACGAAAATAATATACTTATTGTAAAGTGCACTTAACCATTTGCGATGATGGCTTCACAACTACCGCTTTCCTAAGAACTCGTACTGCTTCTCATTTATAATGCTGATGTTTCGAAAAATACAATGAGTACTGTAACGGCGGTTATATAAGTTTTGTCGTGTTATTATTTTTAGTATTACATAATATTAAACCATATTGTGGATTCGATTCCCACTCGAAAAAAATAAAAATTAGCTTAAATTTTTTTTCTTTCATTTCTAGAAATCGGCGGAAAGTGCTAAACGGAGTTTCTTAACACTCGGCTCCCTCTGCCTAACACGCTCCTTGCTCGTGAAGCTCAGCTGAAAACTAAAATATAGCCAATTGAAACGTTTAATTAACATAAAATACACATAACAACCACAATAATAATCTTCGTGCATATTAAAATGACATCGACATACAGATATGTGTTTACATGAACCCAGCGGCAGCGGCACGGATAGTGGTTATAACGTAATTATTAATTAATAGGAATATTATATTAGTTTTAAATTATTTTTTATCTAATATAAGAAAAATTAGAACAATGTTGATTTGAAAGTATTAAATATGAAAGATAATATATTCATTAAAAATATATTCCTGGAATTTAGATATCGATTCAGTTCTGTTTTGAGCCATTGTAGCGCAGTGGCACGGTGTTCGGCTGTAAACATGACGGTTATGGGTTCTCACGTGGGAAAATGAGTTATTTTTCTTTTTTCTGGTAATAAAATAAAGGGTAGCGTTGAATTCCGCCACTTAACACGAATCGAGTGTGAGTGTGTGAGTGCAGTATAGCTAATAAAATAGTAACTCAAAAATAATTTTGCTAAAAATAAATCTGTAAAGGGGAAATGCCGTTAAAATTATGGAATTCAAATGAGAAATCGACAACACAAAAATTTAAGTTAGAAATACTAAAAGCATAGGCAATCGTAAAAAAAGTGTGTCGTTTTAAGAGATTCTTAGACTGTCTGTTATTACATATTTTAACAAAGAAAACTACTTAGAACACGAAAGACATAAACTATATCTCGCCCTATAAAATTATATTCTTTCGAAATTTATTAATGTAATCTTTTGGATTTTTGCCGAAAATTCCCCAATTTTAATTTGAACCTGCATATCAAACCAAATTTCTCCATTGCTACAAGTAATAGCAATCAGACTTCCGCAGTATGTGAATAGATACGCTATCAACGCATTAGCCTAGATTAAAAATCACCTACACTTTAGAATATGAACTTCGATCTTAAAAGTTAACCTTCTTTGGAAACTTAGGAGTGTCTTAACACTAGTTTCCCTGTGCCTAGCGTGCTATATGCGGGATACAGCGTGAAAAAATCTTTTTTTTAAGCAAATTTCAAAATGTAACTGAGAATAGGTACTGTAAATATAAATATAAACCAGAATACTTTTGAATGCTGTTAAGGGAATATTTTGAATAAAAAAATACCGTAAAGTTTTCGGATTTTCTATTTTTTGTTTATTCGCATCGATAGAAAAAAAAATGGATGAACAAAATCGGTATTTCAATCGGTTGGGTTGGATACAAAGTTAGAAGTTGAGATTCATAGTTTGCGGTCCCATGGGAATACACGAGCGTGAATAGATACTTGAAAACACCATATATACACCTGGAATAGCTGCTCTTATACGTACATGTTATATTACAATAAGATAAATGTATATGTACGAGAATTCCTATGGAATACTTATTATATTTTTTAGATTCTTTTTTAAGGATATAAAAATTTTATACATTTTATTTTAAATAATGAGAAATAAGAAATAAATTAATTTGTAAATCTCTTCTGCAAGTTTTTTTTCAATTAGACCAATAAAGATGTTACGCTAGAGGAATCATCCTACATTAGCACCTTCCTAATGAGCATGAAATTATGAATATCTAAGTTATACTTTATATAAATGTAAATGTAAATGTAAGTGTAAATGTGTAATCATATTATATAACTAGCGACCCGCTTGCGGCTTCGCCCGCCCAAACTACACAATTATTTATTTACGAATCTGACTTTCGTGTTCTAATAACATTATCACTTTAAAAGCAATATCTATACATCAAAAACTTTAATTTTAGTCAATTCAATAAATTAATTAGCAGCAATTTTGTCGAACCAGATATTTATATTGATATAAGTTTTTATTTTATGAACCGATTTAAACTATAAAAACGCTAAATGTTAAGGAAAATTACTTAAAACAATAGTGAACAAACGCACAGACAAACAGACATACATTTTAAGAATCATTGTTTAGGTTTAATTATATATTGTTAAATGCCCCCAATAACAGATTCTGATATATCTACCATGTATAGACAATAAAATACATATAAGCAATAAGTCGTGTTCAGAATGCTGAATTCAATAATCAATAGTTTCCATATCAGCGCCCTTCAACTTGAAGCTCATTAAAGCACGATCTGAACACTGTTTTGTATGCGTTAAGCGTATTCGTTATAAATTATCTGACAATGAGAAATGAATTTATGCTTCGAGCGTGGCGTGTGTTACGTTGACGGACGTCGGTTCGATGATTTTGTTGAATATGCAACGGGTTTGCCGTTTTCGGGGATATACACAATGGGGGCTCGGGATTGATTCGTGCTGTGAAAGAATATTTTTGAACTCGCTTTTAGTTTTTAGTTAAAATTGCTATATAAAAAGTAAAACAAAACGACAATAGACGCTTTAGAATCTGGTTAATTGTTAGCTGTCAAGAAACTTGGAATCCCTTCTAAGGTGAGGAAATAGTTTACACCTCAACTTCTTCTCACATTGTACAAAGCTCGATTAAGACCGTGTATGGAGTACTGGTTTCACTTGGGTACTTTAAACTCTCGTTAATTCTTAGCTGCATTAGCCACCGGCGTAGGGTTGCCTCGTTGTCAGTTTTTTACCAAATATATTTAGAGGATTGAACCTTCGAAATGCGTAACCTAATTAATCCTGCCCCATTTTCCCATAGAACCTCTAGAAATACAGCTTCACGCCATCTGTACATGGTGGAAATTCCTAAGGTACAATTGTACTTTTGATCCACATTCTTTCGTCACACAGCTAAATAATGGGATTGCTAGCCTTTGCGCTTCTCTCAGTGCCGCCGTCTGTATTTTCTGTGTGATACAATGTCCACCAAATTGTATTATATAAACAGTGAATTGTGAATATTATAGATACAATAGAAAAGATATATAAATAGAGTGAATTTATTGGCCAATCATGCATCTTACCTAAGGTTAACATAAGACTTGATGGGGTCAAAGACAAACCTATCTTAGTATAAAAATATATTCATTTATGAATATAGTAAATGTAATTCTAAGCGAAAAGGACCAATTTTTATATAAAAAATGCAACGAATTGAACAAACCTAATATTAGCAACGCGTGAAACATTGCTGCATGCACATAAGCAATACAACGACCACGCGACGTCACACTCAATATAACATGTCACAAGTTAATTCATAGCTTTTACTATGTAACCTAATATATTCTAAAACAAATACTATTATAATAATATACGTGACGATTGTGGGTTCCCCACTTGAGGGAATTAATTATTATTTATTTAGTATTTTCATTTCTTCGCTCTAACACCAAGGCAAAAACCGGGCGGGTGAATTTTGCCAATCAACACGCAATGCCTCGAAAAATTTTACGGAAAGTGGAGAACAGAGTGTCTTAACACTATGATCCCTCTGCCTATCCTACAGCGTGAAGCTGATTTTGTAATTTACTCTATCAACAAGGTACACTGTTTTTTTAAAACAAATAAAGCTAACCATTATCTATATATATAAAAGGACTTGTCCTCACTGACTGAGGTAAGACGCACGCACAGCCGTAACCGCTGTGCGTAGAGACGTGAAATTTCGATAGATGTTTACTTCTGTAATCTGGACATCCACTAAGAAGGGATTTTGAAAAATTTTAACCCTAAAGGGGTGAGATAGGGGTTGAAAGATTGTATGGAAAAAATTTTAAATCGGCACCGATTTTTATAAAATTTGCAATTTAGATTTTTAAAAGTATTTAATTGAATACGTGTTTCATCGTTTTCTAGAATTCTCCCCCTAAGGGTGCAAATAAGGGGTTGAAAGTTTGTATGGAAAAATCTTTAAAACGCCACGGATTATTATAACATTTTAAATTTAGACTCTTAAAAATATTTAATTGAACATGTTTTTTATGGTTTTCTAGAATTCACCCCCTAAGGTTGCAAATAAGGGGTTGAAAGTTTGTATGGAAAAATCTTTAAATCGCCACCGATTTTTATAAAATTTGAAATTTAGACTCTTAAAAATATTTAATTGAACACATGTTTCGTGGTTTTATAGAATTCACCCCTAAATACGCAAGCGAAGCTGCGCGCGTCCGCTAGTATATATATATACTATGTAGTTTCTCTAACACTTCGGACCCTTCAGCTTTGGGCCAAGGCTCACGACACCCGTAGGGACAAATAATTTGTACACGAGCCAATCTAACGCGTGCGTACGTAGTACGTTGTGACATCGCAAGTATATTGCTTTAATTTCGGCAAAACTCTCTGTAAATAACTGAAGTAATTGCCAACAAGAAGCCTAATTGTGACGTAATTAATTTTCTTCGATTTAAATTGAAAGCATCCCTTATCAAAGTAGATTGTTATTAGGAAAATGAGGTTATTGATAAAATTTTAAATTATTTCACATGTTAGAAAGTGTGAAACGTGTTACATAGTATTTTAAGTATTTAGGTGTAATTTAATTTTATTATTTTTATGATTTTATTAAGGGAGCGTAACTGCTTGACTTTTGAATGAATTTGTCAGTCTCTTCTAGGATCGACTAGACTTTTCACTGAAAAGTTAGGAACTGATAAACTTACTAAAAAATATGCTTTGAGGATCGGGGGAATATATTTTGGGGTTTTCCCAAAAGGTCTAAAAAAAACTAGCATGACCTAGTCATACTGAAAAGAGCTTGCCTTTATTCAAATTAGTTTTATAAAATGTGACTACTGTTTAAATTGGAAGAAAAACAAGCCCCAAATTCGTAAAAATACCTACACATTTCACTACCTAAAGTATAAAATAAAGTGTAAATCGGTTTCAGAACGATTCCGGCGTTTTCTTAAACGTCGTCAAATAAATTTTCGCTTTTAAGATTTCCGCCTCACGATAAACTTGCCTAAGTCCATATCAAATCAGTGCGGAATGGTAGGTCCTGTTCGTACGAAGGCCGCCATAATTTCGCGTCGCCGAATTCATTTTCTCCGCGAGATAAGGGAATGGCAATTCTGTTATCGAAGCACCGGATCACAAAGCTGTACGTTTTAAACAGAATATGAACAAACGAATATTATAGGCCTGGGAAACCACTGACCCGGGATATTGGAGTTGGGGTTAAGCAAATAGAAATGAAAGTGGTAGGTATTTGTAACAGTTATTCGTTGAAAATTTAATGCAAAAAAAACAACTTTACACTGTACCCTACCTAGTGTTAAGACACTCCGTTCTCCATTTTCCACCGAATTCTAGAGGCATTGCATGTTGAGTGCCTGAACTCAATGCTCTACTTTTGCCATGACACCAGAGCAAACGATTATGCGGGACCAAGTGCATGTACCATGCGCACGTTCGTAGATAAATATGAAATAAAAGATTTTTCTAATATTACTTAATAAACAATTTTAAATAAAGATTGCAAGAAAAAATATTTATTGATAAAATAATAGATTAATTAATATTTAGTATTATAAATATGCGCTACCATAAAAGAGCAACAACCTTTTAGTTCTTATTTCCTAGCTGATTTTCAAATATTATTATTAAGAACATAAAAGATAATAGAAATATAACTTTAATATTATATCTAAATATATTCTTTAGAGATCGATCACGTGAAATAATTAAACGTAAACAATCTGTCGTGTCCACGGGCGATTGATATAGTTCAGTTTATTTTTATCAACTAACTAGATTTGAATTGGATCGTAGTTCCAGAGACTCCTTGAAAGCAATTGTTTTTTCAAGTAAATTCCTTATTGAATATAAATATAAAATTTTATCTGTACTGCCTTGAGGAAGGTTTACTTGACCTCAATTTCTGGTAGTGGGTGCTAGATATGCCTGACTTTCATAGAAGAGTGGGTTCTAATTGCAGAAAAACACATGTCTTTATTACAATTTATGTTATAAATTGTATATGACCTTAATTGTATTATACCAGCATTCAATGTAGCTTGAAATAGAACGACAAACCCTAAGTTATTTTTGAATAACTAATCTATCTAATCTATTCATGCTCTATCTCTCTAATGTCTCACACTTAACAGAGTAGGCAGAGGGAACCTTCCCAGGTTCCCACCTATTGTTAAGACACTCTTAATCGAACTCTTAAATCGAACGATTCCGTTTAATTAATCATTCTACGTGAAAGTCAAGACAAGTGAAAATAAACTAAATATATTTATTATATTATAGAGCCATAAAATTAAGAAGATTTTTTTCTAATCTTGCAAAACATCTTAGAATAATATTTATTATTGAATTGAATTTAGCTATCGAATCATTTTGAATTTAGGGAGTTCCAAATTTAAACTTGCCGCCAAACTGCGGTTAAGCGCTTGATTGGTTCAATTATACCAAAGACGGCCAGGAAATGGTGTCACCAGCCAAGGAGAAATGTTGTAAATTCTACTGTTATAGAATATATATATACATATATATATTTGGTAAATATATAAAATAACTGGATATAGCATTAAATAAATATGACGTTCGCTTTTCTTGTATGAAGCAGTTATACTAACATTATTTCGAGTATTTTATGAATTGCATATTATTGGTACTATTTATTGTGCAATAATTAAAATCATAGTTTCTTATAGTTAAAAGCAAATAATACATTGTTTTAAAAATGATTAAAAGTTCACAATACCTAGATAAGTCTTATAAATTAAGAAAAGAACTTAGAAGAATTTTAACGTTGTGACGCTAACGTGGTTAAAAAAATAATTGTATTTGTAAAGCTTGTGTTAAAATTGGCTCTATTATTGATATAAAATTAATTATTAGTGATTATGACAAGAGTCAATGTATTATATCACGATGTTTTTTACTAATATTTACTAACCCATTATCGTGTTATATTGTAAATATCGATTTTTATTTTATAATATTAATTGAAATATTTTTACTAAAGGCTACCTTGTAATATTGACGTGATTTTTTTTAGATATTATTAGTGTTTTTGTTTTGCACTAGATTCTCTCTATGATTCTATATATAAAGCAATTGCTTTTCGCTCAAATTAATTTCCCTGAGGATAGAATTCACAACCACCCTTTTACAACCAGAAGCTGTCTCACTACGCCGTTATCGACGAATGTATGTATAAATAAGCAAGTACACCAATATAATAAAACTAGACATCTAATATAATTCCTAAAACTAAAACAAGGCTTATTGGATCACTCTATAAAGTAAACGCAATCACAGGAGCTATTCGCAAACACGGCGGGCAAACAAAGAGACTTTTTTAATGAAAGCCGAAGGCTCCGGGCCGTTGGTCCGCGAGCCCCGTGGGATTAACTCATTTGGACGTAGGACAAATTTACACGAACCCAATCTAACGAAGCACGCACGTATGATGTTGCCAGCGTTCTAGTGTTTTGCTTTAATTTTGCGTGTCTCTGGAGTAAAGTAAGCCTGGAATCGAATATTAAGTTTATATATTGTTAATGTCGATTATTTTATTGGGAAATTATGAGTAAACCTTGATTATGAGAAATGAGAATTATGAGAAAGTTGAGGCTAGTTGTGGCGCATTGGTAAACATGTGTGAGTGCAAACGCGAGAGGTTATGGATTCGATTTCCGTTTGAGGAAGAGAAATATTCAATATTTTCTCTTCCTCACCCTGTTAACAAGGCGAAGCGGCGTTATGTTCTGCAATTCAACACGCAATGCCTCTTAGTTCGGCGGAATATGGCAAACGAAAGTGATGTATAATCTTATTTTTTATATCATACACTATGGAAAATATATTTTAAGTACGATAATTCGATAATTCAAAAGATTTCTGTTTAATTTAATACAATCCTTAATGTCTATTACCACATGTCAATTTACAATTTTGTATTTAGTTCATACATAAATTGTATTGACAACAAAATGAAACCAAAATCAAATGTAATAATATTTGAAGCAAATAGGATGAGAAAGATTACAATGATTGAGTTATATTCCATGAATTATAATATGAACTTTCTCCTAGACAATGTATCTAAATATAAATTGTAGTAGCCGTCGTAGCGCAAGGGCAGAAGGGTGCGAGTGTAAGCACGACAGTTAAGGGTTGAGTTCCCTTATTTGAATCAAAATATATAATAGACAAAGTGCTGCATTAAGTGGGAAATGGAAATATCTTAATAGGAAACGGAGTGTGTTCGCACTAAGAAAATATTTGTTATTACATTGAATATAATTGCAAAGCAAAACCTAGTGTTAATCATGAACTTAATGTTAAGACAATCCACTGCCCATTTTCCGCAGAAGTTTCCCGGAATTTTCAAAATAGTGTTTGTTGTATATCTTGATACCAGGGTGAAGAAATAAAAATATAAATAATTAATTCCCCCGAGTGCGAATTGAACCCAAATCTGTTGTGTTTACTTCACTTAAATTCGTAAATACTAATATATCATAACTAAATACTATGAAAATAAATAATTTAATGTGTTTTTTTATTTTAATGTAGCGTTTGCTTGCTTACTTGTTCATTGATTCATTTATTATTTTTAAAATATTTATTTATTTTATATAAATTCACTCATTTATTCATTCACTTATTCATTTATTTGCCTTTCTTCATATCGTGTTTACATACTGAGTTACTGACTATACTGATTATTGAGTTGCGTAATTCAACACCGCCCTTTGTCTTATTATGAGAATTAGGAAAAGGAACTAAACTTTACTCTTAAGTGGGCATCGAACCCATAACCATCAATGGTATTGTAATCATAATTTACCAATTTAAAAAATTAAAACATAAAATATTTTTAAGAAGCAACAGAAAATTTAATTTAAAAAAATATATTAAATATTAATTCAGTACACATCGACAATAATTAACGAAGCTAATAGACAATTAAGTTAATAGCAGCGTGGGAAGCTGCAAGTACGTAGCTGCATAAGTAGTGGGAGGTAGCACGCGATGTTCAACACGATAGGACCATGTCATGGCTCGATTTACGACCCCCCTTTAGCTGCACGTCATAAAACAATATTGGAAGGTAATAATGGAAATTTTATGGTTAGAGACCACTTATAGCGCCGGGGTTTGATTCTCACTTGAGGAAATGTAAAATTTAATCCAGTCTCTAGAATTCTGAGAAAATGAGAAGCAGATAGGATTCCCTCTGTTTTCTTTGCTGTGCTCGCTCTCTGCGGGATACTGCGTTAATCAAATATTTCTAATAATCGAATGGGATTAAATCGAATATTTATTTTTTTCATTTTGTATATTATTTAATTGGTATATTTATTTAAAAGTGGGGAACGGAGTGTCTTAACGCTAGGTTTTCTCTGCCCACCCTTCTATGTGCGGGATACACCGTGTAGCTGATTTAATTGGCTTAAAGTATCATAAGCAAAAGTTAAACAGTTTGTAGAACTATCTTCAAGGAAAATTTAGAATATTTTCACAACGTAGGTGTTTTCTAGTTATTGTTGGCCAGTGGGTTTCGCCAGTTCCTATGCAAATGGAGGGAAAATGGATAGACTTGTAAATCATTAAGTACCCTTTGCCGACCACAGAAAATACTGTCGATGATGCAATACATTTCATAGACAAAATATATTTTACTTCATTAGTTCTACATGAAAGTAAAGAATTAAAGTTGTATTTTTGATGTTGATGTTCATTACGGCACAATAGGGCAGTGTTCGACGGCACGGACCGTACTCGAGGGAACGTCCATATTAAAACTATGTTTCGCTTCTTACACGTTTTCGATACTTTATAAATTACCTTTTTAAAAATGAAAGGAAAGTGATGAACGGAGTGTCGTTACACTAACTTATAAGTAGCCTATATGAAGCCGGGGTAGTCAGAGAGAATGAACCGCCAAACGCTACGGTCTCTACATACCTCTTTCGCCTCGTCTACTGTCATCAACTTCATACATGCCCATACATTTGGGGGGTCCTCATGTGTTTTGCTTAACCTTCCTCCAGTTTATTTGATACTTTGTTTTCGAAGGTCAATAAACTATCTATAATAATTATATTTTTATATAATACTAAAAAACATATTATTCTTGTATATTTATCTGTCCATGATGTTCCACGTGAATCGATAACAATGTTGAGGGCTACAACTTGTTTAATTATAAACTTTGCTACAGCTGCCCTCAATTCGTGACAATTTCAATTCCCGTTACTATATTAATTTATGATATTATAATTCTGTAACATTTATTATTCAGTATTTAAATATTATATTATAATTATATTGTTAATTAAAATTAGATGTTCTTCGAATTCTGTCTAGGGATGTTACTCTACTCTATTATCATTATTAGAGTAGACATCAAAGTCAATTTTTGTTTACTGTATTATTATTACAAAGATTTAATTACACAAGTATAACTTTGAAATATTTAATATTTTCATTTCTTGCGGCGTTTAGTTCCGCCACTGAACACGCAATGCCTCTAAACGTATTTCGACGGTAAATGGGGAAGCGACTGTCTTAATATTAGGTTCCCTCACTTACCCTGCTGTGCGCGTGATTCAGCGTGAAACTGAACCAAAAACAACTCATAATTTTAAAATGCAAAACAAGTTAAATTCTATTTCAAGTTAGGACAAAGTGAGTCAGCAAAATGTTTAGGTCATGTTTGCGAGAGGGTCGTCATAACTTCGTGTCACCGAATTCATTTTCAAAAGGAGATAAGGAATCCCCAATTTAATACCCACTGGGTCACAAAATTAATCGTTTTTGAGTAAACGCCTAACAAACTGTACCATATGTTCAACCTATTATATTAATACGAGAAAACACAATTATTGTTTGATAGAAATTATTATTAAAAGAAATTATTATTGAAACAAACAATTATTATTTATCATTATTTGGCCAGATGGGAACGGAAAACGGAGTGTCTTAACACTAAATTCCCTTTGCGTACCTTGTAGTGTCCGGGATGCAACGTGAAACTAAAAAAAAGAATTACATAAGGAACTTAATTAAGTATATTATTAGTATTTGAATGGAATTATTATGAAAATTAAAAATTATATTAGGCAATGAAGTATTTATTATATTAATAAAAAATATATTACTGTCGTATTATTATATTTTTATAATAAACATTATAATTATAACTAGATAATCTATATATATAAAAGGACTTGTCCTCACTGACTGAGGTAAGACGCACGCACAGCCTTAACCGCTGATAGTAGAAACGTGGAATTTGGACAGATGTTTACTTTCGTAACCTGGACATCCACTAAGAAGGGATTTTGAAAAATTTTCACCCTAAAGGGGGGAAATAGGGGTTCAAAGTTTGTATGGAAAAAATTTTAAACCGGCACCGATTTTTAAAAAAATTGAAATTTAGGTTTTTTAAAGTATTTAATTGAATACGTGTTTCATCGTTTTCTAGAATTCTCCCCCTAAGAGTGCAAATAAGGGGTTGAAAGTTTGTATGGAAAAATCATTAAATCACCACCGATTTTTATAAAATTTGAAATTTAGACTCTTAAAAATATTTAATTGAACACATGTTTCGTGGTTTTTTGGAATTCACCCCTAAATACGCAAGCGAAGCTGCGCGCGTCCGCTAGTTAATAATATAGATTTAACTTGTATCCTCAACTACCCGCATTTCAGCGTGCTTTGATTACAGCAGTCATACACGTTTTATCTTTCCGTTTCCAATTCCGTAATGCTACGCATCCTTTCCGTTGTAATTGTATTAACATAGTAGATTACGTGAGAGAGGCGAGATAATCAACTTTTGAAATAACCTTTTCACTTGTACCGATGTTGCGGATCATGTTTTTCCTCAAGATAAGTTAAGGAATTGAGTGAAAATAAAATTATGGAAGTAGATGTTTGTGTAAAATTGTTTTTTATAGAAAAAAATATATTATTTTGGTTGATTTTGCGTACATATTCTGTTTAATGGTTTAGATAATAAGAATCTATTATAAGATTAAAGCGTCTAATTTTTCGCAAGTTTTGGTGGATTTACAAAATACATATTGAATATCATGTGATATTATAATGTTTTTTTATTTAGTAAATTTAATCATGTCGGATTGAATAAAGACTACTGCTCCCGTCCCGCACACTGCAGTGTAGGTATAGCGAACCTAGTGTTAAGACACTCCGTTCCCCGTTTATCGCCGAAATCAGGACGCATTGCGTGTTGAGTGGTGGAGCTCAACGCCGCACTTGGCCTCGACATACTCAAGTCAACTATGAAGTAAAATAGAACATTTCTATATAGTATATTATAAGTTCGTAAAATAATAACAGCTTGTTTAAGTTTCTTATTTGTATAGCAGAAACCAGTACGTTGTCATATATATACTTACTGTAGTTAGGCCGAATTTCAATCAAGTAAAATAATTAAACGCAAACAGAATGTCGTGTCCACGGGATATTGAGATAGTTAAGCAGTTCATTTTTGTTTTAATCCAATAATAAAACATTTCATATGTAACGTAGCTTAAAATTTAAATGAATTTTATTACTGAATAATAAGCTTTCAAGAGTTTTAATTTAATATAATTATCAATACTTTTGAGACAATCAGGCCAAGGGAAGTAGTAAATAACGGAGTGTTATATAAAGTTGTAAAAGAAAATTGTTATATTTATCGTAATTATTTATATTTTTGTGATCTCTTAAGAAAAAACGAGTTTTACTTCATTCTGTAAAAGTGAGAGTCCATGCCACAATTTTAATATTTTATTTATTTATACATTCAATTCAATTCAATTCATCAATGTAAGTGGTTCAATTTAGATTTAACCGACTCATAACTATCACCTAATTAAAGTACTTACTTCTAATATTTTATTATAGGGAAAAAATCAAATCAAATGTCGCATCGCTCTTATGCTCTATAAATCGAGAAATGCTTAAAAGCTGAAGATGCTACTGACCTACATGGGACTCGACTATTTATGAAATGGTAGCTAATGTAGGTACTCCAAAATGAAACTCGAGTTTTAGGGAAAAACTGAGATTTAAAATATTAAATAATTGGCCAGCTGCGAGTCAGTTTCGCGCACAACGGGTTCCGTATCAATATCTATCCCTTAAATATTTATTTTATTCTGTTTGTTATCTATCTATATAGTATCTTTTGTTATAGCGGCAACAGAAATACATCATCTGTGAAAATTTTAAATGTCTAACTATCACGGCTCATGAGATACAGCCTGATGTTAAACGTACATAATATAGACAGACGGACGGACGAACAGTGGATTCATAGTAATAGGATTCCGTTTTACTCTTTGGGTACGGAGCCCTAAAAAAAGGTACAAATGAATATTTTATATATATTTGGCTTGCTTTACTTTTTCTACATTGCACCTAGAGACCAATTACTTGGAAATAAAAAAGACTAAAGTCTAAATATTTAATATTCATATGATATTAATTTTTATGTATGAATTTGCAGAATAATTATTCATATACGTACACGTACACTATAAGACTCCAAATTAGTGCACTCCCATTTACAACTTTATTAAAATGGCTAAAAGTTCATTTAAAAATACATAATATTCAAAATCTAACCGAGTTTAAAAGCTGCGCTATGAATTTTAAACTGGAAACTACTCTCGTTATAAGTAGAAAGGCGAGCGATGTGTAAACATTTTGGTCATTCTACCCTTTCCGCATGATATTAAAGTAACTCAAAAGATGCCAAACGTTCAAATGTTAAATATTTACAATGAGATACCGAATACAAATCTAATATTATTTAGAGTTTTTTCAATTACTTTTATTATGTTTCCGAAAATCAAGTATTTTGCTTCAATTATCATGCTAAAATTAATTGTTCTATTTTATAAATAGTCAATTTATTCTTTATCAATATAGTCTTTGTAAAAAGAAAATAAATGAGTTATTTATATAAATTGATCAGCAAACGTGTGCGAGTGAGTAACTGAGTGTCTTAACACTAGGTTCCCTCTGCCTACTCTGTTGTGTGCGGGATATAACGTGAAGAGGATCAGTAAATAAAAAAAGCAAATATTTAAAATACGTATATGTTGAATATATTAAAAAATACAACACGCTAGTTCCCTTTTTACCTATCGAAACATGATACATAAGAGAAGGGACGAGTTGATAAGAAAACCGCCGTGGGCTTCATACAAAGGGCTCAGTTTGCCTCTGTTGAATACAAAAGACAACCCTAAGTAAACACAAACAAACATGTTACTTAAATTAAATTGAACAGTATTTTTCGGATGAAAAGTGTAGTTTCGCAGAATTCCACTTCGAGTCGAGTCGGATATGTTTATCTTTGGTTACGCATCTGGTGTTTTTTTTTAATTTTTTTTAATAACTAAAGTGCTTAAATAGATCCTTATTTTTTTTTAATACTGCACTGTTGTATATTTGAAAGAAAAAATATTTATTTTTGTATATTGTACGAATTGTTTGATAATATCACGTATCAATTAAAAACTTACGGTAAAATTATTAATTTGACTTTGACTAATAATTTTAAATTGCTATAGCGATTACATAACTCAATAAATAATGTGAGATATTTATTTACTAATTTATTTAATCATTACGTTACATATTAAGACTAGAATGGTTACAAACATTTTTAAATATATTGATACAAAGTATGTCTCAATTATAGGCTAACTTTGCATGTATAGTAATGTTGTTTCTCATATCTAAATAATAAAAAGAGAAAAAGTGAAAGAGAGAGAGACAGAGAGAGATAGATAGAAACCTTAACAAAAATTCTAGAACATTTTAAATCATTTCCAATATACATGCATATATACATTAATCATTATACCTTGACTTAAATTACAGAATTTCTAATCCTATATCTTATAAAACAAAGTCGCTTTTTGTGTCTGTCTGAACTTTCTAACTCTTCTTCTTCTAAACCACCCAACGGATTTAGATGCGGTTTTCACCATTAGGTCGAGTATTTCTCAGGGAAGGTTTATATATAGTTTATTATTTGTACATTGTTATGTAAATTAACATAAATACGATAAATGTGTATAAAGTCCTACCCGCTGAGACACTTTGGCGCATGCGCTGCTTTAATGGTAAATACTACATGAAAAAAATGTACTAAACTATTGTTCCTCTTAATAAGATCTACAAAAAAGTCCGCGATGGCATATTCGTATCTTTTAAGAATAACGTGTAGTGATCATATTTCTGTCTAAAAATAGTAATTTCAATATATTTTTTATTGTGAGGGATATTTTTCCATAATGGTATTAATCCTTATCCTTTAAAATACTTTATTAAATTTCTACGTTAAACGAAGATAAAATTTGCTTTTTAAACTATTTCAAAATTGCGAATAGTTTTAGAGAAAAACGCATTTAATTATTGACACATCACGCCGTTCACACATCAACTGTATCGAGTCAAGTTTCACTTATCCCTTACTCTCAGCATATAAATAAGTATATTAGTTACGTTGGCCATTTAATGTAGATCAAAACTGTCTTTTCTGTTTTTCATTTTAATAAGTACTTTAGAAGTTGTTACAATATCAAAAAATCCTTGCTGCGAAACGCGCCTCGCGACGTTATGCTTATACAAGCGAGTCCGCGCGCCCGCCTGCCTTACACGCATCGGTGGTTCAGTGGTAGAATGCTCGCCTGCCACGCGGGCAGCCCGGGTTCAATTCCCGGCCGATGCATTCTATTTAATTTTCGTCACAGGCAGCCACGTAGTGCTTGCTTTTCATCAGGGACAGAATACCCTCTTCAGTTCGAAAAAAAAAACCTGCCTGCCTTTATAGCAACGAAGATTTAGATGCGTTTGTACGTATTGGATAATTCGAGTTGAATGTATTATTTAATGTCATTTAACTATCTAAAAATAGTAATTTAAATATATTTTAATACGTACTTGAAAAGATCAGTAGCACAGATTTAAAATTACGGTACCTACTAAAAAATCCTTGCTGTGTAAAACAATTGGAAAATCCTTATTGAAACTACGAAAATGCGGGTTGCACTAATGCAACCCTAAATTAAACCCTAAGGTTTAATTAATTTTCACATTATCTTAAGTGCTTTGCAAACATACATTATATGAATAATCCAGTAGTAAAAGCGGGCGAAGCCGCAATAGGGTCGCTAGTATTATATATGTTTGGGTTGAGCATTGAACATATTTAGTTTGAATTTAGATGTAGTAGAAATTATTCAATAAGTTTGATATCTATTCAAAGAGAAGCTGAAGCTGTGCTAACCGCACCCCATTCAGGGAACACAGATGCTTTACAAACAAACAGGTCTCGATTCAAACATGGAAATTGTAAATTTCGGATGATTTATTATTTAACTATTGGAACTCGAAAATATATTACCATAATATAATTTTAAAATCTACTATGAATGTTCATTTTGTTGAGTAATTGGATATTGTTGTAAATCTATGAATTCAAATGCTATACATATTGATTATTAGAAAATAGCTTAATATTTTCATCTTAAAATTTTTTACTTAGGAAGTAATAAGTAAATATTGATAATATTACAAGTAATAATAAACATAACAATATTGATTACTTTTATTAATAAACAAAAAAAAAACCAACAAAATCAAACTTTCATATTAAACACATAATCTATCATAGTAATAATATTTAAATTTGTACTTCATTATATGCAATCACGCTAGCATTTCTACTCCACTGCTTAACGGCAAGTAACTTAGCCTGTCCGTTTAGAATATCAAGAGGATTTATTCGCGTAGCTTATCGGGCGCATGTGCACCGAGTTAGCAAACTTAGCATAAGTCCATTCTGATGTCGGCCCCAGTCGCGCTACAGATCCGTAGACAGACGCCCGTAGTGCCGCTTTACCGGATGTGCTACGAACTTCGTAGGCGCTACGACGTAGCGCCAAAAGTATGAAATAAATTAAACGCACTGCCACTAGGTTTATAAAGTTTTAGTTAATAGTGAACTGTTGCAATGTGAACTGAATTATGTTTGGGAAAATTTTGTTCTATGTACATTTTGGACTTGTCTTCCATGTTGTTATTTGTTTTAAGGATACTGTCGGTAAGAGTTTTTTTTTTTTTCGATTTGTGTTGAAGTTGGATGTTATCGCTTATATATTATATGTTAAATATACCATATCAAATTGGAAAATATTTTAGTCTTTTTTGTAAAATAAATAAGTTTACAAAAATCATTTCAAAAGAAATAAAAATGCTTAATAAACAAAGTCTACCTATAGTGATTCATTTTCACGCAAGGTATATTGTATATTGGTGTAGTAAATAAAACATGAAAAATGTTTAATTAATAAAAAAATATTTTCATGAAAAAAAAAATGTAAAAATATTTAAAGGTTTATATTAATTCGTTGTATTGATTTTTTAAGCGAGTTCAAAATTATTTTAAGTATTTCTTATTCAAAACAATATGTAATAAGTACATATAACGTTATTTAAATAGAAAATGTACAAAAATCTCACTATGTAAATTCAATTAAGTAAAAAAATCCATTAAAGCAAAAAAATAAAGATCTAATTACAATGAAATGCGATTTAAATTTGAACGTGCCTGTAATTTTTATTTCTCCTTATTGCCATTAGAATAACTCCAGGCCTCGATAATGAACTGTTTGCCAATTTACTTTACCCCCACTGATCTTATCACGCGTAAATTGGAATAAAATCGTGTTTATTGGTAATCTGTAAGGGAAATTTCGGTATATAGAATTAGCCACTTTCCATTTTAAAGAGGCCGTCGTGGCTGGTGGCGTCGTGGAGTTTAGTTACGCTACTCAACACGCAATGCTTCTAGAATTCGGCGGAAATTAGGGAACGGAGTGTTGTAACACTAGGTTCCCTCTACCTACCTATGTTCGGAATACAGTGTCAATTGAAAAGAAATACAATAATAGTTTTAAAATTTATATCCATGTGTGGATTAAGTTTATATAATTACTTTTTTACATTCATATATATTTTGGGCAAATTTTATTTAAATCTCAATATATTGCAATTGCAATTAAAATACCATTTGCTCTCATATGTATTTGCCTACGTAAAATCCATAAAATTCCACGAAAACGTAATCAGATTAATAAATTTATATCTGACATATTTTTTTTATATTTACAGACATAACGACGTCAATTAAGACAAAACCAGTAAAATTTTACTTAATTTCTTTAAATTATATAAATACTTTAAAAAATAAAATATAATACAATATTTAACCTATAATGATCTAATTCTTCTATCAAAATTATTTGTAGTAATAAAACATACAATTTCTCTTATTGAGCCTGCATAATTCATGAATACTCGAGTAATAAATAAATACAATATAATACAAGCATTCACATATTGATCATTAAATATAACTTTACGTCGCGTTGTTCAATTTAGAGAACCTATTGCTAAAACTCTCCGTTCTCCATTTTCCGCCAAATTCTAGAGTAGTGGAACTCAACACCATGCTTTGCTTCGAAATCAAAGCGAAGAAATGGAAATATTAAATATTTCATTTCTTTGATTGGGAATCGAACCGACAACCTGTCGCGCTGACATTCACACGCTTGAGCTCCTGCACCATTACTGGCCTCAAATTATAGACATGTTCCTCCATGTTCCTAGTCAATGGGTAAACGATATTCGGGTGAATATCACATACGTATTTGCTATTTTGGAATATAATTCGAAAGTACACTTACAAATGTTTCCCTTATGACAATTAACTTTCATAGTAGCTCCAAATAACCGTCGAGTTTTACGTTTACATTTAGCAAAACTAACGTCACTCGAGCGTATTTTAATATATTTTGCATATTTTATACTGTTGGATATTCAGCTGGAACTATTTTAAAGCTATTTCTAAGTTAGTATTTCTAACCACAACCATTTAACGGTCCAGAGATCACTAGTGCAATTATTGGACTCGGACAATTGCAATTTTGGATTATTTGTTTTAAAAGTAAATTTGTATTTAATTCTGTTACTTTTGTGTACGATCTTTTATATTATAATTTTAAATAGTTAATAATAAATATACCATTATGTATAGTGGATAGTACAATAATGTTAAATATAAATTAGATACCTGTTTCCTATAATTTTCTAAGTAAATTAAATATTTAAAAATAAATTAAATATTTAAAACCTAGTATCAGTTCTCCATTTTCTATCGAATTTTTGAGACACTATGTGTTGTTTTGCAAAAATAAACATTACACTCTGTCCATAAAAAGAGTGAAAAGAAAATAAATCATTACCCGAACTAGAACCGAACGCACATCAACGTCGCGCTTACATTCAGACTGCTCCACTGTGCCATTACGGCCTAATATACAATTTAAATAAAATAAATAAATAAATCAGCTTCACGCTGTATCCCGCACACAGCAGGGTAGGAAGAGGAAACCTAGTGTTAAGACTCTCCGTTCCCTAATTTCCACTTTCCACCGAATTCTGGAGGAATTGCGTGTTGAGTGGCGGGACTCAACGCCGCTCCTTGCCTCGACAGCAGAGCGAAGAAAGAAAATATAAATGTAAATAAATAATATAATACACAAATTAAATTTGATTATGATAAGTATAGCA
>HE671270.1:90462-123686 GCA_000313835.2 Heliconius melpomene melpomene
TTCCCCAGCTTTGGAACCAAAGTTACAAAAAACGAATGAAACTTCTTGATAGTCTTTTTGCAATATTATTGTGTATCATACTTTGTCGTATCCAACAACTTAGTAATAAAAGGTTGTCGTCTGTAATTCTCGCATTTCATATTTTGTCATATCTAACAACTTCAGTAATAAGCCGCTCAACTGGCGACTTTAATTTGGTCTTGATTTGCCTTCTGAATTATTTAGCTGCCTTCTTTTCCTCCTTCTCCTGCTTCTTACTCTTGCTAGCTGCTTGCTTTTTCCAAATACATCAGTCGCCGTCGCATTTTCTAGCTGGATTCTTTTCTTCTAGATGGATTATAGATTTCTTCCACTACATCAGCTTCAATTCTGATGGCTACTCGAATGCACCACAGGGATGTACGGTATCTATTATATAGTACATCAGCTATAAAATACTTTTGCCGCGGCACTCGCGGGGATGTGCACTCACTTGCACGAGGGTAATGCCAAATTAGCCCAAAGAAACTTTCGGCGACTTTTTATAATACTTGAACCCGCTATTTTAGTTTTTTTAATTTAGTTTTGACACATTGCTTCTTTTTATCCATTACTCAACCATCCATATCCTATTGGTTTGCTTTATCAGTTGTAGAACGTGAGTCGAACTATTTTCTATCCTTGCTTTCTCGAACCGCTTGAAAATTCTTATTGGATAAAGCCAGAGACGATATGGAGAATGCTCATTATTAAGTCGAAAAGAGTTTTCAGAGCCCCCAAACCATCTACACCCGTTTCCGATATACCCATAGGAAATCCTCCGTATTTCTTAACACCATGTATACAGGAAGATACGGTTACATTTAAATAAAATTATTAACAATCATGCAACACCCTTGTACTAAGTTCTGGGCTTGTGTTATCCGTTGGCGGGTTCTCACTCCATACTTCCGATATCCGGTATGCACTGATACTTGACAATTGCTAATGTATAATTAAACGTGCTAGAGTTTCATACTCAACGCATGCTTCTCAATTTTTGATGCATGTACGGTTGACGAAGGTCAAACTGCTTCAAATAATCTTGGAAAAGGATTATTGGTGGCATGGAGGTAAATGGCTAGATGCATTCCCGCGATTAAACCGGGAAGGGCCTACGGAGCCCAAACCATCAGCCACTGCCTCCGATACGGTCAGAGGCAGCCTCCTTATAACTGCCCCCCTCCCGTACAATTGAGAGCATTAAAATAGTACCGAGCTTTTTAAAATTCTAATGTACGGATAAATGCACTTTAAATAGTTGGACATACCTTATGTCAAGTAATAGCCCGAGTCCCTCTTAAGGCAACTAAGATAAGGTGACTGGCTAGAACTTTTGCCGAAGAGGCCATACAAAAGATCCCATGATTGCTAAATACTATGGAGCCCATTGCTAAATGTTATGACGTTCACAGCGATGGCAGTAACCATGAATAAGCAGCAAATCCACAATTCTTTTATCCTCACTCCTTCAGGATTGAGAAAATGAACCTCCGATATTCCGTGTTTGAAACACTTTTCCTGCCAGGAGGCTTTGAAATTGTCTTCGAATCCTTGTGTCTATTTCTTCCGAGTATTCGCCTGCAATTGTCAAAAGAAGCCAAAAGAAAGTCCCACGCAGATTTATCCATTGTTATTCGTTAACTCGCTTAGGATACGCTCCCAGCGATTATAACATTTCAACAACGTTAGTAATTATCCTATTACAAATAAATAAAAAAAAGATTTATCTAAAAATAGACAGACTTATATACTCGTATGTCGCAGAATAAGGTGGTTGGGACCGGAGCTTGTTCCGATCCCATTTCTGATTGTCATCGATCGGTGTCACGTCAGAGTGACAGGCAACGCCATCTGGTTTTGACAACTGGCAACTATTAAATAATCGGCTTCCCTGATATATATGAGGAGAACAGAATTTTTTATATATTTGATAACTCGCTCAGGATACGCTCCTAACGAATTTATCATATTTAAACCAAGGTAGTATATTAATGGATAATACAACTAAGTAAACTCGGTGAAAACCGATTTATTTAGTAAACTCCGTTTACATCGCATGACATTATGCCGAGAGCGTTAAACAAGCGATGAGTCCTCTTGCTTTTTTTTTTTTTGCAATGCCCGTTAGTTGAATAAAATTGGGCCATAACTGCTGAAAATCTGAGACATATACCTAACCTTATTGTAGGTTATAACACAGCCGTGTTCGGTAAAGCTCAGAATCCACTACATTATTGGTATATATAATACCAAGCAATAGAACAGTATTACATGCATGTAGAAACTTGTCACACAAGAGATTCAAATGACTCACCCGTTGTCCATTTTGTTACCTTTGAATTTCACAAAAGCAAATTCTCTTGATGAGGATGAACATCTTTGCTGGAGGCCTTTCCAGGAGTAGGCCCGATATAGAAATCCGGTTCACGATGTGAAGAAATTCCACCTCCAACACTACACTTACCACAGCACTTTCACTTTTAAACGATGTTACTCTGATGGGAAATAACGACGCTATGAGGTAAGAAGCGTAGTGTCGCCTATTATACGTTCCGGCGCCCTACCACCTGAGACCACGTGACTTCCGGCGATCGCTGATTGGTCGAAGACAGCAACCGGAAGTGAAAATCATTGGATAATCAAAGGGAAGTATACAGCGCCCTCTCACAGACGCTGTGCATCGTCACATCCCAAATAATATTATCATTTTCAAAATATTCTAATCGATGGAATTCCAAATTAAAATCTATACGTTCACTTCTAAGTAAGGTCCTTGTCTAAGGAAAACATAGTCTCGATTAATCAACTAGAGCCGATCGTATCTGAAGGGGAATTAACACGCAACCCAAATAAAACCTATTACACGGTGGGAGTTAGGAATAAATTGATTTCTTTTGTTTGTAATACAAGATTTTTATACAGCTAATAAAAATACTCATATATACATACACAAATGTTAATTAGTATGTATGTATAATAAAAAAATATTTAAAACAATCACAATATCGAAAAATAAAAAAAGAATAGTAATAAAATATTTATGAATATTAAAACGACTGAATGCAGTGACAATAAAGCTGTTTACTTGAAACTTCAGCTGAACGACCACTTGAGCGATATTATGCAAGTTTTAAACAAATCTATAAGTTATAGGCTTTTTAATATTCTTTTAAAAGTTGATGTATTCATTGAGGCCAGTCGTATTGCACAGTGTCTGTTAACGCGACAGGTTGTACGTTCGATTCCCACTGGAGGAAATTATGGAGGAAATTTATTCATTTTATTCGCTCTGGTGTCGTGGCAAAGCGTGTCGTCAAGTACCATCACGCAATTCATAACGTTACTATAACTAAATATTATTCATCTAATATATTTTAATGTAAACTATTCAAAGAGATAATTAGGTATTTCTAGGGGAAAAAAAAAATCTCAAGGAGAACAAAAGAAGAAGAGATGAAGGAGAACAAGCAAATAGCAATAAATTATTAAACAATAAATGGTTAAGAAAGTCTGCCATCCGAACACGTCCGCCAAGTCCCGACCAGCCATTAAATTAAGAGAACCCAAACTTCATTTATCTCGGCTTGTTACTTCCACGGACGATAACGTTTGGAAACACGGCTGGAAACTTCCCAAAACTTACAACAAACTTGAAGGGAAGTTGTCGAATCCCGCCAATCGTTCGCAAATTTGTTAAGTACTTACGATATTTTAAAATGCGTAACAGCTCTTATCAGCAAACTTAAGCGTTTGATAATTTCATCTGGCTTTGTTCAAGTATATTTAAGATGTAGAATAATAAAAACAACCTTTTTATTGTTATGATAACTGTTTGATGTAATCTTGAAAGAAAAAATTATTAACTTTTGGTCTTAAGTGGTTTTCATTTGTTTGTGTTAACAGAGTTGTTATTGTTGATATTTATCTTCGAGTTTTATCCCCCACATAGCAAAGTTAGCGTTGGGTAGTAGAGGGAACCTGAGAACCTAGTTTTAAAACACTTCGTTCCCATTAAAATATTTTTTCCCCTTTTTACCGCCGATCTTGTGTACTGAAAGGCAGACTCAAAGCCGAGCTTTTAGCTTGTTACCCAATCGAAGAAATGAAAATATTAAATATTTTATTACCTCTAGTGGGAATCGAACCCACAACCTAAACTTACAAATACATACTTGTGTCCCTGGGACTAGCCTCAAATCGTTGACATCGATATTTAAATTATTATAAAAAATCTAGGTGCAAGGTAGCAAGGTGTTTAACTTTAATTTGCAAAGCGGCCATCGATCCACAGTAAGGCTATTTAAAGTGGAATACTCACATACAATTGGGAGATTGCGTGACGACGTGCCTCACAACTACGACGCGAAGGCGCCCGGCGATGTGATACGCAAATATTTATATGCATCAACTTTGAAACAACTTACTCCTTAAAAGCCTTATCTTGTACTCGGTACTAGGAAAAATATATCAATATAATTTACCGCTAAGTCACGTAACAAGTAAATTGTGCAATCTTTCTTTGAAAGATATAGCCTTAAATTTATATTAAGCGATGTCTGTGCTGTCATAAATGAAAGATAAATTATTGCTAGAGATTTAGATGTAATGATGTGGAATATTAAATAAAATATATATTAGATTTTGCTGGGTTAAGCGACTGTCTGGTGATGAGGAAGATATATTTATTATAGACCGTAATATATAGTATTATATTCCTATTACAGTCGAGGCCGACTGTGCCTTTAAACGGCTTGATTTATTTTGTTGGAACTTAGAGCTTTTTGAGGATAAACTTTTTAACTTTAAGATTTTATTTCAAATTTATTGCCCCAAAGTTTGTGTCTCTAGCTTAAAGTTTAAAGTTATTGTAATATTATACACACTTACACACAGACTTTTTTAGTATTTAGTATATATTTTTTAACATTTAAAAAAGCATATTATCAGTAAAATATTTCTAAAAATCTATTTAGCCCAATATTCATAATTTCATAACCTAAAAATAAAAAATATAACTGTACTAAATGTATTCTATTGCTCTAAATAAACTGCATAATAAATATCTTTAAATCATAATAGCTAAGACCAAACAGAGACAAGTCTGACAGTTGGCTTGCAGGCTAGACATCGTTCACAGAACATTTAGTTAGCTGGTGAGTTTCTGCTATCACTAATTCCACTTATAAATAACATTCTTAAATAAATTTTAGGAAATAAATAAATATAAAATATTTTAACACTTTCAATATTCGTTATGAAGTACTTAAAATAAGAAATTGTAGCATCTTCTAAAGTCTTATGTATATTTTTAAATAAGAAATAAATGTTTATTAACATTTGATAATAAAAATACTTTTTTTCTAGTAAATTTCAAATAATAATAGCTTATCACAGTATAATAAATAAACATGTTCTTGCATAATATCACCATAAAAGCCCCAAACCCTACTTAACGTACCCGTAAAAAGATAAAGTTCATAATATTTTGTGGCGCCTATTACACAAAAATAGTGGGAATAATAGTTATCATAAATAATTTATAATACATTTTACATTTAATATAAAGAAAATAATTCAAATATTTTTTTATTAAAAAAAAATGTTAGCATTATGTACGCACAATCACTGCCATCCACGATCGTAAATATAACCCAAACACTTTATTACCAATAAATACAGCCATATATTGTTTTATTTTGCTTAATCTCTCTTTTTCGTTGCGTCTCTAACTCGTATTTTAAACTCTACTCCATTCACTTAAGCTATATTTTATATTGCATTCTTTTAAAATATTTATGCATGCCTGAACAGCATTCGGTAATAAAATTTGAGTGCCAAACAGAGACATAAGAGAAGCTACTGACTATAGTACACCTTTAGTGTATTGGCCTCACAAAATGTTAGTAGAAAAACGTTCATTATCGGTTCAGACGCGTAAATAAAACAAGATAGCTCCCTGAGGCCCGTTCTCTTGGATATTGCATCCCACAAGCAAATTTACTCTAGGCACAATAAATGCTTAGGACAGATCGTGTGAGAAAACAACAGCTGGAAAGAATAAAGCTTATTTTACTTATTTTTATTTTATTATAGCTATAGAGACTTTGTAATTTATAATTGACTAGCAGACCCGTGCGGCTTCGCCCGCTAATAGTTGTTGTTATAGTATCACCAGAATATACAAAATATTCACATAAATTGTAACCTATATTTCATTTTTATATATAAACTATACTACTGTAAAGTTTTATTTAAATGCGTTTAGTAGTTTTTGTAAAAAAGTATTAAAGTATATTTCTGTAAGGTTAAATATAAAGAAAAATATAATATGCTTTTAAACATTTTTTTTAATGTAATAGAATATAAACAAATATAAGAACAATATTCATACGAATATTAGATTTTTTTTCAATTTATTAGAATAATTGAGATATCTACATCTATATATATATAAAATCGAAAGGTCACTCACTCATCACGAAATCTCAGAAACTACATGTGCTAGGAATCTGAAATTTTGCATAGGAGTTACTTATAGACGTAGGTGCTCGCTAAGACGGGAATTTGCAATATTCGACTTCTAAGGGATTGTTTTTGGGGTCGAAAGTTTGTATAAAACTTCGTTACTACAAATGCTAGAAGTCTCAAATTTTGCATAGACGTCACTAGGACGTAGTAGGTGACAGAAATTAATAATAACATAGTTCACGCGGGTGAAACCGCGAGCGGGCCGCTAGTTCAATATAATGCTAACGCACTTAATAAACTTTGAAGAACAAAGACATCGTTTTGAAAAGGATAGAATTTTCCAAAGGCATTGTAATTAGGCAACATAAAAATGCAAGCCCTATTGTTTGGGGGAAAATAATTTAAATAAGTATAATTAAAGTTGGAACAATACAAACACGAAATTTTGTTTAATTGTTCGTTGTATTATATACGCGGAAAGAAATTATAAGTTACATACATATAATTTTAAACTAGCTAGTTTAGATTATGTTGACGTGACCAAATGGAACTTTAAAGACTATTTTATAATATTTAATATATGAGGCCTAGTTGGGGGTTCGATTCCTTTCGAGATCTAATGTGAAGCTAAAAAAATTTTCAATATTATTCTCACACAAACGTATGCTAACAAATGTGACACTATATTCCAATATTACAATTTACTAAAGTTTAAATTAAAATGTGTTACTATTACAAATTCGCTAACACCTGCCGTGAATGTTGCTATTAACTAATCCGTGTTAGCTGTATAATCCTTAATTAAGACAAATATAAAACTAGATTGTTTTTAGGTAAAAATAGTATTTTAAATGAATAATAACTATTTTGATTATACATTAAAATTAAATATTTTAAGGGAAATTTGATAAATTCATATGTTAAGCTTTACGTAAGTCTATCATGTCTGAGTACATACAGGTATATGAAAATGTATATCTAAATTTTATGCAAATCGTACATCGTGTAAGCAAACTTAATTCTGGAAGTCCGTAAACTTGTTAGCGTGCATATACATGGTGTAACTCGATCGACAGATTATCGGTAGTCTAAGGTATCTATAGGGGACCTCAGGGTATCCATTTTACCCCCATGTATATTTAGGGATTTTCTGTGGTTCAGCAAATATACTACACCCAGGTGCATTATCTATGTTGTATAGGCCTGAAAGTTTTTGCTAAAGACGCTTTCCCTCAAACAATTCGGTGGATAGTGCCTCTGCCTATCCTGCTATATGCGGGATACAGCCTGTAGCTGATTTATTTATTTAATTTGAAAATATAAATATTTTTTTAGTAAGTTTTCTTTTTTCGTAAGTTTTCTAAAGTTAATCTATAAAATAATTTCAATAAATCTAATAATATAAGTATATACTAAAATGTATGCCGACAATAATTTCGACAAGAGACGACCTATTATTTATTTTATAGGTGAATCGTTTATTGTTATAGCGAATTTCTTTTAGCGGAATTGTCCTTTTTCCAGAAGTGCCACGTTTTGAAGATAGCTTAAACAACCTGACAGTATCATTAGGAAGGGAAGCTGTATTTACGTGTGTTGTCAATGACCTCGGCAATTACAGAGTAAGTGTTTTCGACACTTCTTTTGTACCTTAACTAGACTAGTTACATATATATGAATAGCTATAAATTTAAATGTTAATAATTTTCTGTTTTTTTTAGTAATTTTCTTTAAATATTGTATGTTCAGATAAAGCCGAAGTGAATAAATATAAAGGCCAAATTTTAAGTTATTTAACACAGATTAAAAAGAGCATATACAAAAAAGAAAAAGATTATTACTTTTATATGTGTTTTACAGCACTACCACTACCCCCTTTTTTTAATTATATCTAATTCTTTTTACCCTAAAAGTTATCTGGAAAAGATAGAGCCTTTGTCAAAATGATAATTTTATAAGTTTCTATAATGTAATACATGTTAAACTCAAATAAAATTATAAAATGTAACCTTAACAAGGTGGCGTGGCTACGCGTGGACACGCAGACGATCCTGACGATCGCCACCCACGTGATCACCAAGAACCACCGGATCGCGGTGAACCACAGCGACAGGCGGGTGTGGTTCCTGCATATACACGACGTGCGCCAGTCAGACCGTGGCTGGTACATGTGCCAGCTTAACACGGACCCCATGAAGAGCCAGACGGCGTATTTAGATGTTGTAGGTATGTATTTTTTTTTTATTGGTAAATTATATTTGGAATTGGTAGATTAACTTTTTTTTTAATTCACGCTGTATCCCGCATTTATCAGTATAGGCAGAGGGAAAACATACTGTTCAGACATTCAGTTACCATCAAAATACTTCCATTTCCCATTTTCGGCTGAATTCTAGAGGTACTGCATGTTGAGTGGCGGGATTCAACGCCGCGTTTTGCCTCGATACTAGAACTCTAGATATTCTCTCCTAGTGGGAATCGAACACACACCCTGTCGCGTCGCCAAGACTGACCACGAAATAGAATTTAATACCATTTTTTTAGTTTCTTTGGTTTTGACAGATCATGAAGATTGAAAATACGAGTATACTCGTATATAAATCTTTTACTAAAAATATGAAATCAAAGAAAAGCAATATATAAAAGACTTGTCAGAAACCATTTACTACTTAATAATATTTTCCTAGACTTTTTCGTAATATATTTTATACTTTTATATACCTACTGAACACAATACATGAAGTGTTGGATGTACTCAGCAGTCAATATACCAATTAATTTATTGGTTCTCTAAAATAAATCTAAATAAAACTTACGTGGGCACGAGAAGCTTTTATCATGTCAAAATACAAATTTTATTTTTATTTTATGTTGTTACGTTTGACTATGTCCAATTATATATTTATTTTGCTTACAAAAAAAAAGTTTCCAATTAGAACTTAGCTTTAGGCTAAATTTAGATTTCTATATACAAACATATTACAAAGCTTTATTACGAAATAAATATTAAATGTTCAATAATTTTTTAATTAAAAAAGTATTTATATCGAATATAATATTTTCTAACTTCAAATTCACTATTATAGAATTGTTTTCCAACTTGTCGAAATATATCAAACGTTTACAAATATAAAAATTTGTCATACGTTTTCTGTCTTCATAAATTTCCATATCCCAGAATGCGAGTCCTAGCAATTCCCTGCAACGTGTATTGATAGACATATTTCAATTTCCGTGCTCCAACCGCAGATATAAAGTATGCATTCTACAGGGTGTTTGTAGGTGTAATAAATTGAAAATCCAATAGAGAATAGTTTCAGTATAAACCTTGTATGATTAAATTTTCATGTTTGCTGTCGACATTGCTATAATGCTATAACTATAATATATTTAGTTTTGTTTATTAATATTTGATTAGCGAATATTTTTACTAATGGAATTGTATATTGTAAACCAAATTATGGAAAGCAGTCCTGGCGCAGCAGCACAATTGTATGACTGTAACTGCGACAGGTTATGGGTTCGCTCGAGGAAATTATATATTTTCTACTTTCAATTCTTCGAGTTCTATTACGAAACACGCAATGCCTCCAGAATCCAGCGGAATATCTTAACACTAGCTTTCCTGTGCCAACCATGCTACTTGCGGGATACATCGTGACGAAAAAAAAAACTATATAATTTTACTTCCACCGTGGAAATTCGAAGAAGTCGAATTTTAGGTTGATTCGCTTTAAAAATAATTAATACTTGACATTAGGATATTTTATATAATGCATTAGCCGAGACCGTAGAGTTTCGTATTGTGGTTTTATGAAACTTTAAATTGAAATTATGACACAAGCGGAAAATAGCAAAAGTTAAATAGTGATGGGAACTACCGCCGACTTTTATTAGAATAAGACTTGTTGTAATGTCAAACTGTTTTCAATTCTGCATGAATATAAGGAGGTTAGTCGTGGCGCAGCACAGGGGTACAAATGTGGGGCTGTAAACGCGACTGGTTGTGGGTTCGATCCTCACTTGAGGAAATAAATTTATTTAAATGTATGTTTTCATTTTCTTCGCTCTGGTGTTGAGGTAAAGCACAGCGTTGAGTTCTGCGACTCAACGCACAATGCCTCCAGAATTCGAGAGAAAGTGGGGAACGAAGTGTCTTAACACTAGGTTCCTTCTGCCTAACCTGCTCTGTGCGGGATACAGCGTGAAGCTGATTTTATTAAAAGGTATATTTTCATCTTCTTCGCTCTGGTGTCGAGATAAAGCGCAGCGTTGAGTTCCGCCACTCAACACACAATGCCTCCAGAATTCGAGAGAAAGTGGGGAACGAAGTATCTTAACACTAAGTTCCTTCTGCCTACCCTGCTGTGTGCGGGATACAGCGTGAAGCTGATTTTATTTAAATGTATATTTTCATTTTCTTCGCACTGGTGTCGAGGTAAAGCGTTGAGTTCTGCCACTCAACACACAATGCTTCCAGAATTCAGCGGAAAATGAAAAACAGAGTGTAGGTATTCTCTGCCTATCCTGTTGTGCGCAAGATGATGTATCCCGCTGTGAAGCTGATTTGTTTAATTATTTAATTTAATAAATATAAAGCTGTATGGAAAATTTTATCCGTAGTTCTCACAATTAAATCCACGAACAAATAAACTACAAATTAGATTAAGCGTAATGATACAATAAATTGTATAAATGTATAGAAAAAAATTAATAGTAGAAAATAACATTTTAATTACTTCAAATTAAGGATAATTAAAGAATAACTAAGAGAATTATTGATAGTTACATTACTTATTTAGTACTTACTAATTAAAATATCTACGTTATTTTTGGAGTCGATCCCAAACTAGTAGAAGGTGTTTATTTAAAAAGTAATAAATATATAGCCTTTATTTCAGATATTTGGAAACTTCTATAAATGCTATTTTTGCCTTACCTGGCACCGATTCCGAAGATCGATTTTGAAGTCAGTTTTTATTTTCTACTTCTTTTAATTGTTGAACTAATTGCCATTAAACTTGTACTTGTGTTGGGACTCCTTTTTAAAATGTGCCACCATACAAAAAAAAACTTACAGTTGAATCGATAACTCAAACGTTTTTCAAGTCGGTTTAATTTTAGATATTATGATATTAAATGCATATATTGTATTTAATTATAGTACACGTCAAACTATCACCACAAAGAATCAACTCAATAATTATATCTAATTACGGTAAAACGTAATCTATGGAATATAAAGATATAAATCACTATTATTTTATATCGTACAAATTTATATTTCAAATAACAAACATTGACATTTACTTTAAAAAAACCAGCTTCACGCTGCATCCCGCATATAGCCCGTTAGGCAGAGGAAACCTAGTGTTAAGATACTCAGGGCGTAGAAATGAAAATATCAATAAATAATAATTAATTCCCCAACTTGGAAATCGAATCCACAACCCTAGTAGCACAGCGGCCTCCAATACAGCTACAATTCATAATATATTAAAGCATAAATACGTAACAACAAGTTTCGTCCATCAGAACTAATAATAATAGCGCGAGTGCGTGTCGTGGTCTCCCGGGCAACGACGCGTAATTGCTGTAATAAGTCGCAACTGTGATAAGCGAACAAAACACACTGTGGACCTATATTTATACGAATGCTTTTACGTGGATTAGGTAGTCTATGGTAAGTATGTATATGGAGTCTACTTCGTGTGTTTTAGTATAATTTCCGACTGAGCATCAGGATCTATATTTGTATATACGCGGTATTGCGCGCGCATCCGTAGTAAACTAATTTCCAGATTTAGATTAGTAAATACTGTTATTATAAAATGTACTATTTCATATCTATATAATATAAAATAGGGTATTGTTTTATAGAGTACAATATAAAATAATACAAATTATGAACAATGGAAAATTATGAATTAACATTTTCAAAATGTAAAATAATGTTGGAATTGTGCAGTTTTTCATGTATACTTTTTTATATTTCTGATTATATTTTTATGAGGCTTGTGAGGTTGAGTCACTCAGGAGCAAAAGCGTGTGACTGTAAACGCAGGTTATGGGTTCGATTCGCACTCGACGAAATAAATACATATTTAATATTTTCATTTCTTTGCTCTAGTGTCGAGGGAAAAAAATTATAATTAATATTTGTTGCTTACTAAACCACATATTAATATTATCATCTAGTGCCTCCCGACATCTTGGACTACCCGACGAGTAGCGATCAAGTGGCAAGAGAAGGAGCTAATGTATCACTTCGATGCGCAGCCCACGGGGTGCCCACTCCCACTGTGGTATGGAGGAAGGAGGCTGGGGACTTATTACCTACATCAAACTTCAGTGATACACTAAGTAAGATATATATAGGTATTCGTATATTTTTTATTTAATAACTACTTCTAGGCTCTATATTTTTTATAATACAAGAAAATGTAAATAATAAAAACGTATTAACTAATATATGAAAATATTTTATTGAAAGTAAATGAAGTGAGTGAACATTAAATGTAGGCTTTTATTTTTAATGCAACTTAAAAGAATAAAACTCCTCTACGTCTACATTTAAATACATTTAAATGAAAATTTATGAATATTTCAAATGTACTGTTCACATTAAATTAATAACTGTAGTAGAATATATGATATGTTATAAATAGTGTTTCATATGGAAAGAGTAGAGTACGTAACATCAACTTCAAAGCATGCAACATGCAAACCACAAAGTCTACCACTTTCAATCTCACAGTAATGCGCAGTAGAGAGCCGCGGCCACTTTTTATTCAATATGGAATTTTATTTTCTAAAACATAAAGCACAATTTTAGACATAATTTATGATTTTAATGTAACACGATAATAATGATGGGACAAAAAGTGTGATTGGTAACGTGATAGGTTGTGGGTTCAATTTCCACTCGAGGAAATGAAATATAGAATGTTTTTATTTCTTTGCTCTGGTATCGGGACAAAGCGCGGCGTTGAGTTCCGACAGTCACCGGGCAGTGGCTCCAGACTTCGGCGGAAAATGGGGAACAGAGTGTCTTAACATCATGTTCCCTCCCTATATGTTTGCACGAAAAAGTTATTGATACAGAGTGAAGCTAAAAAGATGATTTATTTTATGCTTGACTCTGACTGTGGGTACGCACGTCATTAAAAACTTCACAATTCGTTTTTGGGGGAAACGACGAATTCGTTTGTTTTTTTTTATTAATTTAACGATGCAAAATGACAATAAAGGCCGACTTTCATAGCTTTTTGGGAAAAATGTCTAAAAATATAATTTATATATACCTATATATTTTTTTTAAAAATGAAATATATGATTGTAGTAGTAAATTTTAAAGATAATTATCAAAGCTTAGTAAGAAGAAAAGTTTAATCTATTTTTTATTATAAAAAAGCGGCTCTATACTACTCGAAATGTAATCATGTAAAGGCAATTTATTCTTTATTTCTACTCAATTTTATGACAAAAACATATCACTTTGCTATCTCCAGGAGAAGGTATGCAATAATAATAATTCAAGTGTTATAATAAATATTTCATACACTCGTTTCTTCTTATAAAAACACGTATCTACTGGGAACTTTACCTGTTTACCTCTTGGGAGCTTTTATTTTTCAAGGATAACATTTACAAAGTAAATGAAATATTACGCTACAAAATTTATGGATATATTTATGAACGGATATATCTAAATATACACCTTTACGTAAATGGAAATTTTCACATTATATTTGCATTGCCCGAACAGCTACTTAACTTTTCTAAAAAGAAATATATATCTAGCATGAATTATGTTTTTAACGTGATAATATTGAGAGACAGATGGATACGAACAACAGTTTGTAACCAGTAGACTCTAAAGCTGGTTCAAATATTTAGATCCTGGCTCCATCATCACTCCAGCTCGTTGATACCATAATATTGTAATATCGCCTAATCTACGTATAGCTGACAAGTTTCATAAAGATACAATTACAAATTCAGATTCTTATATTTTAATTCATAATTAGGTACTTGCTTCGCTACAGGCAGACTTAATAAAGCAACCTAATACACCATATTTCATGCCTATTACTGTGCTCACCAGCACAGCAACCAGTACTTAGCTCGTTAGCCCCTACATGAAAAGTTACCATTAACCCCATCAAACATTTCATCCCCCAGTGCATAATTACAGTTTGCTAATCTAGACTCGTCGGTGAGCGGCGCCGTGGTGCACTTAGTGAAGGTGTCGCGCCTGCACATGGGGGCGTACCTGTGCATCGCGAGCAACGGGGTGCCGCCCTCCGTCAGCAAGCGGGTCATGCTCGTCGTTCATTGTAAGTACTGTGCTAGTTAAGTTATATTTTCCTTTTTTTATTTATTTTTCTGTTGTATGCTGTATATGCCGATATACCAGGGGAAAAACTAGTAGCTTACTACTTCCGTTTCCCATCTTCTGTCGATTTCTTGAGGCATTGTGTGTTGAGTTGATTCATCTCTGCGCTTTGCTTTTGGGCCAGAGCGAAGAAATGATGATGTAGATGTTATATTACAATAATATTCGAAATGGAGAAAATTATTGCAGCAATGAGTTTTCAGTGATGCTTTCCTTTTCTGAATATATATTTTTAAATCATGTTGTACCTTTAGTATTTAACTATTACGAATCTAGAGGATATTAATATCCAGAATATATTTTGTTTTCGTTTATTGGCACATTTTTCTGCGCTGTACATTGGTTTATTTGATGCCTTTGTGGCATAGTGGTACGGCGTTTGATTGACTATAAAAAAGATGCATGTGGATTCGATCTCCGCTCAGGGAAATGGTTACCTATATTACAGTGATGTCAATTTACCCGCATTAGAAAGAAAGGGCGCAGCGTTGTGCTCCACCAAGCAACACACATTGTTTCGAATTTGAGCAAGCTAAAAAATATTACATTTACTGCATTTTATTGCTTAATACTTTATTGAGAGGGTACCATTAATCAGCAAGTTATAAGGCTTGATCAAGACCATATCAGCTCTTCGAGCAATAATAAAATAAATGAGAATTGCGATTTTTACGTTACATAAAATAAATATATGAGATATTTATTAAATAAGTAGAAATTATACAATTTTAACTAGGTCATGTCGAACGTTGATTTTAAGTAAACTTTGACACAGTGACGTCTTTCTTGTAATCTGTTTAATTACAATGAAGTTTATTTAAACTCGTTATTTTTTTTTAATGAAGAATTTTTTTTTAAGTATATCTTTTATTTAATGACGGTATATTCTCGCCCACTTATGTACTTATAATATTTTTATAATTTGAATTTTAATAATAACGACATTTTTAATTGTTAGGTCTTCAGTAGTAAATTAATATAATTATAATATAAGCAACATGTTCTTTGCATATATTGTATATTTATTCTAAAGTTTATTTCTACGTTTAGATTTAGAAAAATATGGAATATATTCGAACAAAATATTTATTTTTAACTAACTATATACAATAGTCATATTACTTGCAATTTTTTATATCGTTAAAAAGGGTATAGTCTCCATATCCTATTATATGTAGTAGTTTTCGTTTCTAACGATCTCATCTCAACTTACATCGTCTATCAACGTATAAAGCCTTTTCTTCTTATCACTAAGGCAAAAAGAAAAATATACTATAAAATCTTATCACTAAGGCTTACTTTATTTAGTATGTAGATTCATGGAAACTTGGTTAAGGAATAATTATGTACTACACATTTCAGGTAAACACCTCAAAGGCATTTTCGTAAAGTTGGTTCAACTGCCAAACTAATATAGTAGGTACATACGTTTAAATTATATACAGATGTGTATTTATATTCATAAATCCAACAAATATGTAAAAGGAGCCAAATGTTTACAAAGAAAAAAATATTAGATTTTTAATCCATGATTTTAAAAAAAAGCTACATAAGCCAAAAATATGAATTTAATGATTTTGTATGTCTGTCTGTTCGTTACACCACACCCAATCAGCCTATCTTACCTATAAGAAATATTAAAGCGCCTTATAAAAATTACTCTCCATGATGAAAAAAAATCTGTTGACATAAAGGAATGAAGATTTGATGTGGAACCCAACAGCTCAGCTAAGCTTTAAAAAATATAAACACAACGCCTAAGGAAAAATTGTTCAGCATGATGAGCACTTTCTAAAGAAATTAAAAAATAGAAGGTTTAAAACACCTGGTCTCATTCCAGGATCTCGGAGGGAAATAGGCCGTTTTGTGCGCTGACTTCCTGCAAATATAATACCTAAATATTAACAAAATAGAGTTCAAAAAGGCATCTTTGCTTCTTATGGGGCTACAATGGCAACCTACCTTGGCAAAGGTTCTAAAGTATCACCGATCAGAAAGTAGTTTGACATATAAATATATATTTTTTAATATAGTAGATATATTTTTTGTTTTTTTTAACAATATAATAATTACTGATAAATTAAATAACACTCTATAAGTTGAAAATGCCAAACAGAGGGCCATATCACTACTCCATGTCTACTTAGTAATGCGGGTAAGTTATAAAAAATAAATATTATTTTTATTATTTATAAAAAAACTAAAATCTTATTTGTTTTGCTAACAAAATGTTATTTTATGAATATCTAAGGAAAATCGTACAATCTTGTTCTTTATAATTTGCAAACATTATGAACTAGCTTATGCATGTAGTGGGTATAGTTACTTCTTGGAACGGACGTTGATTGATTTACTTCAAAGATTGTTTAGTACTCTATATTGATATGTTATTAATGTTATGTGGGAAATAGTTTCCTGTGCGTCATCGGATCTTTGAATCTTATTTGTTTAGGTATATAATGATGTACATATATAAGGAAATGTTTGAAAATAGAAATAGACTCTATCGTGGCAAAGTGGCATCTGATTGTGAATGTAATGGAGTGCGGTCATCCTCAGGAGATGATGCTTCATGTCTTTGTTTAAGCAACGAAAAGTAATGTTCTGTTCCACCACCGTTTAACCCCTAATTTCCAGAATCTAGGTGAAAAGCGTCTTGACACTAAACTCTCTACTCTCTGCTTACTATGTCACTGGGAATTAGCGTAAAGCAAAAAAAAAGTACCTATGAATATTTTATATGTAACTTAAAATAATATGAAAATATATACACCTGAACTTTATGAAAATAAATAAATATTATTATGAAAATATATACAAAAAAAAAACAGGATCCATAATCGAATTAGATAGATAATTTCGAAAGGAAGCGACTACCACTAAGATGTCCAACTGGACTGTACCACAAATTAGTCAGGAGTCTAAAGTAGAAATAACAATCTATATAAGCACCAGTATATAAATCTTGCCATACCTATTCGAAATTCCATGTATTTCCACCCTCCGACGGCAAGTGAGTGATACTCATCGTTCATTACGGATAAACAATATTAGCTGACTAAGCTGCAACATTGTTGATGGATTCTTAAGCGGGACGTTGATTGATGCTATTCTTTATACAATGCATTGCACAGACAACACTTTAAATACGTTATAACCAGAAATTCTACAAATAATTCTTCTCTGCCTCAAGGGTTCGGCGGAAAGTGGGGACGGAATATCTTAATGAAGAACAAAGAATTAATACTAGGCCCCCATGATCCCTCTGTCTTTTTTATACCCTTTTTGTATCCCGCAGTGCACGTCGTATAGCACGTATATAGTGCAGGATACAGCGTGAAACTAAAAAGAAAAAAATGTATATAATAAAAATCATATCGCATACGATTTTTATACAATTCATGATAAACAATATAAATTATGTGAAAGTATGTTTAAACTATTTCATTATCATTATTTTTTTTATTCTTATATTTTTATTTCATCATATTATACTAAAGTACATATTGTTATAATAACAGTGGAATTAAAACAATCTTTTAAATGAAATATTTACTATTGTCTTTAATTGTACTTAGCTAATACAAATATATTTGTATTTTAATTTTATTATTATTTATTATCTCAATATAATATATTTTTAAATACAACTTAAAACTAAGCAAGTCACGCCTGTCGTCCATTCAAAGCTATTAACAATAATTAAGCTGCAACAGCGTTGATCGATTCTTGAGCAGGACATTGATTGATGTGCAAGCTGCCTTAAAATTGCCAGTGGAAATTGTCTCTCAAGAGTTTGTTGCAGTACAGGTGTCAATAATAAATAATAAGATTTAAAATAATAAGATTAATATACTGAAAATAAAAAAATATGAGTTTAAAAACAACGTCGGTTTATAAAAAACTATTTCGAGGAATTATCATATTTTTTATTTATAAAAGAAAACAAGAAAATTACGTAACTTACGTATCTTAAAAATTAGGTTAATTTAAAAAAATAAACTGCCACCATCTTGTTAGTCATTTAAATCTAAGCTAAAAGAGAGTAAAATCGTATAAATATTAAAAGAACTCTTTGGTAACCATTCCCCACTGAAAGAAGTAGCCATGTCATAATCAATAGCAAAAGAAACTAATGGCCTATTAAAATTCTACCCTAGGGCAAAGCCCTCTTCAACTAACAAGAGGGATCGAAGCCTTTTCCTCCCCACGTAACGGAGTGCCGGAAAAATACATGTTGGTATTTTTAAACTTTTTACGTCAATCTTAAAAATGGTTAAAAATTTTAAAAGCTTTACATATATGTAAAAACTTTCCTATATTAAAAGTTTAGTTATACTTTTAATGTTTTCTAAATAACTGATATCAGATGATAAATGTGTATACAAGTAAATTAATCTAGGGAACGGGAGTGTCTTAACACTAGGTTCCCAGGTTCCCTCTGCGTACTAAGATATGTGTGGGATACAGCGTGTAAATGAAAAAAAAAATTACTTCACGTTGTATCCTACATACAGCTGGTTAGGGAACCTGGTAGAAAAGTCTTTTCGTCGAATTTTAATCGTAATGCATGTTAAAAAATATATTTTTACGTAATATTAATAGTTTTTTTTTCTGTAGTTCCGCCCATCATGACAATACAGAACCAACTGGTGGGCGCGAATGAAGGCGACACGGTGCACCTTGACTGCCACTCGGAAGCTTTCCCGAGGTCCATCAACTATTGGACTATAAATGAACAAATTATATCACAGAGTAAGTATAAGTTTGCTTTTTAAAGCAAGTTTTTTTTGTTTATTATATGGATGATACCTTAAAGTCTAATACTTTACCATATCTAATATATTAATAACGTACATTGAAAATTTATATAAGTATTTAAACACAATGAAAATGTTCAACACTCGATTTCCATTCATTACATGCATTGCTTGTTGTTGGGGGGCTTTACCTCTTTGACAGAGCGAGCGTAATTATTAAATATTGCATTGTCTCGAGTGGGATTCGAATTTACAATCTCCCAAGTGTACAGTCCCACGCTTTTGCTTCTGCGCCACGATTGGCCTAAATCATAAGATGATTCTAGCTTTATACAATATTTTAATAAAAAAGTATGTGAGAATGGCTGTATTTCGTACATTCGGGCTGAAACTGTTATTTACATCTACACACAATCACAGAAACGCCATACTTTTATTTTTATTTTATGCAAATTCGAAAACCAATTCGAGTGAAATATATTTGACGGCGAAGTTCAGAACCCATTGAAATAACTCGGCAATTTCTATTTTAAAAATGATAGATTGTTGAAATAACTGGACAATTCCGTTTCGTATTTGTTTTTTATTTTTATTAATACAAACAGTTTAACACAATATTATTTTGACGTACGACTGTGACGAAATGTAAGCATTGTGCAAGATGCTGGGTTTTTTTTTAATTTTTGCTTCTCATTTATTGTCATTTTCCTTCTCTCCGAAGGTACTGCCACTCATTTTCTTCTAATATAATACTGTATTTAATTAACTAATTATTTCTTTTCAATATAATAATTCAGCCACATCTCTTATTGTTAACTTAACTGACTCCATATATAGTAAAAGGCCAAAAATTATAACAATATGTCTTCTTATCATAATTCAACCAAAAACATTAATTATAATTATATAAAAAATCTTGTTTAAGTCTAAATTTTTACTATTTATTCCGATTTAACATGAATATTATATTATTTGGTCAAAAAACTCGTAAAATTTAAAACCGAAATTAGCAATTTAACACAAAGTGCAAAACAATAAGTTTACAAGCAAATATCATTGTCCTACCGATAATAACAAATATTTCCAAGCACACTTAACATATTTGACAAAGTAAACGCCAAGTTTTTGTAATACTGAAAGGAAATTGCTATTGTATTACAATCGCATGCAAACTTCAACTTGCTGTGCAATGTTATTATGAGAAATATTTCAAATAGTAGCAGCCAGTCACAACTGTAGACGCTGTTTTATTACATTTGTTAATTTAAAATATTACACGACTTTAAATATTACTCACTAACTTTTTTATTACATTTTTAATATACGATATACGGTACCGGTAACTGATATGCATCTGGTTATTACAAGTTCGATTTTACTCTACTAAAATTAGTCGACATCGAGAATGAAAGCATTTTTTACGTGTGTTTTTATTTTTTATCGATATATAGAATTCTTTTAGTCATTAAATTGATACAATCGATTATATTACTTAATTATTTACAGCCGATAAAAGGTTTGAAGTGATAGCGGTGGATCGCGGCTACGAGGTGGACATGCGGTTGAAAATAAAGAAAGTAGGTCGGAGTACGTTCGGCACGTACAGTTGCATATCAAAAAATTCCCTTGGAGATACCGATGGAACTATTAAATTGTATCGTAAGTATATATGATACTGAAATAGTATGATACATTTATATAATGTTTATCGAGGCTAGTTCTGGCGCAGTGGCACGAACGTGTGGCTATAAACGCGAAAGGTAGTTGGTTCGATTCCCACTCGAAGGTGAACTATTAATATTTTCATTTCTTTGCTCTCGTGTCGAGGCAAAAGCAAAATACTGAGTTCCGCTACTCAACACACAATGCCTAAGAATTCGGCGGAAAGTAGGGAGTGGAGTATTTTAACACTAGGTTCTCTCTGCCTACTCTACTGTGTGCAGCATGAAGCAGATTTTTATTTTATTACAAGAATACTTGTATTCGACGCCTATGCATTCTGTTCCAGTCGATTATTTGGTGTCGATTACTGCGTGTTGATTGTTATGGATTTGATTCTGATAACACTAGATTTTTTTCTATATTTGATAAATACTTTGATTATATGCTATTAATATTTTTACTACTTTTAAAATCTATAAATATACTTAATCATGTCAATCCTTTTTAACGTCACGTCGAAACGACTAATCAAAGTTTCATTAGCATTTTAAACATAATATATATGAGAACACATACATATACAAGTCTAAAGTATCGTTATATTTCAGCTCTAACAGGTAGGTTCGAGGATATGCAATACAATGAAGTAGGAGAATTTGAAGAAACTCCCGACGTGAGCGAATTAGAAGCGTTAAAGCGAAGCTCTGCGAGTACACTAGTACCGGTACTCACACTTATAGCCATTATTGCCATATTATAAAGCTAATTTGTATATACAAAATATATTGTTACAATCTTTCCGAGTTTGTTTCATTTTGAAGTCTAAAAAGAAAAAATGAATTACTAATTTAATAAAAAAATCTAGAAAAATAAAAAAAGGTCTAAAATATAGTTCATTTCCTACTAGCAAATTTTAAGTAGACATTGCCATTGTACAAGTACAAGTAGAACAAGCCGGAAATTCGCTATTTTATAGCAATTGTATGTATAAGCATACATTCAATACCGGTTAGTACTATCAGGGTATATAAAATTTAAGATAGTGTTTATTTGGGTGCATATAAAAAAATGAGTTTTATAATTTCACGAAACGTAGGTACTATTTTATGCTTTGTATTTACTTAATAAATACCAAGAAAGCACCATTCAATTTTTATATTGCCTGATAGTACTTACCGGTGTTAGGTGTATGTGTGAAAAAAATCAAGTTTTAAAAATAACATTATGAAGGTCTGGCCGGATCTGGCTTTTGAGCAATTACTGAATAATATTTAATACAAAAATGTCAATACAATATCTAAAAAAATTGCTGCAAGCTAAATATTATATTAAGTAATCGTCTGAAAAATTTTTGATAGACCAATTTTATTTGAAAGAAAAATAATTGCGCCGTTTATACATCACAAAAAATGCTTTCGACGGTAACCTTTGAAGATAGATTTACTCAAATTATATATTAAAATGTAGTCACTAGATATTTAATAAATAATGTAAATCTAAGAAAAATATGTTATCAATATTAATATTGAGATCTGGCTGTAAACGCGACAGTTGTGGTTTCGATTCCCACTCGGTAAATTAATTATGCTCACTTCCTCGCTGTGGTAACAAGCAACACGCGACGTTAAATTCCGCCGAAAATTGAACAGAAAGTGGGGAACAAAGTTTCCAATAATTTTCCATCGTTCAGAGTGTAAACAAAGTGAACCTTGGATTTTAGCCCTCACCCCCTTACTTATTTGTATGTATGGTCAACGACAAATACATCATTATTTAGATGCAATTCTAATTAAAGTAAATGTTGCTTTATAATATTCAACTAGTATAAAAATTGCTTTTGAGTAAAATAATTTAATAATCTGCTTTTAAGAAACATACTGGGTTGCCACTAAAATTTCTACCTAAATTATACTAAAATTACTTAAATAAAATGCTGACAACGTTGTCATAATATTAATGGAAGTGGCATCACTATATTGAGCATACATTTTTAATGAACTTTATGTCAACCTTCACAAACATTTTCGTTTTAGCTTTAGCCACCAGCATATTTAAGTTATGAAGTACCCTAAACTTCAGGTTTATCATCTTCAATTATACGCCTTCTAAGTCGTTTCACTGTAATTTATAGCACCTGAGTAAACAAACTTTCAACTATTTAATTTACAAGAGAATAGAAAGTTTCAATTTCGGTTAAACGTCTATTTATATTTAAATGATTTTTGATTAAATATTTTATACAGTATTTTTGTAGTATAAAACTTTAATTATTTTACTGTATATAAATACAGGCTACTGATTAAATGTTGATTATTTAAATTTTATAAGCTGTATATTTATTTATTTATTTATAAGGCCCACCAACAATTGATACAATTATTACATGCCGTTAAAGAAAAAACAAAGTAAATTATTTCTAATTGCTCAATTATTTATAGGTGGGCTCCACATGCAAAAATAAATTTAACGATAACAACAAACAACAACTAAAAAATAAACACAATACAAAAAAATAATAAATTACACATGCTACACACAAGTTATACATTATTAAGATAAAAAACAGATTCATATATGCATTAATAAATTATTCACTTATTCTATTTTGTTATACAAGTACGAAAAAAAACAATTAATAATATTAACAATTTAAGGTAAAAGACACTTAATAATAAATAATTTTTAATATTATTTACTTATTTCAAGTTTATAGTAATATTCACTATTGAAAGCTCATAAAAATATTTTTTAACACAGAACCGACGCCGAAGTATGGATTAGGTTCTCATTTGGAACACCAAAAACAGCACGAGGCAGTGTTATAAGAGATGGATTAAACAAACATATTTCCTTTATTTCATTTTAGATATAAATTGTAGATTAGGATCAAGTTACTTTTACGGTAAAGATTCGTAAAGTCCACCCAAAAGCAGTTTCGTCTGATAACTGGTATCATATAGTAAACAAAGTGGTTTTTCAGCTGTCTGATGTATCCCGCATATAGCAGGTAGAGGGGACCCAGTGTTAAGATACTCCTTTCCCCACTTTCTGTCGAATTTTTCAAGGCATTGCGTGTTGAGTGGCAGAGCTATACGCAGCGCTATACTTCAACACAGAGCTAGCAAACGAAAATAATAAATATTTAATTTCCTCGACTGTAAATCGAACTCACAACCTGCGTTTACACCTCAACTTAGTAAACAAAGTGTAAAACTAAAATATTGCAAACTAGCAGTGATATGTTAGCAGAATATCACAAGCACTTAAACGAGCATAGCGTTAGCGTTAGTGTTGTGATATATCATGCACGTCGTGGTCCTGAGCCTTTTATATTTTATGTTTATCCAGGGTGATTTGAGCATCTGCGTCCGTTCGAACTATGAGTACATTTTCCAGGTTTATGTCATGTTTATACCGGTTTTTATTGGGGACATCATTTCTCTTACGATCAGCGTGTCGACCAATTTTTTAAAGGGGAACGTGGTTTGATTTTATAACTGTGTTATAAACCATTTTCAGTGATTTTTTTTTCAGTTTCTTGCTTTCGCTTATAGTAAGGGTAAGTATTAGAGGTAGCCAGTGTTAAGGCTTTTCGGCCCATTTTCCGCCGAATTCTGAAGGCATTGTGTGTTGAGTGGCGGAGTTCAACGCCGCGTTGAATGATTTTATTTGGATAATTTTAACTGCAGTTCAAGCAAAAAATATTTTAATATATGTATAAATAATAAAATCCTAAGTGAATTCATAAACAGAGCTCAGGGTATTCTTAAAATTAATAAAAATATATGTAGGTATATAAAAATAGCCATTTTATAAACTTAGAAGTCGAATTGTTTAAACTCAAAACTTTTAACTTCACTTTCAATTTAATTTTCAATCTTCAAATGCTATAATTTTCGGAAACGTCCACTAATTTGTAACTTGTTAACGACACGATTTTAATTTTTATTTGGGGCGGTACGTGTTAATAATTACGTTGAACCTTTGGCTATTACCCCCTATAACCTTTGGTTATTCCCCTGAATGTAACAATTTTAGGTAACATTATTAGCCGCCAACGTTGGATGAAATTATTTCCAACACGCAATTTTTGTTGTAAGTTAATCAGAAAATACTGGACAAGCGCGAGTCGGTTTCGCCTACTGAGGGTTCCGCACAAAAATTTGAGGTCTCGAGCTTTTTTTGAGATTCAAGCTTGGCTTAGCCAGAGCATTTCATCTGATACCTCACTTGAACTAGCTTTGCTTTAATACCAAATTTTACCCTCGTTTCAACGCTTCTTCTTCCTCCTGGCATTAATCCCGGCTATTGCCAGGGTCTGCCCTCGTTTTAACGCTATTAGGGTATAATTACAAATATAAGTAGATCTCAGTATATGATTGTAGATCTGAGTATATGGACTGAATTTGAACTCAGTATCTCCGAGCATTCCTAAGATAATGGCCCTTAACAGACAGACAGATTTTTGACGAGTTTTTTTTATTGTTTCGGAAAAATCATCCTTTTCGACATCTAAAATTCTTACATATTTATTAAAAATAACAAATATACTCTATATCACTATATTTTTTTCATTATACATTTTTTTATATATATCTTAAAAAATCAATTGTTTCTGTTTAAATATATAATAAGCTACTATAATGACAATTAATATTAATTGTTCATTAAATCAAATAACTTACAACAAGTACCTACCAACATTATATTTAATTAATATCAGAACTTCAAAAGGTCTTTGTTTTTAAGTCTAATACAAATTAATTACTTTCATCTCCAGAACGTCAAACACCATGTCAGTATAAGAAGGAAAGAAAATAATGAAATCAATAACAATAAAAAAAAATACTTCCCACTTTATTTTCCCATAGCAGGACAGACAAAGAAAACCTAATGTGAAGACTCCACTATTCGTCCAAGTTCGACACATTGCGTGTTGAGTTGCGGAACTTAACGTCGCGCTTTGCTACGAGAGCTTGGAAACAAAAATACTATATATTTTTTCCTCGACTGGGAATAGAACCCACACCCTGCCGCGTCTACAGTCGCACGTTTCTGCCCCTGGGCTACTCCTGGCCTCAATAATCAATAATTAATTAGGCAATATATTTCTCATAACGGAAACTTTTTATGTATCTTAAACATGTGGTAACTTAATTATGCCGAAACGTTTACTTTCCTTTCTTTTTTGATACTGTTTACTTTTTCTGGTTGGATTATTATTTTATAATTCTCTCCATATAACTCAATATGTGCCTATATATGTATCTGAGGCCATCTGGATCAGTAGAGCAGCATCTGATTACAAAAGCGGTGGTTATTGGGTCGATTCTTTAGGGGAACGATTTACTTTCATTTCGCTCTTGCAAAATACTGCATTAATTTTCGCTACTCAACACTCAGTGTCTCGAATATCGGCGGAAAGTGGAGTACAGAGTGTCTTAGCACTAAGTTTTCTATGCTCTTGTAGATATATATGTATAGATTGATAATAAACAAATAACATTTAAATATATGAGACGACGACGCCTAGATACATACCATTAAGATATGTAATTACAGTGCATATCGGAGTTAGCAAGCCATAAAATAAGTTTGCATACAATTTGTAAGCGGAGTGTGGAAATGAAACAATTTTGAAACAAATGTAAGGCTATATATATTTCTCTGTTTGCTTAGACAAACTCGCAACAAGAGGTCGTATTTACTCGACTATAAAATAGAAGGGAACTTTGATTCTTTAGTATTAGCATATATTAGCCTTTCGGGAACATGAGGAGATATTATTGTTATAATAAGCTAGCTAAGTGGGAAATAAAAATAATTAAGTCCTTTAACTACGAATCGAACCCAAAACCGTCGTGCTTGTAGTCAGACGCTGTCGTTCTATGGCATATTGATCTTATTTTTATATAATTTTAGTAAATCCAGCATAATTTTGTTTTAATATGGTTATGTAATCTTTCAAAAGAAATATTTAAATAAGTAAGAATAACAGTCAAGCTCTGGAAAAGCTAAATAAGAACTCCTTGAAGTTTCAATGAGAATAACAATAGAAAATTTGAATTTCTAGCATGCTTATCATAATAAATAAATAAATAAATATAATTTTAACCTTTATACATTCACCATCACCTCAAAAATTAACTGCTTGTGGGTTCGATCCCCACTCAAGATGAAATATTTAGTTAAAATTTATATTTCCATTTCTTCGCTTTGGTGTCGAGGCTAGGCGCGGCGTTTAATTCCGCCACTCAACACGCAATGCCTTCAGAATTCGGTGGAAAGTGGGGAGCGAAGTGTCTTAACACCAAGTTACCCTTCTGCGTGCAGGATAAAGCGTGAAGCTGTTTTTAATTTATTTTTTAATACATTTCTTACTTTACAAATAAAGGGTGAAATATACAAATTTATATACGCTTCAACATATACAGATTTAATATTTATAATATAAATATTATCCTAAATGGGATATGAGCCAAGAACTATAGCAGTCAAGTAAAGTCCAAACGAAGCTTAAACTGAAAACGTTAAAATTTAAATATTGTAAGAAATACCTTCTTTTGCTAATTAGCTGAAAGTAAATATTATATCTGCGCTTCGTAAGCTATTTTATGCCAATTAGGTTCTTCTTTCATCATTATCAAATGAAAAGAATATATATTTTTAAATAATATATATTGCAATATTTGCTATTGTATTTAGTTAGTAATATAAATGTTAACTTCTTTTGACCTGATTTCCTCGGAACGTGATAATTTTTTTTAAATAAATCAAGGCTCTCCGCTCCCCACTTTCTACATAATTCTGAAGGCATTGTGTCTTGAATAGCGGGACTCAACGCCGCACTTCGCCTCGACAACAGAATGAAAAAATTAAAATATTTAATATTTTTAAAAAACGTAGCGGGATTGGACCTCGCGCCTCTTGGAAACCGTCCAAGCGTTCTGAGCAACTAAGCCATACGTTCTGATCGGGCTACGTCGAAATTTTTATATGCTTGTTGCAATTTATTTTTGTTGCTAGCATATCTGTAGGGAGATTTCTTCAAATTTCCGCTACCCAAAGATAATTACTTATAAATATTATCTTTCCTAATTGTGGAATAACAATTTAAAATTGTAAAAAAAACAAATATTAAGTTGAGTGGGAATCGAATCCACAACCAGTCACGTTTACAGTAACACGCTTGAGCTACTGCGCCACAAATGGCCTCAAATGCTAATTCCTTTAAGTATTACGATTAAGATTATAATATAATTTTCTACGCTTCCTTTTATTTACAGTATTTTCAGATCACGAACATTTTAATCCCATTCATTTCAAAGCCAACCTTTACTTGCTCCCTCAATGCATCCGGAACGATCCCCAAGGGTCGATCGCCTTTACCACCCTCTTTTATTTTATTTTATATTTACTACGAATATACTATTAAGACAACCACTTTTATTATTGTATTTTTTCCTTTTCTAGCTTATTTTAATTAAAATCTGAACTCATTTTTTTTTCATGTGATTATTAACAAATAATTGTTGTTTAATTTAAATAGAAAACCAGTCAAGTGCAAGTCGGTTTCGCCCATTTAGGTTTCCATATTAATTTCATGATTTCATGCAGGCAGAAAGTACAACCTATAAAAGTTGACAAATGTAAGTTTGCTATGAAATACGTTAGGTCAGGCGTTTTGAAGGGGCACCAGCGCAGCGTGCGACTGTAAACGCGGCAGGTTGCGGGTTCGATTCCCAATCGAGTAAATGACATATTTAATATTATAATTTTATCGCTCTGGTAACGAGGCAAAGCGCACTTAACAACCAATATCTCAAAAATTAGTGGCAAATAGAGAACGGAGTATCTCGTCACTAGTTCACTCACTGCCTGCTCTAATATGCAAGAAAAATTATAAAAATGCTTAATTTTTGTAACATAAATAAATTTAACTTATTTCTATAAAAATAAAATGAATAAAAGTATTTTATTTTCACGATAGGACTTATCGTAGAACTAAGTGTATGAAATTAGTTCGGTATACTCGTACAGTAAGTCCTAACTGAATTAACTAACGTTTTACTAACATAAATTGCAATGTACCCCGACACTGGCCTTTTATCGTTGAACATTAACTACTACCTTCTCAGGTCAGCTCGCCAGACTGTATAATGGAACTAAGGATTGTTTTCCAAATAGATTTTATAAGAAAATGTATATTAAGTACTTAGAGTAAAATATATAACGTTATTAACAAGTATATGTGTATTTTAACATATTTTTCATGTTTTTATTTATTGAATATTACCTATTATTGAGGAACTCTATAGTTAAGACGCTATAGTATAGAAGCTCAAGCGTGTGACTGTGAACACGACAGTTTTGGTTCAATTTCCACTCAGGGAAATGAAAATATTTAATATTATCATTTTCTCGGTCTAGTAATCCGTAGGCAAAGCCCGGCGTTAAGTTTCGCTACTCAACACGCAATGGCTCAAGAAGTCGGAGGATAGTGAGAACCGAAAGTTTTTTAAGAAACTGATTATTTTAACAACAGATTGACATTGAAATTAATATAATTCCAGTAGATATATGAAAAATATTTGGTTTATGACATAAGTATCATTTTACAATGAAATGCGATTAGAAATTAATGATTTTTTCGTTATAAATCATTTGCCAATATTATGAATCAATATTTTATTTATTTATGAGTCCACAACGGTACACGGATTTTAAAAGTATCAAGTTCACAGGTCGCGATGCACAACCCAATCACGTACACTACGTGACTCAAGAATTTTGCGATGTTTAATCTTTATTTGGTTAAACACTCATTTTTCTGGAATTAATAGATTATATAGTTTGATTTTTTACCATCACGCTGTATCCCGCACACAGTAGGCAGAGGGATCCAGTGTTAATACACTCCGTTCTCCATTTTTCGGTGAATTCTAGAAGTATTGCGTGGTGAGTAGCGAAACTCAACGCCGTCCTGTTGCCTCGACACCAGAGCGAAGAAATGAAAATATTAAATATTTTATTTTTTCGAGTGGAAATATGAACCACAATTGGTCTCGTTTACAATAGACTGGCCTCGTATACTTTTTAATATATCATAATGTTAATATATATAGAAATTATTGATACCTGTTTATTTATGCCATAAAGATATAGATAATAGATAAGATAGTGCCAACAACATCTTTCTAAAACTATTAAGTTGCATTCTTTCTTATATCTTTTTTACTTTCCCACAAGGAAGGTTTAAACAGAAACGTAAACAGTATCAAGTTCACAAACCACAATTTGTACACCGACCACGTATAGCTTCGTGGTTTTAAACTTTAAGGTTTTTATTTTAGTTCGCATAAACTATTCCAATAGAAAAACTATGTGAACACTTTAAATATATAAAAATAAATATAATTTGAGTGCTATGGTTAGAAAATTAAAAATTAAAATTAATATAGGTATTGTAAAATATGAAATTTAAAAGGAATCTTTATCTCATATTTATCTCATAAGACTTGCTCTCACCATCTCGTAAGTACGGTGTTAAGTTTCGCCGAGTATATCGGGGTTGAAAGTGTAGAACGGAAAATTTTGACACTAGCTCCTTAGTGTCTTTCACCCTGCTATGCGAGGCTGAGCTGAAAATAGCTTACAATCATAGTTATTATAAACATTAAAATTAATATTTTGACTAATAACATGATTACTTTAACTTGATTAATAAATATGTAGATATTACATAAATTTTTTATGCTGTACTTCACGCTGTATCCCGCTTAAAGCAGGGGCAGAGGGAACCTTGTGTAAAGACCCTCTGTTCCACACCTTCCACCGAATTTTCATTGTAATACGTGTTAAATGGCCGAACTCAACGCCGCGCTTTCTCATTACAATCAGAGCGAAGAAATGAAAATATTAACAAATAATAATTAATTCCTTCGAGTCGGAATCGAACCCATAACCGTCGTCGGTCTCACGACAGCTTCACATACATCAAATTTAAATCTCATTAATATATTTAATGATGTAAGTTCTGATACTAGATAATTTCATGCTAGCAATTAACAAAATTAGTTAGACTTGTAGCTACCACAAACAGATTTACGAATACTGCTACTGTACATCGCTATTACTTATCTAAGCTGATGAAATAATAGAAGAAACTCATCAATACAGAACGATTTTCAACCGAAATTTAATTTATCGTAAATAATTAGGTATAGCTAAATAATATAATTAATAGTTATTTAATTATTACTTTTAACATTTATTTTTGTAAATAATTTTTAGAAGATAAGCCGTTCTTTTGTGATTCCAATATAAATAAGAACTCTATTTTCGGGATAAAATTCAAGATTAAAATTTCACTTGACATTTATATGTACAACTAGCAGACCCGCGAACTTCGTATCGCCTAACAGTCGATTTTTTTTTAAATATGTATTCTGCTATTCGCGACACCGGGTCAGCTAGTAAGATAAAAAAAATAAAAACTTAAATCATTTTTAATTCTTGCAATATTCATTAAAAAATATAATAAAAATAAAAATTTCCGATATCTTATTATGATGCCTACTTATTATATTTTATTTTATTTTTACTTATTCTAAAGTCAGGTTCATTTTCATTGTAGTACTTTATGGTACACGTTATTTTTTGCTTGGTTATCTGGCGCGTAAACAAACAGAGCAGATGGTTTTCCAACACGAGAACAGGCAACATACAACAGACCATGCGAGAAACATGAGTTTTCTATATTGATACCACAAACACTTAATAACTGTCCCTGGGATTTGTTTATAGTCATTGCGAAAGCAAGCCGTACTGGAAACTGTAGTCTTTTAAGCTCGAATGGTATGTCAGGTGAAATCATTGGGATGCGGGGTATCAAAACGTCTTCTCCTTTATACTTTCCTTTCAATATGATTGCTTCTATTACGTTATTAATTATTTTTTTATCGCTAATCGTGTGCCGTTACAAAGTTTCAGTTGGTTAATATTTCGCAACATTATAACTACACATACAAGCTTTAATTGAAGGTTGTGAGGCGGCAATCCTGGCAAATCAACTGAATTTAAAAATTCCGGTGGATAGTTCACGACATCATGTTCATTAGTTGCCGTATCAACTGACTTATGTGTCCTTATTTGGCAGAAATGCCATCTTGAAAATTTATATTTAATTCATTTACATCAGTGTGTTTGGCAGTCAGTAAAGCTCTTTCGCTAAACCAATTATGGAATAAATAATCAGCAACATTTCAGCAACATTTGGAAGCACTTTATGAATGAGTTCATCTTTTGATTACGTTAACTGACAAAAACTATCAGGAAAGGTGATGCAGTCAGTCAGCGCATATATAGGAAGTTTGCCATTACCAATATCAATGAGTTGTTTAGAGAATATGTCTCCAGATTGATCATTTTGCAACATGACACGCATATTCTTGCTTAAATGTAATACCTTGACATGTTTCCACAATTTCGAAGACTTTAAACATGAATTCAGTTCACCAGCTTGCATTGAACGTGGAACCACTGGCAATCCTCCTCAAATTGTTGGTAAACTGAGTTTTTATAATAATCTTACAATATTGGCAAGCAGAGTTGATAGATCCAATAGCAACACAGCTGTAGGCACTGCTGGCATCAATTGATATATCGTAACAAAAAGCAGCTCGATTCAAATTTGCACCATTATCAGTCAACTATCGTCCTCACGTTCATTGCATTCTTCACGTTCTGGGAGTACGATTAGATTCTTTTGCCTAAATTTGTCCACCGCCTTATAGAAGGCATATTTAGTAAGTCAACAATACACAACTACTTTATTAATAGTATAGAAATTTATGGTCTTTTAGTATTTAATAATATAGATGCACAATGAGACGTTTACATTTCAAGTGACAAAT
>HE671271.1:0-26452 GCA_000313835.2 Heliconius melpomene melpomene
ATTTGTTCCACTGTTTTAAGTAAGTTTTCACCTTTATGTTCGGGTACGCAATGCACTTCAATATTATTTGCTCTGGCTTCCTTATCAATAATACTAATTGCATTTGCGTGACTATTTACTATGTCTCTTAATTCGCTATTATCTTTCTTCAATAATAAAATTTCTTTTTTTAGCTTCTTCCAACTCCTGTTTCACCGTGTCGAAAATATTTGACAAATACTCTATGGATGAATGTATATCTTGCAATCCACACAATTCTTCCCGAATTTTTTATCAGTTCTGTACTTACAGTTTGGGTAATAACTTTCTGCACTTCGTTTCTAATTGCCGATAGCCACTTATCATCAGAGGCGACTGTCTCTTCGGTAGTTTTGTGAGCACTTCCAATTCCACTTTCCACTAAAGTAGGTGGAGACTTATTCTTACAGGCCGCACAAAGCCACAGTCCTCGTACGATATTGGATTTAGTCCCCGATCGAACAACACATTCAAAGTGGTATTTGGTTTGACACTTTGCACAATTTATTCTTTTTTGCGTAACCAGTACATTCAATTTACAAATGTTACACGTGCTTGACATTATAAATAATTTTATGAAAATACTTTTTTAAAAAATAATTTTTTTTAAAAAATATTTTGTGCTTTGGTCTTGAACTCTGCTCACACGTTGGCTTCTACTTAAATCTGCACCTCTATATACTGGGCTATCGAAGCGGCTAGCGTTTAGTGCAAATATGGTATTTATATTCTAAGGCAATACTTTTTTCTATCGACTGTTCATTTTATAAATAAAAAATGCGGGTATTTGCCCGTCGACCTCTTGCACTAGAAAACTTTAGACCAGATTTTAAACACTTAATCAACTACAACTTTTTAAAATGAAAATTGCAACCACGTAAGTTGCTTATAAATATAATTTAAATCACTATTTCACTTGTTTTTAGTCACTTTAAATTACGAAATTTAATTTTTAAAAGCGGAACGAACAAAGAACGACTGTACTTGCTTGTCTGTCATGTCAGAACATTTGAAAATGTTGTAATATTCTTTTACAAGGTCTTGATAAATTAGACAAACATAAGTGACGGATCACTCAACGATAAATAAGTAATTATATAAGAAAAAAATTACCACATTTATAAATATTTACCATAATAAGGGTAACTTTGGTAAATAAGCCTTAAGGTTGATATTTTTTTATCTAAAAACGTTATAATATTTATGAAAACGTGCTGGTTATTTGACTTTTGCGCCTCTTCCGTATTTTACGAGTAGATAAATGGTTCCTTGTTATATAACACTATATTCTCTACTTCCTGCACAATTAAAATATAGCCCAATAAAGGTAAAAAATATAAAAGTTGAAATATAGACATAAGATCAAAGAAATAAATCGAGCCTTAATAAATTAAGCAAACAATATCTAAAAATTGCTAACACAAAAGTTTACTGAAAGCAAACTTCAAGCTAGCCAACTGAAGCTCAAACGAAGATTGACGAAAAAAAGAACTAAAAATTGACCTTTCCGTTCTCTGGCCCACTCCCAAGCAATCGGAGACAGCAGCCACACTCCCCCCAACTTTACAGCTTCCGTTGCCAAACGGTGCCCAAATTTTCAATTTATGTACCCATCATCTTATTTACTCAGACGTGAATAAATTATATTTTTATTGCACCGGTGCAGCAGTCGCTGTCGATCATTATTTTGACATTCAAACACTCTAGCTGACTCGGTGCACCAGCCGAGCCCATACAACACGCAAATTTGAACTTTATCACAAATGAATATGATTCTATATTGTATAACGACCACTGCCGACGATCTCAGTTTATTACATTACATGCTTTGCACCCAAGGGCAAGGGTACATAGTTTATTTTTATTTGTTCGACAATTCTTCGAAGCAACTCTCGCTGTAAACGTGGACGATGAATTCGCGGTCAAATCTATTGTTTATCCTCCGAAGTTTTCAATGAATGTGTTCGCACCAATCAACGCGATGAATGCATGTACAGATTATTTGCGACCACAAATGCGAGTTTTGACATTGAATGCCCCTTTATTTTGTTGGTACGAACGACTGGAGTGATTCCTTGTCTTTTTTAGTCATATTACTTGTATTTTTGTAGCTCACTAATTATTTTTTTCCTTTTATTGCAGGTCTAAATACCTCATATGAAGAGGTGAAACGAATTTATTAATTTTATTATATGCTTCATCGAGGTAATAATAAAAGCTTAGATTTAAAGGAAATCGTAACTGCCACCAGCAATAATAAGAACTGTTGTTAAGTTATCAAGTTAAATTCAGTGTGAAAAGTGGAGAACCTAACAGCGACGAAGAGAAATCCCGGGTTTACCCCGGTAACGGACAGGTTAGTGGACTTATATTAATGATAGGTTTACATCATAATTACTGTAGAAATAGTAAACTTCTTGGAAGAAAAAGTTGACGGAAGTAAAAAGCCGGTGTCTACGTTCTCCACTTTCTTATTAATTTAGAGATATTGCGTGTTGACCTCAAGAACTTAATATAGCACTTTAAACCAGACCAGGAAAAAAATAAAAAAAATGAAATAGTAACCAGCGCGTATATAAACAAACACTGTTGCACTGCACCTATTTAGATTACGAATAACTAATTGATATTCTAAAAGTAAAAAGTTATAATATTTTATTTCAAATAATATTTTATTTGCTAATATAACTGTTACTATTTATAGACATCTATTTTACCTACTGTACGATTTATATCGAAAATATCCGATTCTTCCTATTTCTTGTTTTACTTTACTAATGAAAAAAACATGGAAAATACCAAGATCGATCACTGCACTCCATAGTCTACTACTTGGCTTAGGCGTAGGTGTTCAGCAAGTATAAAACAAAGAGTATATAATGTTAAAATTACCATTTACCACATTCCAACAACAGGATTGTTTTAATTAAGGTAAATCCGTGGTACGAATCGTTCTCAGGTGTGATTAATTAGCTGCTTGCTCACGTACTAGCACCTATCCGGCTCATTATCTAGTCGGGGCAGGCACGATTTTGTAGATCTGCCCTAAGGAAAAAAGATATTTGCATATTAGTCGGGCTGGTCTTGTACCGAGATAAGCTGGTGTTTGAATTAATTATATAAATAAGGATTTCGTGTTTCTTACTTTTTTTTTGGATTGGAAGTAATTTTTTTACGTACATGTGTTTAGTTAGGAAGTTTTGAATTCTAAGCATAAATTAAAATTATTTTATAATACTTATAACTTTTCATAACCTGCTTTATTAACCTCATAGCTAAGTTTAAAGTAAAGAAGTCAGCAACGTTAAAAATATCGCATTAAAAAAAAACAGCTTCACGCTGTATCCCGCACACAGCAGGGTAGGCAGAGGAATCTTAGTTTTAAAACACTCCGTGCCCCACTTTCTGCCGAATTCTAGAGGCATTGCGTGTTGAGTGGCAGAATTCAACAGAGCGAAGAAATGGAAATATAAACGTAAATAAATATTTCACTTCCTCGAGTGGGGATCGAACCCACAACCGTCGCGTTATAGTGACACCCCTGTACCGCTGCGCCTCGACGGCCTCAAAAACTTTTTGCCTCGTATTTTTGGTACAATATATTTTAAGAGTGACTGGACAATTGCCTTCTGCAAACATGTCATTGAGAATGCAATATGAAGATGTGTTCGTCGTCATGCACACTGCATGTACTCTGTAGGTACTCATTACCGAGGTTTTTTTGTATTATTTATTTTGATTGAGATGAATGGACCAATCTGACAGATTGGTCTCTGTGTATTGTTATTTATTTGCCACAATTTTGTATGTTTTTAGGATGTTTATAATAGTAAATAACTAAAAAATTTTATTCGCAATGTTAGTTTAATATATTTTTACGTGATTTTTGCTATCAATAATTTGTATTGTGAACGTAATTGAAGATTCAGAATTACTTGTTGAAATATAATATAGTTTTATGTATTTTTGTTCATAACCTATAAAAAAAGCATATTTTAGCAAAAAAATAAATGTAATAAAATTTAAATTACTACTACTACTTTTATATATTAGACATATAGACCAATATATAGAAAAAATGCTTATTCAAACCATTTTTTCACATGACAATCTTCACCTGTTAATGTTAATTAGTACTGCTGCATTCCTTCTTTTATATTTATCTTATTCCAGATGATCAATTGACCATTGATTGTTGAACTAATTTTGCAATAAGCCATTGTTATGTTATTGACTTGACAGGACAGTTGATCTAGATAAACATTAATCATGATCTAACTAAATATATGTTTTTTTATAGATGATACCGAGAGTGGTTTTTTTTGTTTAAGAACAAACACGATTGTTTCAATTAATTTCAGTAAGAAAAAAAAGAATTATGTAGCATTGAACTGATTTTTATTGAAATTAATACAGAATAGAGACCGAACCGAACGTAAGCAAGACTTACAACTTACTCTACTATGACAATGTAATTGATACATTTATCTAAATAAAATGAAATGCAAATTATAACAGCACAATACTTATTTAGGAGTTTTCTGAAAATGTGAAACTAAGAATCTTTTTATTTGCCCAATACTATTTACTAATACTACATATTAATCTTATATACCTTCTTAGCTTAAAATGTATAAGATGGCTAGAAATAATCATCTACCATCTAATTTATATTGTCCACATAGAATCGAACTAAAATTACTATGAGAAATAGCGATTTTTATTCGTGTTCTTATATAAATTTTGCTTGTAATAATAAATATTCAATTCCATCTCATATACCAATAATCCATTGAAGAAGAACAGAAATTCAATAGTTATTTTATAAGATAACCTAACGTAACCATTAAACTAACATGTATTGGTCAGTAATTGAAGGACCAGCATGTCATGAGCAGTCAGTGGAGCGAGATGACTCCGCCCCAAGGCTCAGCTATGAGCTTAATTTCCTTTATTCTAGCCACTGCCCACTGTAACTTAATCTAAGTAATTGTGTGCCTCGTTACAGATCCATTCATTTTGTTATGTGAATATAAATTATATTTTATTAAAATTATTTCTTCTTTTTTATTAATTTAATGTTTTATTATCAGACCATCAGGATTAATAATTTAACAAATTTTAATTGGTAATAAAAACTAATTATTACTCGAGAAGGCGCGTATTGTGAGGAGGTTCCTCTCTTAGGTCTCTAGCTACTGATAACCTGGACCCTTGTCACACCGTCAGAAGATTTTTTAAAATTTTTTTATGTATTTTTCAGCAGGCAGGGTAAACAGAGGCGACCTAGTGTTAAACACTCCTTTCCTATTTCATCCCTTTCATCTCATCTCATTTTGATAAATGGTATTAGAGTTAGATACGCATTCTTAAAAATAAAAACAATAAACAAAATAACTTATTCATCTCATAAATTACTTTTTATGTAGTATGGCTTTAAATTACATAAAAAAATACTTATATTATAGATAGCAAATATTCTCCATTTACCTACTATTAACTCAAAAGTTGTCCATATTTTTAGTCAAATATTTTATAGGGACGTAAAATTTACGGTTTGTCTTAAATATTTAATACCTGTTTTAAGTAGAAACCCAGCGTGGCTTTGATAGCCAACCTCTTATCGTCCACGGTCCTCGTCAATAAACTATTAACGTTTTACAGACTTACGTGTTACTAGGTGCTATGCAAACACGCTGTAAGCTTGAAAGGTCGAACTGACCTACATTACGATATTTATACTTTAAGTAAAATTGATAGAACGTTATTTGGTTATATATTCGAGGCCGTCGTGGCGCAGCGGCACAAGGGTGTGACTGTAACGCGACGGTTATAGGTTCAATCCCCACTCGAGGAAGTGAAATATTTATTTACGTTTATATTTCCATTTCTGCGCTCTGGTGTCGAGGCAAAGCGCGGCGTTGTATTCTGCCACTCAACACGCAAAGCCTCCAGAATTCGGCAGAAAGTGGAGGACGGAGTGTCTTAACACTAGATTACCCTGCTTACCCTGCTGCGTGCGGGATACAGCGTGAAGCTGATTTATTTGTTTTTATTTATTTTATATTCGATTTATATGTTGATAAAATTTAAGTATTTTTGCAATATATAATAACAGGAGTCGCTATTATAAAACCACGTTAAATATACACTAGTAAAAGTAGAAATAGAGATACTACAAGAAAGATTAACAAATCAATACACAACTAACACTTACGATATTATTTTCTATATATTGTACTAGCGGATGCGCGCAGCTTCGCTTGCGTATTTAGGGGGTGAATTCTAAAAAACCATGAAACACATGTTCAATTAAATATTTTTAAGAGTCTAAATTTCAAATTTTATAATAATCGGTGGCGTTTTAAAGATTTTTCCATACAAACTTTCAACCCCTTATTTGCACCCTTAGGGGGAGAATTCTAGAAAACGATAAAACACGTGTTCAATTAAATACTTTTGAAAATCTAAATTTCAAATTTTATAAAAATCGGTGCCGATTTAAATTTTTTTCCATACAAACTTTAAACCCCTATTTCAACCCTTTAGGGTTCAAATTTTTCAAAATCCCTTCTTAGTGGATGTCCAGATTACGAAAGTAAACTTTTGTCCAAATTTAACGTTTCTACCATCGGCGGTTAAGGCTGTGCGTGCGTCTTACCTCAGTCAGTGAGGACAAGTCCTTTTATATATATAGATTAAGAAATGAGAAAAAGTACAAACTCTCAACTTTTCTCCAGAATTCCGACAGCCATAAATAAATATACAAGAGAGATATAGATAGTTTAACTTCTAAATCTGCTAGCACAAACAAAACTATCGGAAGTCTACGACCTAGTTTCCCGGCGGAATACAAAGGTCAACCGTACATAAACCCGGGAAGCGCATGATAACTTTAGCTGACTGACCGATGCATGTACGTCTGCCTTTCGCTTACGCAATACTAATATGATATATTATGTAATTACATAATATATATATATATATATATAATATAATTTGATGAAACCAGTGGTGGCGCACGGGCACAAAATATGACTGTAAACGCAGGTTGTGGGTTCGATTCTCGTTCGCGGAAATAAATATTTAATGTTTTTAAAATATTTATTTAATTTAATATTTCCATTTCTTCTAGAGAATAGAGTGACTTAACGCTAGGATGCCTCTGCCTACTTAGTTTTTTTTTTCCCTAGCTTACATCATCCCATTGTTGATCAAAGGCCTCTCTCCACTTCTTCCATTTCGGTCTATTTCGCGCTATTGAGCACCAGTCAGGCCTACAATGGTCCAGCTCGTCCCGCCATCTCCGTTTTGGTCTGCCAATTCTCCTTTTAGAGCTTGGAATCCATCTGGTAGATGATTTTGCTCAAGACTCTTCAGGCATGTGGCAAACGTGTCCGGCCCAGTCCCATTTCAGCATAGCGGCTTTCATGCCCACGTCAACGATTTTTGTGCGAGAGCGCAGTTGCCTACTTAGTTTAAAAAATGTATTTATAGTGGTGTATGTAAGTATATGTCAATGTCATTGTATACCAGCATCACATGAATGACAATGCAATTATCAAGGCAGGAGCATTTATCAATAGACGAAGGCTACGGTTCTTTTGTCATTCCACTGTGTCGGTTAATATGAAGCCAGTGATTCGGGATAATTGAATTATTAGAGTATATTAATCGAATATGACAAAGACATGCCACGGTATTTACATATAAGATACACACGATATACTTGACAGTAAATAAAGCTATTAAAAAAACCCCTATGTCCACTTCTTTTTACCAAAACAGGTTTTTAGCTGAAATTAATAACTTTCTTTCTATAAGCAGAATTGAGAAAATTAATATATTTTCAGTTTAAGCTTTTTTTCAAGAATCAAACCCACACCTATAAAGTACGTCGTTAAGTAACTGCTTATAAAAAAATATTATATAATATTTTTTATGAAATTGAAATGAGCTCTCGTGGTGTTATTTATTATTCTTTATATATATTTTTTTTTCAATACAAAGTCAATGTTAGCGCTGTTTATATGCCATGACTGAAGCAAAACAGGTCGCCAGTGTCACATTTTTAAAAATAATCGTGATATATTATTCTATGTAATAAATTAAAAATATTATTTTAATTAGCATTTACCTATAGATAAGAATATATATACTTAAGTTAATGTCACAGGAAAATAGCACGCTTTTATACATACACATGTATATTGTCCATATAGAGTTCAGACGAAATAGTATAAGAGATAGACATTCATGATTTAATAGACATTTATTATGCCAAGTTACGAGAAATGATTGTCTTTACGATTGGCCTCAATATTATTATTAGTAGTTTATTAAAAACAAAACAACAACTCCCTCGGGTATTTAGATAATTTGTAAGAAAATGTTGTTTTTTTATTAAGACAAAAATATTAAATAAGCTTTGACTTGTCGGCAGTTTTATAAAATATTTTATTTCATTAAACCAAATATAAAAAGTATATAGTAATATTATATTATATTCCATACTTTCTTTCAAAAACAACAAAGGTGCCAAAAAATATCGTCATACATAAACTAACGTGCTATACCGTATTTCGGGGATATTGAAGAATGGAAGTAGGACGTGGGAGGGGCGACCTAGTTCCCGTGACCTGGCCAGCTGACCCCCCACCTGATATGAAGTGCAAATATTGATGCGTCGCTTAATAGCCTTTATTGAATAATCGAATAGCTGCCTCTACATATTCGAGAAGCGTTTCGTTTTTAATTCGTACTACCTATTCGATGTTTTCAAGAATTTCACGTTTCATTATTTTTATTTTAAACTAGCGACCTGTTCGGGCTTCGCCCGTCTAAACTACACAATTATTTATTTACTAATCTATTATTGTTTTTGATTCTATTACATTGTTATATGGCCCCAAAAACAGATTTTCTCATATATCTTAAGAAGTCGCATATAATAATATAATATGTAAAGATATACAATACATCATTTGATTAATATTTTAATTGTCTTATATGCTTTAACCTGTTACAATAATTTCAACCCGCATTCTCTTTGTTTTCATAATATATTAAAACTATATATTTAATATTTATTCGATAAAAAGAAAGCATGTATCGATATTGATCAAAGTAGAATAATTGCTAAGTTCATTAAAATGAAACACAGATATTTATCAAATATAGGCATCCACGGCCGGACATGTTAGAACCTCCGCGTGCATGGTAAAACGATAATTAATCAGATTTTCTGTAACCGTCAAAGTGGCGGATGCTGATTTAATCTGTGACATTCACGCTCTGTGGCCACTTCCGCTCCACTGAACACCAGATTCGGATTTCCACCATAATTCGATATTCAATGCCAATTTATACCCGTAAAGCCTTTTAGGATGTTGGCAATTGGTTTTTTTTTTCAATTAATTGATCTGAAAATTCTATATTTTAAACATAATATAATAAGGAATAATATAAAAAAATCACAGATTAAATGTCAAATATTAATGAATCGTCATTTAAATAACAAATAACGGCATTTATGAAAATTAGGTCGTTTTATAATAAACAACCTTTCATTCACTAATAGACAACGATGAGGCAGTCGTGGAGCATAGCATGGATCAGATCAGATCAAACCCTGACAGTAAACGGAGACTTGATTAGAGGACACTTAGGGAAAAGATGGAGGTGAAGATGATGATGGAGGTAATAGAGAGTTTTTATACCGGGTTCCTTCCGTCTACATTCTAAGATGGAAAAGAGAAGAAAAGGCTATACATGGTATCGTTTAAACTAAAGTAACTAAAGCATTTTTTAAGCATTTACTTGTAAGCCGACCTTTAAATATTTCTTCAACCAGAAATAACAGTCGGCCACTGCAGTTCTATAATCAAGTCCTTGGTTGAACGTGACTCACTGTTCTATTTCTTATTTCCTAAGAATACATTGAAAACTGCATATGACGCACTCACACTAGCTCTAAGGGCGATGACCGATGTATAAACATATGTATTGCTTTTGTATAATTATGATGAATGAAGATTTCAGTTTCGGTTTAATTGTTTGCATTAGATAACAAGAATAATATTGTATTTACTTTTATTATACAGATATAATAAGATAATAGTTATCTTTCTTTTGTTATTTAATGAAAGTTATGTATGTTTTGAAAATAGAGAAATATATATTTTAGTCAAGAGTTGCACTCGGCGTTGTTTGAATATGTAATTAATTGATTATAAATAAAATAGAAAAAATTTGACGATATAAAATTTTGCCGCCAATTTAAAAAATGAAAAAGAAAAATGTATGAGTATATTAAACAACGTAGTACAACTAAAAAACGTAGTATTTTAAACTAAAGCATTATTAATAATTTTTAAAGTTACATTTCCTAAATGACATTCAAAAGTTCACGTTATGACAAGATGACATATTAATTAAAACTTAAAGCATAACTTACAATGAAAATACTTAGTTTCTCTATAAAGTTACAAAATATAAGTCGTCACTTCTGATATCTACCTAACTTTTACTAGAATTAAATTATCTTAATAAAATCACGTTCACATTTCCCAAGAAAACTGTCACAGCTGGTTGAAATTTGCATGCACTTTCTTAATTATACCAGAACTTTCGCTAGCAAAGTTATTTTACTATATGGAATGGTTGTAACCCGTTCTTATAGACTCTAGATTTTACACTTAAGAATTGCAAAATTGTTTTATTTATTAGATATACAACGTTTCCTATTTTATATTTAAATATTATTTATTGAATATTGACAGTCGTAGCTCAGTTATGGTGTTCCTATGTGGTTGTAGATTTGAATCGGAATTCCAAACTATTTTTTTTGCTACGTACAGAGTGGAATGAAGATGAATAGAATAATAATCATAAAATAGTCTAACTACATGTATGAAATGCTAAAAAGGAAATCTATTTAATAAAGTCTTAAATCCAAATTAATTTGAAAGAATCAAGTCTTAGGCATAGGATTAGGTTTTATTACCTAAATAAATATATATGCAATAAATGTTAAGTACACTTAAGTCGTTATTTAGATTGTAGGTAGTACTTTGTAGAGTCATTAAAAGTTTTCAACTTACTACGTGAAGAAAGTGAGCCGTTTTGTCTGATATTCATAGCTATGTATTCTTTTTTATTACATTCTGTATGAATAATTATTTTTATATATTCTTTTATTTTGTGATTTTTTATGTTGCTTTAGGTATTACTATAAAATATATTCTTTTGTTTAGCTGCCAAATAAAAATAAAATTCACATGTACAACTGTACTGTACTGTCACTGACAACTATATTGGTGTCCTCAGTTATCGTAATGAAACGTATTTAAGTTTCTCATCAAGGTTTCAAGGTAAATGTTTGGAGTTAGATGAGATTTCGGATTTTCTAACTTAATAACTTTATTTTTAAAGTAAGGAAAGCTAGTGATGCTGATAATAAGCTAGTAAAGTCTGCTTACAACCTCTCATATGAAGAGTTTGCTTGGTTCAACGCGCTAATATCGAGAACTATTGATTTCAATTGAAAAACATATTTTGTGCTGTATAGTTCATTTATAGAAGGAATCCACTTGTTAATAAACAATTTCTTTAGTCTACGCGGGCGAAGCCGCATATTATGCTAGTTGAATACAAAAAAAAGAATCTCTTATACCATTAAATAGACAATTTCTTACGATACAAGCTATTTAGATAACATACAATTAATTTTCCCTTTGCTGAACACCGCGAAGGCTGTATAATTAAAACACTAAAATTATCTTTATTGGTGAACTATAAAGGCCATAAAGCCAGAAGTTGTAAAGTGAACATATCAACCTATTTAAAATCATAATGACGCCGCAGTGAAAGGGCTAAATACTTGTCTTATAACTTTACCAATATACATTAAGTAATAAAATGTATACTGATGGAAATAATTATATGTTTTTATTATATAACGTTATGTATAATAGCTTAGTGAAAAGTGTAGTCTCTTATGACTATGATTCTATGATCTGTCAGTCCTGCTAGAGATACTAGGTACAATATACATGATTATAGCGGCGTTAAGTTGCGCCACTCACCACGCAATACCTTCAGAATTGGGCGGAAAGTGGAGGGCGGAGTTAAAACTAGGCCCTTCTGTCTACCCTACAACATTAACATATTATTACACAGTATAAACATAATATTAGTAAAACATTTTTTTTAGTTTTGAATCGAAACTTTTCCTTCATTCTTAATATTATCGATTATTTACAATAATTAATAGAGACGATTATAATGAAATATCTTTATTATTTTGTTCTATTCAAGTGTTTGGACAGAGCAACTTGCCGTAGAGTATTTTAATGAAGCTCTCTTTGTTCTCCCTCAAAAGGGTGGTTTGAATAAGAAACTAGAACTCTCTCCGCACCGCTGCTATTTTATTTCGTAATTGAATTGAATGGATGAGTGTGGCTTAAAAGGAATCCCCTAGTATTAGACAAATAATACGGTTTTGGCTTAACTAAGTGAAAGGAATATTGCATTTTTTATTGTTTTGTTGGCGCTAGGGATTCTATTGCGCTTTAATATCGTAAAAAAAGGATTTTGTTTAAATTGTTCTTTTGTTTGATATTTTCATGGGTAAATTAATTAAGATGTTTTCATGGGTAAATTTTTATATTAGGATCACAAACGTGTGACTGTAAACGCAGTAGGTTGTAGGTTCGATTTTAATATTTTAATTCCTTCCCTCTAGTGTCGAGGCAAAGCGCTGCCTAGAATTTAGTCGTTATCGTATATAGAATTCGTCAGAAAAAGGAGACCGGAGTGTCTCATCTCCGAAGTGCGGGATGCTGTAAAAAATATAGAATATAGAATATATAATATAAAAGCAACACGCCTACTTTAATTAATAAATATAAAAGTTTATTTTAATCAAATGCAATTCCGATAAGAAAATTTAATTCAATTAAATAAACATAAGGTTCCCCACCCAGGTAACCTTTAAAGGCTGTTTATTAACAAACCGGCATGTAGGTAGCGGGGGAACCAACAAATAAACCTTATCCTACCTCTATCATGCACTATCGATGGCATTTTATTTCTTTAGAGTACAGTAGTCCTCTTTACAACAATTTAAGGGATTATAGGCTTTATGTGGTAGAGAAAAAGGTTTCTGAAGTGATTTGTCCCTCGTACCTCTCCCGGGAAGTTCGTATTCAGTATTTTGTCCTCAGCTAGTCTAATGAAATGAGATAAGCGAACACATTCTGATTTCCCTGGCGAGGAGCGCTAAATAATTTTCACCGAAGGGCTTCCTCAAGGACTGTGCTGGTTGTTGTCATGAGGAAATGTGAAATTTAGTTTTTTAGAGCTTTTTTAGATATTCTTATATGTGCATGCCGGCATGGTATTACTTGACATTACAGAAGAAAGTTACATTTAATTTTCTTATAAATAGATACCATTTATTTATCTTCTATAATTATTTCTTGACATTTGTTATGGGGTATTTACATTGAAAATATTTATGTAGATATTTTAATATATTTTCGTGTATATCAAAGTAGGCAGATAACCTACTGTTAAGATATTTCTTTTTCCAATTTTCCTGTTAAGATATTTCCTTGCCCAATATTCGAGACACGAAGTGTTAAGGTGGCGGAACTTAACGCCGCGGTTTGCCTAGCATAGCGGCAAATAAAAATTATTCATGCTCCCGAATGGGGTTAAAATCGCTGTCATAGTGTTTAAAGTTATATGCTGTTCCACGATTCTTAGCTCTATTAAACGTTTTTTTCTATTTATTTTATTATATGTATTATTTCAATGCTAAGGCCACTGCAAAGACTTTTAATGCCTTTAAGGCATCCTTCTATTGTTCTTGTTACCGCAAATTAAAATTAAACAGCTGTACTAAAGATAAAATACACTTACCGCCTTAAGCTATTGCATCGTTCTATGTCTTCCTTTGTTTAATTTTAATATTACTATAATTTTATTTATTAGATAAATCTTTTATGGGTCTCAGTATACGCGTAAATAATAAAATTCCGCAATAATTTAAAATTACTGTGAAAACAATACCAAGAAGTTATTAAAACTTCAAGCTTATTATAGGTGCTGTTTAAGAATATTTACAGGATAAAGAAGTATGGAATTAATATCAATTGAATGTCATGCAGGATAGCTGCCTTATACTATTGACATTTAAAAGGGCAACTGCTGTTCTGGCCGGCTCTTCTCAGCAGAACTGCCTTCTGAACTGGTGCTAACGAATTTTATATGTTCATTCAACGAAGCAAAAGTGCTTACAATAGTCTATTTGAATAAATAAAAAAAAATTAAGAATATTTTGAATATGAATTTTGAATAATGTAATCAAAATATAACCTACTATAAGTAACCTACATTAAAAATAAATATTGTATTATATATAAATATCGGCTTAAAACAGTTTATTTACTATGCCAATAATAAAAATTACTAAAAATTGCATCTGTTTTAATGAATTTACTGAAAAAAATTGTATCAACTGGCCTTATATAATCCACTTTCCAGATTGTACAAATTAAAATATTCCTAAGTTCCTAAGTCATTATTGTATATTTATGAATATTTATGTATATGATTTATTATATTTATGCATTTATTTATGTATTATACTCTATTTTTATATATTTCTAGTATATATATTTATATATATATATATAGTTTTTATTTTCGTGTACTGTCATAATTATTTTTCCCACGCACTATGCCCGCACCCCTCTATCTATTCCTACAATTCGGTTGCCTGGAAGAGATCACTTTTAGTGATAAGGCCGCCTTTTTCACATTTTATTATTTTATAAGCTATTTTTAATTTTAAGTTATGCTATGTATTATGGTGTGAAATAAAGAGTTTTATTATTATTATTATTAAGTTCTTTGGAATTAGTTACCAACACTACTGTTGTATATTAATAAAATTCCCTATGTCATATAGTTGCACGCAGTATGCATAAATTAAGTTCCTTGCATAATTCTCCACAATATTAAAGACAATCAATCATTATGTAATTTTCATATTAGCATACACTGTCTGACGTTTGACACTAAAGTTTTCGTTAACTTAAATATACATTTTCGTAAAAAACCAAGATTCAAAAAGATAAAATTAGATATTAAATCAATGATAAAATAATTACATTAAAATAATCCATCGTGGCGCAGGGACAGAAGGATGTGACTATATCGCGATGATTGTGGGTTCGATTATTATTTATTAATAAATTAATTTCTTCGCTCTGACACCAAGGCCATAGCCTGGCGTTGATTTCCGCCTCTCAAGACGCAATGCCATGAAAAGTGGGGAACGGAGTGTCTAAACACTACATTCCCACTGCCTACCCTGCTGTATGCGGGATATAGCGTGCAGCTGTTTTTTATTAATATAATATTTAAAAGATACAGTTTATAATTATACAAATATCCAAAAGTTACTTTTTTTAGTCCAATATTTATTACTGCAAAATTTCGTTCAAATAATTCCGACTAAAATATAATTTAGGCACTAATTTGACTTTAACCAAATGTCAGTTGAAATAAACATCAAAGAGAGTGATGTATATCGCGTATAGAAATAAAACATGCATCTCGTTGCCCGACCACAGATTATTTCACATCCGGCCTGTGCTCCGCTTAAACTATAACACAAGGAGAAAAGCGGGACGAATTACTAAATATGAAGAAAAATATGTTAAATGTAAATACATGTTATAGTACTCAAAAGAGGTCGGTTGTGGCCTAGAGGCACTAGTGTGGAAATGAAATATTTAATAGTTTTATCTCCTTTCTAAAGTATCCAGAATTCGGCGACAAGTGGAGAATGGAGTGTCTTAACCCTCGGTTCCCTTTACCTACTCTGCTATGTGCGGGATACAACGTGAATCAAAAAATATTTTTATATCAAATAAGTCGCCTTACAATAAAAAAATATTTAGGTGTTGATAAGATTGAACCTTGTTTATTTTATCCTTTTGTAATGTAACCAAAAGCTATTTTTATCATTTTAAACGCGCAATGTTTTGCAGATAGACAAATAAAGACACTCCATTCTCCGCCCCCATTCTACATTTTAAAAAAAGAATACAATTCGGATAAGTTTAAACCATTCGCTACGCTTTGCATAACCAGACCGGAAGTTTTTTGGCTTTCAGTTTAAATATATCAATAATAGATCACTTTTATTCATCTATTTAAATCACAAATTTGAACATCATACAAACAAGAAACGATGTATCCATAAAATATGTATGACAAGTGTCGTTTATTCATAGAGGCCTCCTAAAAGATATTGCAAACTTTTACAAGAGATATATAAATATAGATTATAGAAAAAAAATAAGTGTGTGTAAAAATATCTGTTTCCCATATGATTTTTATTAGTACTATTGTGTATAGTTTTGTTTATATTTCATAACAATATGATATATGTATGTGTGAATTTTGTGTGTGAACTCAGGAGTTGGCACGAGATATTAATATAATGAAATTTGACCCTCATGGATCAGACAACACTCTTTACTACCCTTTACGTAGAATTAAAAAGTAAATTTATAACTTCATATGACACTGTTATTTTCAAATATTATAATTACACTAACAGAACAACATTTTAGACAATAGAAATACCGTAAATATTTTAAATTTTATTCCACAATGCACATATAGTGCACGGGGAAGCACACTATATCTCCAAAAGTGGTTCAACTGTTTTATAAACATACTTATTACAACCAGATTTTTTTTCTTTTACAAGTGTAAAACTTTAAACATCAAATATATTGTAAATTTAAAATGACATTTCACACAGCCAATGAAAAATGATACACTTCCTCAACACTTACCAGCAGCTGTGAGTAGCTGAGTAAATAAATCAAACCTGGGTCCCATCCCCCAAGTAAATTAAAATCATCAGCTTAATGGCCATTAGTGGTGCGAGCGCGTGTTAATTGCAACACAAAAATAATTGCTAAGCGCAGAAATAAAAAGCTCATTGCAGATAAAGCAAGGTAGGACCGGTCCTAATGCTTATAAAATATGCACGAAGAGGTGCGAATACAAGAATCTTAGGTATAAATCAGAACTAGAATCGTGCACAGCATAAGTATACTTGTATAGTATAGGAACATCGTGCATGAGTTTCTCTTTTAAAATAATATGTTTCTAGCTAATGGGAGAAAGATTTACGGTAATAATTCAAAATAATACGAAACGCTCGTCTTGATAAAGCTCTTGTCTTGATTTGTACTGAAAGTGCTTAATAATTTTTGATATGGTATTCATATTTAACGAATTTAATATTATGTAAAGGATGTATGTACCTAAATATTATTTCACACGTGTAAGTTTAGTATATTAATTAAATAATTTAAAGAATTTCTAAATTAAAACTACTTATAACTACTTTTTCATATTTAGATAAATAATAATAAAAGTACCTATGTATATTTAACAGAAATCACTTTCAGTGAAAGAAATTCTATTTATTAATTAGTAATTATCATGTTCCCTTTTGACAGAGTACATACAATTTTATTGTTTATTTACTAAAGTCCCGCTTAATTGCTTCGTAATTATTTAATCTTTGCTTCAAAATTTTGGGCACGATCGTGATTTACATAATATAAACGCTAATAAGTTTCAATAAATTTACTTTGACTTGTTTATTTAAATAAGATATAACGTCTCGATTACTAAAATTATTATTTTATTATATAGAAACGTATAAAAAAATTAACGGAAAATTTGAACCTTCGCCTCATCCAAGTTGATAGTTTCCAAAAAGGATGGGTTCAAGTTCCAAGACATAAAAAAAATATATTGTTTCTAAAAAAGTAGTGTGGAATAATACTTCAAAAATGTTAAAAATAATTATGTATATGTAATAACTTATTTAAAAAATACATTATTAGATAAATATTGTAAAAGTGAATCAATCTATCTTTGTGTCACTTTCAAAATCATTAATACATACATAAAATTTTTAAACAGATAAAATTTTAATAAACTTTTTAACTTTCAGATATAGCGTCATCCTGACAATATCAACTTCATCATCTGACGGATTCGCTTTGATTAACGGTAAGCTTTTCGAAATTTACTGAAAGATTAACAAAATATGTCCTTTTTTATTTTATACGTTTTAATTATATGTAAAAGTTTAAAGAAAAATATTTTTAATATAGACAATCCTTAATAAATAAATAAAGATTAAAAGAAAACTTGTATTTTGTATTAAATATAATATATTTCTCCTATTCTAAAGGATAATGTCAGAATTTCCACAGTATGACATTTTAACGTTTCTAAAAATGTGTTTGACACAAATATTTATGCGGTTTACGTTTGTGAAATAATGAGACATAGCTGACATCGCGATTGTAGTGTTGCAACAAGTCAGGTCCATGACATACGAGTGTATATGTACATTACCTACAAGGGTATTACTAAAACATATCTTTTGCAGATATAAAGAAAATGTATGTTTAACTTTTTTTATAGCTACACGCTATATCCCGCTCTCAGAGAGAATCTAGTGTTGAAGCACTCCGTTCCCCATTTTCCGTCAAATTCTGGAAGTATTGCGTGTTGAGTAACGCAACTCAACGCTGCGCTTGCCTTGACACCAGAACGAAGAAATGAAAATATTTCACTTCCTCGAGTGGGGACAACTGACCTCGTCAGCCTGTATGCTTAACATTTAAAGAAATAGTTAAAATAAATATAGCTTAGATTATAAGTTAAAAAGTAAAAAACGATATACCTACTGGAAAACTGAGTTTTTTAAACAACTGGAAACTGTCCCATTGAACGAAGTTAAATCTAATATGATTATAATCTAACGGCTATCTTTACATAGATATATTTTTTTTAATTATTTAAATATTAATTATATTATGATTTGTAATAGAATTTCTTTATCCCACTTGTTCATTTCGCTTGTTAAATGAAAACCGTAAACAATGCGTGGAAGAAACTGAAAGTGTATCATAAATCCTCCAACACTCGTAATAAATTTTCATCAAAATAAAGACTTGCTAACTTGCATAAAGTTAAATTAGATCTTTTATAACGTCTTATACATTATTCTAATTGAATTTTTAATGTAATTAAGCTTTTAATTTTAATGAATGACTTTTGTTAATTCTATCTTTATTCAAATAATTTTAAAAACATTTGTTTATTTATATATTTTTTTAAAATATAATAGAAAGTAGAGTAGTTATTAAATGATTAATTTTCTTTATATTAAATTATTAATTAATATTACATTTTTGAAATATGAGTATAAATGACGTGAAGTAAGTGAAGTGAGTGACGATAAGAATACACCGGCGGATAGTTGCAAGTTCAAATCCCATTTTATAGTATGTTATAATATATTTCATGTAGGAGTGTCCTAAACTTCTCTTAGGCCTAATTTCATTCATATAAAATAGGTAGAAAACTAAGATCTGAATTCATACACCTACCTATGTACCGTGCAAAATAAGAAGAAAATATTAAAATATTTTAAATAAAGATTAAGAAAAAAATACATCTGATTTTTTTATTATTTTCTGTAAGCGTGGGTCGTAAGTTCTTTTGGATACCATATTAAAAAAAACAAATGCACGCTATTAAATATTTCCAAGCAATTAATACCAAAATGATCCACCAATAATGCTTCTTCTTCCATATATATATATTAAAATAATCAAATTATATGCGTTTTTTTTATTATAAATTGACTAAAATTGCACATCCCTATTGTAATATTTACGTTATGCTTTATGAGTCGCGCGTCAGCGAGGGCGACGCAAGGGCGCCGAATGTCAGACGGTCGATTCTCCCGCTTTACTTGCCTAATTGCTAACTAATCACAAAAGTAAACCGAAGGCGTTTTTGCGAGATCCGTATTTATCGATTAAGATCTCCATATTCATCGATGCTTAATATCGAGTTATAAAATAATCGTAAAATTTTAGGTATCATTTGTAAAAATTGATTTTACAGAATAATTAATAATCTGTTGTTATTATAATATTTTACATTTTTTGGATAAAATACTAAATATTATTATTTAAATATAATATTATTAATTCAATTTTATACATATTTTAATAAATTTAAATGTTTAATTAACTTTTTAAAGTTTTGTTTTATTAAAATTTAATTTAAGTGATGTAAGCAAACTGAAATAAATGTTACAGCCTATTACGTATAGACTAAAATGTTTTGATACTTGTTCGAGTAATTGTATTCACAAAATTTGTATTGACAAAAAATCCTCATCTTCACACGTAACATAAATTATTATCAAGTAAACCAAAAACAACGTTAAAATAAACCTTTTTAATGTTCAAATTCAAATTATTAAGATAAAACAATTATATATACGAGTATTACGTACATTAATTTTTTTTTTGTGTCAATCTACTAGCGGTGTAGATAATATATGACTTGATAATAAAGTTATATTAAAATATTGAACCACTGTAGTGCAGTTGTAACGTGTCGGGCTGAACGCGGCGGTAGTGCATTCTAATTCTACTTGTAAATGTTTTATAAAATTAATTATATATTTTATCTTCCTTAGTTAAATTCAATTAGCGCGGCCATTTTAATTATTTGTGATCAAAAATAGCCAGTGCTCGATATGATAAATAGAGAAAGAAAATTAAATGAGTAACTCTATTACTGAACTTCTCCATCAAGCATCTTTCATAATAATAAAAAACATAAAAAAATAACTTTGTAATGAAATATAAGTACAAAAAAAATTAAATTTTTTTTTTAAATTACCGCAAAATAGCTATGGCTGAACACTGATTTATCTTAGCCCAACACTAAACCAGCGTAAGTATTAAGTAAAGAGGCCAGCGCATTTGACGGCGACATTTTTCACGCGTGCACAGGAGGGGGTTACGCGTGAAGGTCACCGGTGACGTCACCCGCGTACATTGACCCCCGAATGTTGAACAACAGTGATGGTGGCACGCCATATTGACATTAAATTCGAGTGTCGTGTTGTCTTTGAAGTTTTTCAATTGTAATCATTTGTACAGTTGCTATGTCCGCTTTGTAAACGATTTACTTATAAATATATGTATGTAGTTTTATATAACGATTTAAATAAAATATTTTAATACTAGTGGATCCGAACGCGGCTACGCCCGCTTGAACTATACGAATATTTATTAAATATATTTATGAAATTATTTTCAGTTATCAATAGAGATATGCGTTAAGCAAGCTCATTTTGAGTGACGTTTTCTAACAACAAGCTTTGCAAATCGTTACTTAGCAACGGCGGTTGTTATTAACATGGCGGAACAAATTGCATGTCAAATTAATAAGTATTTTAATATATTAGTATATATCGAAAATATTACAAAAATGAGAGAAAAAGTATCCTATGTTCATCCCGAGACCCTCAAGTATCTCTATATTAGTATTTTATCACAATTAAATTAGCGGTTTGGCCCTGATTGCGTAAAAGACAGACAGACAGAGTTACTTTCGAATTTATAATATAGGTATGGATTTAAACAACGCGTCGCGAATTAAGTTTTGTATTATTTATAGCGATATCACATGTAAATTAGTATGTAATGCAAAGTAGACATCGTCGGCAAAGCGGTGTAGACAAAATTGAAGGTAAATCACACCTTTTACAGTGTATTGTAAATATTAAACACGACCACGGAAAATCCAAAGTTTTCTCGTTATTTTCCTATTACTTTACGAACGTGAGATGTAAATAAATAACTTTTATGGGTGTTTTTTAACTTTAATATATACTATGTACATAATGATCATATGACTGAACGTGGGAGGTGGTTGTTGATACAAATACCATTTAATGAATATTTTAATTTTTATGTTGACCTGATTTATAATCCGGATAATTAAAATATTTTTTTGAAGCCTTTGCGACTTAATAGGTGAAAAATGCATTGACCAATAAGAATATTAAGGAAACGGTAAGAAAAGAAATTTAAATGCCCAGTAAATTTTGATATCACAGTAAACTTTTAACACATAACTTGTTATAAAACCCTACATAGCTAGTTCCATATTGTTTGCTGCAATAAAAAATAATTTTAATCGATATAGAGATTTGAACATATTTATTTTATTTACACAAAATAAATATATTCAAAAGCAGCCTCGTCAATTCATAATTATAACGGATTTAAACGAAACAAAGAGTGATTGCTTAACAGCTACCCGTGCGACCTTTAATTATCCACATGTTCGCTCACTCACGAGTAAGCTTAAGCGAAAATGAAGAAATTACCTCGTCTTTACACATTTCGCTGACTCTGATAATAACTTGTTACGTCGGCGTTGGTGCCTTAATCATAATCATGTAATTAAAATTTGTTCTGTCGTTTGGTCGGTGTGATTCTCTTCCTTTCTATCAAAGGCATTAAAGCATAATGTAAATTTAAATTGTATTTCTACGAAATTTTCCTCATATTCGGGAGTTCTGTTAATTATTAGGGTTCCGTACCTCAAAAAGTAAAAACGGAACCCTTATAGGATCAATTTGTAATCGCTTATGCAACGATTTACATAAGGCAGCACCTTTTACATGAAATCTATAGGAAGTACTTCTCGTGAACGTATAGTTGTGAAATTTAGCACGAAGTGTAAACTAATAATAGAAATAAAGGAAAACATCTGAAAATTGAAAATTTATAGATATTTAATGAAAAAAACATTACAAGCTTATATTTATATTCCATTTCATAGGTTTTTATAAAATGAAAATATAAGCTTATGTATATTTTATTATTTCGTTTTGGTTTATTTACACAAAACATATTTTACATAATTTACAAACAGCCGCTACAATTTAAAATATAATCCTGATACGGGCCTATTCTTTAACCTAATATGAGGGTACCGAGCCCACCCAGCTCGCAAGCATGTTAAGGACCGTAGTATCCAACATAATATGTAATAAACATTAAACTTTCGTTATGGGGAGATATTTTATAGGCAAATACCTTTAAGGAAGCAATAACTTTGTATATTATATTTATTTTACGAAACATTGTTTTAATATAGCTAATTTCGTTTTTAGGCATTAGTAATACGCATTCGATGATGATTTTTCCCAAAAAAAAGTATGATTCATCTAATACTTTGGATTTAACATGTTTTACGTAATAAAAACCCACGTAAATGTTAGCAATAACACTTAGCACTTCTAATTTGAAATAAATGAAGGTATATAAATATTCCATATACCCAGTACATCAGCACATAGGCCATAATAAATTGCGTTTTCATAATAACTGATTATATTTACATTTAAACATCATCGCCATACATCACGGTGGTGTTCCTGACCACTTGCAAAGACAAAACATGAATAATAAGGCTTTCTTTGTACATTTTCAAAGCAGGATGTGTGCGCTTGTCTAAGCGACGCACGGCCGAGGATTTTATTACCTACATATTTCACATCATACCGTCAGTATAATTCCACTATATAATCCAATGAAATTAATATTATTTTTTATGTTTATTTTTTTAGCTTCACGCTATTCACATCTAGCAGGGTAGGCAGAGGATGCCTAGTGTTAATACACTTCGTTCCACACTTTCCGCCGTATTCTGGAGCCATTGCGTGTTGAGTGGCGGAACTCGACACAGCGTTTTGCTTCGACTAGAGAGTGAGGAAACGAAAATATTAAATATTGAATTTCCTCGAGTGGGAATCGAACATGCTTGTTCCAATGCACCACGACTGGCCTCATTATTTCTTTTATTAATACTTATGGATTTTTTTTGTTAATACATACTGGACTCAACGTCTGACACTATCTGAATTTGAGTAAATCATTTAAATTTATCATACATTTATATACATTTGATTAATCGACCTCGTTTCAAACTCCACAATAGAAACTCATTAAGCTCCGGACTTGTATTTTTTTTCGTATTTGTCTCATATTTTCTTCTAGCTTCATTCCACTGTTCATTCATTTCTGTAAAGTTAATTTGAATAAATTAAAATTTAACTCTTATTTGACGTCCATTTATAATTACAAAATCATTAATAATTCTGATTAAATCATATTTTTTATAAGAACAATCATATTGTTAGTTATTGATTATTTCTATACTAAGAATAAATAAATTATAGTATATACATACATACAATAAACATTTTATAATATTTTTCTTATAAATGTAAAAAATATATCATAGTATTGACATTTTTGGAATGACTTATGCCAATATCCACTTATTAACTTGCCAATGATTTCATATCGAAGCACACACATATGGTAGAATTAACTGATAAATATGAGTTTCGAATTACTTACATAATAATTTCCTTTTGAATGATGAATGCATCTGCAGTGTATCAATTTACTTGTATAATTTGAATTTTTAAATTGGAGTGAACTTTAAATTACAGAGACAAAGGTGATTGTTCTTCTTAGAAACCGTCCCTCCGATCTTAGAATCCGATCGATTTACATTAGTTTATTATAGTAAAATTAGATTAAATAGCAAGTTATTGTATATTAATTTATTATATTGAAAAAGCATGCATTGAGTAATTTAAATTATATTTATTTTACGTAGCTGTGTTGAGTTCCACCACTTAAACGAACTGTCTACAAAATTCGTTGGAAAGTAGGCAACGCAAGGTTGATTTGATTAACTAAAATTCAGTTAAAAGACAAAATAATTTTCCATATGTTGTACATAAAAATAAACTGTTTTTTATGTATGACAAGCACATGACGCGAGGTTGTTAAATTACAGCCGGTGTCATCGATACCGATGTGCTATTAATCACGCTATGAGCCTTATCCATCAATCAATGTTTACTTATTTTGAAGCTTTTTCCGAATTTCGATATATTTTATATAATATATCTAACATAACAATATTACTAGCTATATTAAGATATAGCTAGTAATGTAGGAGCTGAAGCTCATGAGATTACTGCCATGTGGAAATTCAATGTGTTGACAGTGGTTTCATTTAGCGGTTTAACAGCGAAAAGCCTCCATAAACATCTTAGGAGGCTATCGTTTACCTCTTAGCTCAGGAACCGCATGCAGAAGACAGTATTACTTGAGACGACGCGTATTTTCAGGGAATTTGTCTATGGAGCCCTAGTCACCCGTCACTTGGACCTTGGAACCTGAAACCTCTTTAATAAATTATTATTAAAGAAATGCAAAATTTATTTCTTTTTAATAAAATATTATTAAAGAGGAATAAATGCATTGCATACTATATGAATGTTTATCGGTATCTAATTGCTATGTACAGAACATAAACATACTTAAGTATGACTCATATTTTTTTTATTCCATCCATTCCATATCTTGAAGATCGAACTTCGATAACATTTTTTATTCGGTTATAAATTAGCATTTAATTGCAAGCGCATACGAACGCACTAATGAAATACAAATACCTAAATATTTTGAAAATTCTCTTTTTTTTAAATATACAAATGAATTGCAAAATAATGTATTTTATAGTCTATTTTGTTTATATAATGGCTCTAAACATATTTTCAATGATTATATTATTTTATATTATTATATTATATCATATTTATTTATTAAAAATAGTAAATTTTACTATTTTTAATAAATAAATATGAACCTTGATTCTATTATATTATAAAACTGTGTGTGAATTACTTATTTTTAAATTAGTACTGCAAAACCAAATAAACACATAATAAATCGACTATTTTCGAATTTACAAAGACAATATCCTACTAATTAGTCAATTGATTATAATTAGTCACTTCGTAAACCGTCCCACGTAGTCACGTCTATGTCACGTCACGAGACTTCGTTAAATCTAAATTCTCCATTGATTCCGAAGGTTCCGTGGAGGTTCTGTGGAGGTCGGAAATTTATTACATCATTACTCAGCTAGCGGCCTAATTGATTACTTTGTTTACTCCAGGACGTCTTGAACCGACTGTTTTGTTTTATTAAAGTTAAGGAAATGATTTAGTGTGTAATTTTGTTATTTCTTTTTTATTATTGTAAGTTATTGCATAAATTTAAAATTTCATGTAAAATATTCCTATTTTATTTTTGATTATAATGTAGCTATATTAGCTGATGACGTAGAGCTACATATTTAAACAAAAAAAAAACAGTTTTACACTGTATCCCGCACACAGCAGAGTAGACAGAGGGAACGTAGTGTTAAGACACTCCGCTCCGACGACTTTCGGAGGCATTCAAGAGCGAAGACATAAAAAGAATTAAAATATGTATTTCACATCCTCGAATGACGGTGGAAGTCACAACCTATAGCGTAATAACAAAATTAAACTATAAACTAACATTTGTGTTAAATAATAGATATTACTAACCCTCTTTATTTATATATTGTATATATATATATATAT
>HE671271.1:26552-133798 GCA_000313835.2 Heliconius melpomene melpomene
TTGTATATATATATATATATATATATATATATATATATAAATTTTTTTTATTGTTATAGGTGAAGGCAGTATTTTAACTGGATCTCTCTTAAACATGCATTTTTCTATTGTATAATATTATTACTTTTTTTTTACCGTACAACCTCTTTCGTGAGTTCTCCATTCAACGTGACACTGGCGAAGTGATTTTGTGCTCAACTGGCACGCTCAGAACGCCATAATAGAAAGAACAGAACAGTTTACAGTTACACACTTAGGTATACCTCTGCACCAAGACTAGTCTTTAAAATGTTTAACCACTAGGAAAATATTTTAATTTCCCTATCAATAAAATTTGTAAGCAAGAAAGATATCAAGCAAAAAAGTTCAGACGAAATGATTAAATCACACCTATATAACAACAGTTTATTGAATTTAGTCACATACAGCTAGCTGTTAAAACAGTATATACACGTACAAGATGACCGATAAAGGGGTCGTAGACATAATATGAGCTAAGCCCCAATATCGGCATCACCCATCAATAAATCCAATAAAATGGTGTGATTTTATACATTATTTACGATTTCCAAACACCTAATTGGTCTAAGGGCTGACGACCGACCTTGCTTCTAAATTAAGGTAATTCTTGAGGAATAATGCCTCCTAGTCACGCACACGGCTAAGTTACATAAAAAAAATTAAAAAGTCAGCTTTACACTATATTTCACACAGCAGGGTATGCAGAGGGAACCTAGAATTAAGACATTCCGTTCCCCACTTTCTGGCGAATTCTGCAGAACGGCAGAACCCAACGCCGCACTTTGCCTCAACACCACAGTGAAGAAAATGGTAATTAAAATTTAAATAAATACTTAATATCTTCAAGAAAGAAGCTGAATCGAACCAGCAGCAATTCTGAAGCTGGGATCGAACCCACAACCAGTCGGTTTTGCAGTCACACTTTGTGCTCCTGCGCCACGACTGGCCTAGTTACATAAAACTAAGTGTCTAAATTATTAGTGTCCATTTAGCGGTCACTCCTACGTAGTGAACAATAGTATGCAGTTAACGACGTCAGTTGCCATTTTGTGGGTGCAGCGACCATTTACTGCGCGCGCGCAATTTGGCGGCAGACGGCGCGGCGGATGTTACAATTGTAAGACCGTCCCCACACCACCCAAACACTCGTACTGATAGATAAGTGGTTTATTATATAACCTATTGAAACGTATTTTGTAATATGATATCTAAAGTCTTATTATCTAGTTATTGGATTAAATAAGTTAGATATTTTTTGAAGGAATTGTCAATTTGAAAGAGTCTGTAGTTTCGTTAAATATTGTAATATAAATAGGAAATCGCTAACAAAAATCACGCATTACGTTTTCGTAAAGAAAATTTTAAAAAAAGGATTAAAATAATTTGAGAACCCAAAATAAAACTATAATATATATTAGGTAACATACCTAATATATAACTCTCAGCTAAATAATTAACGTGTTATTTCCATTGTCTTTAACAAATAGTCAGACATTTATTTCACAACACTAGTGCAATTTACATAAAAAAATATATTTGGTGTGCCAACCTGACCTCGTTCCTACTGTAGCATGTGTATAAATTTATTTAAAACCTCGTTAATATTAAACATATATTGCGACAGTTGATAATTACAAGTATATTTTAGGAAATATTTATTTCTACTTTTATTTTTCAACAGTGCTTAAATACCGTTAATCAACTTTGTATTACAACAAATATTACTGTTTTTTCATTTATGTAAATGTATTTTTATTCATATATTCAGAAAATATTATAAGAAATACTAAATATTACAATACAAAAACACTGATTGTCAAGTCATTAGAATAAGCTTTGTAGAGAAAACGATGTTGCTATAAAAATATAATATTTTGTATTATAATATTATTTATTATTGTATAACTTTATTGTGTCTTTACTTTTCAGTTTTTATGTAATTTTGTCGAATTTTCCTACATATGTAAAAAACAAAGCCTTGAGCTCGCACGGCCTCACCTCTATCGTGCATCGCACAACACTGATACGTCACTGAAATATTACCTTACCTTTCGTATTTATTTCTGCCTTCACTATCATAATCATGAATGGTTAGGTTTACGAGTTTACTTGACATTACGGATAGTATAGAAGAAGTATTATATAAATTACTCGGCCAATATCTTCTTTTAGTGCTCATCGAGGACGATATATAATAAGGTGGGAAAAAAGATTGAGCTCTCTGTTTTCGTAAATTAACAAACAAATATTAAAATAGACAAAAAATATAGAAAATCGTCACTAATATATTTATTCCCCAAAACCATATTGCACAGATTAAATAATTTGACAACCAAATATAATACAGCGTTTAGTTACGTCACAATATGACACACTTCTGTACTCAATCACGTGCATTGTAGGAAGCTACGGGTCTCGTGAATGAGCAGGATATCGGCCCTACATAGGTCGCTGACTCCACAGCTTCACCTTGACGCTAGCACACATTGGCCCAACGAAGGCCAATAGAATGCCGCATCAAACGAGTATAATAAAACTGTAACGTCTGTCTGCACAATCATTTTTTTTTTCGTATTAATAATAAAATATTCCTTCTGATAAAACTACCTGTCCCAAATTAACATGGACGTTGTAAATACTATAGTTTATGAGAGATATTCTAAATAGATTTTAAAATATTTTTTATTTTAGTATAATAATTTCTAATATGTAAAACGTGTTCAACCTTAACGTTAAATTTAATATTTAATTTAACAACAGTAAAAGATAGCCTTTAAGATACTCTATAATTATAAAGTATTTTAAGATGCCATATATTTAACTTACTTTTATGTTGTTTACTATACTGGCTTCGTTCGTTAATTAGAGATTTGTATGACTGAGAAGAGAAAAGAAACTCGATTAGGGGTTTCTTTTTTATATTATTTAACACTATCAAATTATTTATATCGTATTAATGAAATATTAAACGAACGACGAACGAGCGATAACTACTATAATATAAAATGGTCTGTATAACATTATTTAGATCATTTCATATTATAATTTAATTTAACTAAATATAACGAAGGCACTAGTAGAAATAAATATGCCGACCATGTTGTATTACAGATGGAATCTCATCCTTATGCCGATACATTTATAGGCAATTAGGTTCAGTAATTAGTGCTGACGTGCCTGTCGAGTACGATATTTACAATAATTCTAGGCATCTTCGAAGATTTATATTTGTTTCTACTTCCAAGTTTATGTTAGGAACTAGTTTATTTCGTTTAGCAGTACCGTATATACCGACTAGCTACGTTAATTAGTATTGCTATGCTCACAAACAAGTCCAAGTGCCATTGGAGGTGAAATATTTATGAAAGTACTTTTTTTATTTTTTAACTTAAAAGTTGTAACTTTTCCGTAATGTATATAAAAATTACATTTTGTTCGTCATAAATTTTTGATATGCAACTTTCAATAAATTGCTGTAATATTATATTATTCTACGATGTGTGTGCTTTAAAGTGATAGAACTCTAACATCTCTCTAAGCTTTATATTAGGAGGGTCACCAGAAATGTTCATACCTATATAGGTACGTTCTTAAAAAAACAAAAGTCTACATAAAAATAATTCCATTTAAATTTCTAATTGCAAAATCCACGAACTTAAATCGCGATACTAATTAAAATTTACACGTAAATGAAAAGCAAGATATCACTCATACATACACACATATATCCACGAAAAATTAACTTTGATAAAGTGCGAGCGACTAAAATAAATTAGCTCGAATGTCACAAAAATAAATCTTGATATTTTTCCCTTTGTACGCGCCGTTTGATCCCAGGTAGAGAGATAAGAGCGAGCCATCATTCAGGCTGTGGCAATAATCCAACTCTGACTCTCATTAAGACCACTATCCTGCTACACAGGTTTCGCTACTAGTTCTTCTATAAATAGTGATGTGTTGACAGCGTCTAAACGAATCATGACACACTTTTACTAACCGAAACTGAACTCTATTTGTACTACAATTAAATCTTATTTTTCATTGTAGAAAAATCTAGTGGATATGACCTTTTTAAAAGTGACGCACATGCATAGTGGCCCAGTCGCAAGTGGCGGAATGAATTTCGTAGACTGCTTGCACTTTCAATAAGAGTCGCTTTATGAGTTGATTCATTATTGCCTCTTGGAATAACTTTTACAACACTATAAAGTGGTTTGCTTTTAAATGACTTCAGAATGTCGCTTGTTAAATGTGCATTATTTGATTCATTCTATTCAATTTAATTTCAAAATATGTTGATTCTGTAACAGTAAATCAGTCAGTTCTTACATCCAGACTTAATTAATAAGAGAAATACCTTTTGAGAATTTAATTTATTTGGTTTTCGAAACATTTCCTTTTCAAAGGAATAATAAATATGATAACTGTTTAATGTAAAGAAAAAGAATTAAATAATTATTTGAAGTTAATTTTAATAAGATTATGGTTATGTAGTGTGTTAATAAAACTTTTAGAACACTAATAGTAGATTCACTTCACAGCACAGTAGCGGAAGGTTTCGAACATCATGCCCAGAGGCCATCGTTCAACTTTTGGGACGAGAGCCATTGTATGGAAAAGGTTACTTAAGATATTGCATATTGAAAAAATCTCCACACAATTTATTATAATAAAGATATTAATCGGTAAATATTTTTCTGTAGCGTTCTTAAAACAACTAACAAAACTAGAAATTACACAACTAGTACTAAAAAAAATACTATTTTGGATGTCGCAACTTAAAATTGAAGATGACTTATAGAGCACATAATTGAAGACAATAATAACAAACTGAAATAAATTAACGAAATCATGCAAAATTTTAATTGCTAGCTAATAAAATAGTCTTGTTTATAGAATCATAAAACCATTGGTTCATGCGATGCCAACTTATATTTTATATTACCAAGAAATGTTTAGGGCCAATCTCCATCTTTAACAATATGTTAATAAAAAATAAATTGAAATTTTCAATAACCGCGTACATATTTATGCAAAAGAATATAAAATGGTCGTAGAATACTTAAACTGAGGAAATTTATAATTCACTTAGCGAAAACATTGTAATGCAGGATGCAAATAGTACACGAAAATTCAATTGCTCGACGCTTATGTAGTTTCCTTCATAATTTAAATCAATTAGGTTCATTTTCGAAACGTTTATTTTACGAGTATAATTAAATATTGTGCATATTCGAGGGATAGCGGCGTACTATAGATATAATGATTATGGGTTTGATTCCAAGTTCCCAATACGCAATCTCTCGAATTTTAGTGAAAAGTGGAGAACAGAAATTCTACTACGTTCAAGCTGCCTTCAAATGTTATAAACAAAATATACACTTAAAACAAATGCTTTACATTAAAAGACTGAAAACCATTTTGTATTCTTAAATAAACAATACGACAATATTATTAAATAATAACATCAAGGAAACTGAATAATATTGTAACACCAAATATGGAATTATGAATAATTAAATCACATTAGTTATGCGAAAAGTATACTTATCTATATGATAATATTACATATATAAAAAAGGTGTAAAATTTTATTAAAATTATTTTACACTTCCATCTTTGCGTTGTCGCTAAGGCAGTATCCATAACGATGTCTCATTGTAGCCTCAAGACAGTACTCTGAAGATTAATAAGCAAGCTTGGAACAGCCTCCTTTGATGGAAACACGCAGAAACGTGACCGCTACGGGCTAGTCAAATAGTCGTTGCTCGTTTATAATAAACTTAAATCAATACACATATATTACACAATAAATGGGCACATATTAATAATATTATAAAATTAAATTAGCAATAATATTAATTATCCTACATGTTTGCGGGGACCCCAACTTAAATTAGATATGTAAAAAGTAATATTATTTAAATAGTATGTTATGTATTAACTGTGTTTCTAAAGACTTAAACGTAATCAGGTTAAACTCTTTTGTTTCATAAAACTTGAACTTGATTACCACACAACAGTCAAATACTTAACATACGGCATAATTACCTACTAAAATTAATAAAATTATTATAATGCTAATAAGTAGAATATATGTACATAGAGACCGCATAATGTGAGATTTAGCACGTTACAAAGAAAATAGCATGTTCATATGGATGCAATATAACAATCGAAACAATTAAAAGCATGATTTATAATAATACTTTAAAGCTAAAGATCGGGTTAGGTTGGTACTTAGGTTGTTTAATTTTTTTAATAATATATATATATAAAAAACCAGCAATAAAGTAAAAATTGTATTATTGTACTTACTTTTATTTTATCTAAATATTGTCAATTGTCTATCTTTATTTTTTAAATCTGCCAAAATGATTAAAAAAAACTATGTCTTTTAAAATTATTATTGCCAACCAGTCACAACCTCTTACTTAACTTAACTTTTGTAAACCTCATCGTTCACCTTAAAAATAAAAAAATAAAAAAATTTTAAAGAACGGCAAAGAAGACCGACTGCATTCCTTATTGGTTTTATTTTTCTACTCCGTTACGTGAACTAGGTTGTTAGCCCACAAGGTTTGTATTGAATCAGGTCAAAAATTTGGGTTGAACTCGATTATAAGTCGTTTATTCACCTCTCTAGGTCACGCTAGCGAGCAGTTACCAAAATCGTAAATAGGTATCTCGAATAGGCCATTTGGCAAGACTCTATTACTATGGCACCCAATGATATAAGCTGCTTTTTCCTCTCAATGTACAATTAACTCTATAAAAATAAACAACGTCTGTATATATATTACAAAAGTAGAAAGTGAAAATAATGAAAAGAAATATTGTTTTACAATTTTAAAGTGTTATTTCACATTTAGGATAAAAAATATTAAACGTATAAAAATTTCCCATTACGTTAAATTCGTTTCCTTAATAATTAAATTAAATAATTTCTTTACTTATATCTAACAAATATAAATCAATCGTCAATAGTTTAATAGAACATACTCCTCTGCTATGTTATAGGAAACATTAGATTCACCCTCGCATACTGACCCATTGGTGTAGGTATGGTCTAAAAAGGAAATCCTACTTGCGCACGCGCAACCGATATGAGTGCGACGCGTACAACTACAACCATTTCAATTATATAGATCATAGAATTTAATTAACTCTTGTAGTACTTAGGTTTTATAGTAAGTCTATCTATTTATTTACATATATTAATCGCTATTATTTTAGATAGTTATTAGATAATATAGTTTATTTATCTATTCTTCATATATCGTGTAAATATGCAGTTTTCTGCGTTCGTATTAAATACATTTTTAAATTATATATCTCCATAGCACTATGCCTCCAGATTTTGGCGGAAATTGGGAAACGGGAGTGTCTTAATGGGAACGGAGTATGTTGACACTAGGGTCCCAGTTCCTTCTGCCTACTTCGATATATGCGGATAACAGCGTGAAGCTAGAAAAATCTTCACCCATTGCACGATAAAATATATAAAAAAAATTAATCATATAACAATGAAAATAATATTATACATAACCCGCTTAAAACCTCATAAACTATAGGATACACTCCCACTATGTATTCAACTCAAAATTATGTGTATATAATCATTTCGTCCAAGATAAAAAAAAAGAAATATATCATGGCAACACTGCTATTAAATAAATGTCAGTAAATAAATCACACACCTTTGTAATTATATAAACGTGCGTTTTTATTTATGCGTAATGATTAATGTGCGATTATTTATCAATCGGTTGGGGTGTAGCGTGGGTGCCACGTAGGCTGCGGGTCGGCGTAAAGCGGCCGCGACCTTTGAAGGTGTTAATTGCACAGAGCAAAAGGACAAACTAACAAACAGCTAAAACAGTGTGTTGATGTACTTTTTCCCGCATCTTCCGAATTTAGCATGGTAACCAGAGGAAACTTAGGACATCGTTTTCTTCTTTCCATCGGTAGCCCCATAATTTTCTAATTCCACCAAACAGGAGAAACGATTTAAATATAAGCACATTTCTTTAGTAACATTCACGGAACTAATTATTAATACACTTTTCAAAAATATACGCCCTTCTATATTAATGTTATAATCTTAAATAACTGTACATACAAAATCACTTTTAGTTATTTTAAAATTGAGGATTCATGCATCCATATCACCATACCATATCTGTTCTTCAATTATAAAATCCTCGTAGCACTTAACGTGCAAATTTATTATCCAATATTATAACTTATACCCAAAAGGTGGTTAATGATCACGTTTATGAAATATCAAGAATCCAGCATCCTGGAAACGGGCAATGACCTCTCATATCATCATTCTAAGCCCGAGAGCCTATAAACACAGATCTGACTTTAAAAAATATATTTGCGAAGGATGCGTAAGTAGAAGGATTCCCAAAGCGACTCGTGAATTGACTATTATATGACCTAACCAGAAGTACATTTTAAACTAGTAATAGTTTGTTTGTAGTCAGTTACGACTGTTTGTTGTCGCTGTAACGTTTGCGAAAATGTTTCGTTGACGGCGTACAAAAAGATCTAAACATTTATGTGGCATTGTCCAGCTTTAGAAGTTTTCATGCCCATCATGGGGCTTTGTCGCGCACGGACTTTCACGAAGCTGCAGTCCATAACAAACCGGTGTGGTCCATTCAAAGGCGAAACTATAGTTATCTACGGTGACCACACCCATGCCTTTTCTTTTCCGTTTTTGGATGAAGAAAATAAAACTGTGGTCAGTACAGTGTTGATCTTTCATATTGAATTCAAGAAATAAGTGAAGTGTTGCTTGTAAATAAATTTAGAATAAGATAATAAAAAAAAAAATAAAAAACTAAAAGATATACATATATGTTTTGTGTAAAATTTTAATTTTAAAATATTTTTTTAAAATACAAAATATGGAAGTATTAATACTCTCCAACACAATAAGCTCTATAACAACGCAAAAAATGCTGCATAATATGTTGAAAATATACTTTGCGTGTGTAAGAAAAGGAGTTCAAAATGTCCTTAAATGGTTCAATTATTTTTGTCCCATTTAGAGCACTTTTAGCGTTCGCTTGACTTTCCCCCTAAGTGTTTCTGGCAATGATCCGGGCGCCGGCGGAAGTGCAGATTGGCATCCCGGGCGACCACCTCCTATGAACAGACACGACGTTGTTCAAATGACGTTGTGTCCTGTTCAAAATAGATATTATCGACTTTTAACTTTACTCAAGAACAGCAGTGATCTTAAAAATACAAGTCGCTATTTTAATATTTTTTAACCGACTTCTGTAAGAAAAGGAGGTTATCAATTCGACTGTATTTTTTTTTATGTTTGTTACCTCATAACTTTTGACTGGGTGAACCGATTTTTTATTTGAAAGGTGAAGCTTCCCGAATGGTCGTGGTCAATGGTGGACTTCAAAATTATAAAATCTTTGTAAAATTATTTTTCACTTTTTAGTTCGTTGTTAGAAGTCGGTTTTTCTTTTTGTTAAAAATGTATTTATTATATTTTTTTTTCTAAGAGGTAAAAGAAAAATATATATTGACAAAAAATATTTTTTTATTAGGTACTTTTAAATCCAGAAAACAACAAAACGGCTCATTTCACTAGTCTAATTTACATACATAGGTACCTACTAAAAATATGAATTTGGCAACGACAAAGAGTTTTGACTTTTGTCATTAAAATCATATTACGCTTGATATAAGTATAATCTGTTCTTCTCAAATGTGATCTTTTATGACGTTATCGTGTGAGTATCTTTTTTTGTACGTCATTTCAATGTCATAGAACTACTACGAGTACAAGCAAATTTTTTCGCGACTTTTTTTTTTTCATTGAATAATTTTGAAGAAAATGAAATAACTCTACATAACATATATCTATTATAAATGTAAGTAAATATTACATAAAAAAAAATACATTTGAATAAACCGTAACTGCTGATGATAGAAAAGTGAAATGTGGACAGATTTTTATTTTCATAACGTGGACACCCATTAAGAAGAGATTTTGAAAATTTTTTAACCTGAATGGGAGAAATAAGGGGTTAAAGGTTTGTATGGAAAAATCTTGTATTATATAAATATTGTATGGAATTTTAAATTCAGACCCTTACTAATATTTCATTGAACACGTATTTCACGGTTTTTTAGAAATCACTCCCTAAACTGAAAATAATTTCACAAATATATTTAATAAATATTCGTATTTTTCAAGCGGACGAATCCGCCGGAGTCCGCTAGTATCTAAAATAAATGCAAGTGCAACTAACCTAAACTAAGCAGCCATATGAAAGTGATCACTTTCTATGGACACCGGCACCTAATTCTGCAATGACATAATACAATTATCTCATTCAAGATTCTAGTGAGATTCAGCGAGCGCAGTGCGTGGTGCCGGTGTACGTGCTCTGCGCTCTGACAACCTTGAGCGTGTCTCGCATTATAGCCGAAGCAGAGTATTCAGTAACGCAGCAGGTCCGCCATATCTCAGTAGTCAATAACGCAGTAGAGCACGCGGCTAGCTGGCTCGACGCTCGCCGCCCGACGCCCGACGCCCGACGCCCTCACTACACCCGCTATTATTAAACGAGTTCATTGGAACATCTATTTGCGCAATTCGTAGCATGGCACCTAAAGCATTCCGATGACCTTACTCTGCCTCCTCGCATGCAATCTTTTGTTTGTGTTACGCTGTTCAATCTCAGTTTCTTGTATCGAAAGTGATATATCACTTGCGATGCAGTAGAGAATTTAATGTTAAGTCCGGTCGTAAAATATTTTTTTTATGTCAAATTTAATAAAAGTTTAGGTAGATATAAGTATTCACAATGCAGACAGGAACAACCAAAACATGACATAGTTATAAGTTATAAGTAATGTCCAAGAGGCGCCATAAGGGTAGATGCAGCACGCATGCGCTTTCAGTGTCTCCACACGCTACAGTACGCTGTTCATTCAAAGCGCAAGTGCCCCACCGAGCGTCGCGCATCGGAGTCAGACTATATTTCGGTAAATATTCAAACTATCAGAGCGAGTTTCGACGGACATCGAGATTTTAAAGTCAAATCGGGAATGAAATTTTAAAATGTTATCGGTAAAATATGTGTCCGATGGCGGCGATGGCGGCGAGGTGCGACCGTAGCGCGCGGAGCCGCGGTGAGGAGCGGCGCGGCGAGTGTGCGCCGTGCGCGTCGCCAGTCGGCGGCGGGAGTCACGCGCGTCGCCTCGTCCGCAGCGCACCTACCGGCCTCTCGGAGTCACTCGCCAGCTCGACCCTCGGACGCGCACCACCTACGTCGGCGGTCTCGCGGCCGCCGCTAGCTGTGACAGTGAAATCGTGATTTCCCAATTGGTGCGGATGTGCAGTGATGGATAACTGAGACACGAGCGCGAGTGTACGCGCGAAACGCATCTCCCTTTTTCCGGTGGAGTGACAGTGGAACGTCAAAATTGAGCCCAAACTGTATCTAGGTGGGTATCTCGGAGGAGGAGACGCTGGCTCTCCTCGGGTAGCGCTGGTTGGCAGTGTCCGTTGAATATTTATAGCATGCCAGTATGAAAGTGTCGTCGAGGGCGGCCAGCGGCTAGCGGCCAGCCCGCACCGCGCGCCGTGGTCGCCCGTATACCGGCCATCCGCTCAGCTGATCTCTTGTCCTACAAAACATTTGCTCACCATTGACTTAATTAAACTATAACATGTGTTCATTACAAATCCAATATATTCCATCATATACATTGTTAACTTTAGTTTATTGATATTTACAATATTTATTTTTTTAATTATTACATATAATATTTCAATATATTTCATAAATTATATCTGCAAATTTCGAAAAATATTGCTTTATAAAATAAGTATTTTGGGTTTCAACTTCATTTATTTTAATATTGAAGATCTTTCCTATCCTAGTCTTAGATACTAAATACGTGTTGAATAACCTAATTACTTGAAATAGGTACAACCGACGCTGATAACACAACTGTGGTATTAAATTCCTATTTGATTGCCACTAAGACCTCAATTCTCTAAAATTACTTATTTGTGTCAACGTTATTATGAAGCACTAATATGATTATTAGAAGATAATATTTATTATTTCAATTCTTTATTTGATGACATACATATTTCTAAGTATATAGCTAGCATATAGTCTGGCTGTAGCTGAGTCAGGTCAACAACATGCAACTGTAAACAGCTTAACGCAGCTAACATTATGCAAATTGAATTAGACTCAAGTCCAATAGACTAGTATTAGAAATAATGCCTTCATTGGATAAAGGTTTGGTCCTCTATTCGTATTCTAGCTAGTATCTTTCAATCCTACATGCGTTGTATTTTATAATGCATACCTATTTTTCTGTTAGATTTTCGTCCTACTTATGAAGACGTTGATATGACCTAGAATATATATAAAAAAAATATATCTTATATTTAATTATCGCATATTTAACAAACATATGTAAATGTTGAGTTTTCTTATTGTATTTAATATTTTCCACATAAGTGTTTTTGTACCATTCATTTGAATAAGAATTAATTATCGAGAACTTATTATTCTGTTGATTAAAACATTTATAAGTTAAAATATTACACAAAATTAATCAAGCAAATGTTCTTGCAAAAATAATTTTGACTTAGCAACAATTTATGATATCATTTACATGTTTACTTAAAATTATTGCTCTGACCGTGATGCGAAGAATAGAAAAAAGTGTGCTAATTTTTAGAATCAGGACAAGGTTGTGCCCTCGATCTGCACATGGAGCATCCGAATCCGTTCGTATCTTGAAACCTGATAAAACTGTTTAGAAAAATACTCGACGACGCTTACACGTGTCACTTTTATTAGAATATTTGCAATAACAAAGATAAATAGCTAATATCTTAAATATTTCAGTATTTTAGTTATATAATTTTATAACATTGTCATAAATACCATCTTCGTTTTAGATATCCATGCGCGTTTTACTAATTATTAGCTCGAATCTTTCATAAGAGCCATCAAACTCTAATGACGTAAGTGAGCGTATAAATTTCCTCCTTCATTGGGTATTCAATAGAAACCGGTTGTCCTTTAGAGCGGCATACAAAAACTCTTTAATTTGAAATCTCAAGTGTATTGCACCGTTGATTATCACTTGGGGCGTCATGACAGTTGCTCAGTTCTTGTGTCAACAGACGCGATTACAGGTGCCTCAGTGCGCGCGGTCGTTGACCCGCCTGTCACTGATATTTGGCCACACACCCAAACTTATAGCTCCGAAGATAACGGGCCCGCGCCGAACGGAGCCGGTCCGGGAACCGGGACGCGGAGTGACGAGTCTTGTGTGTTTAGTCTGGCCGCAAGTCTAACTTGGGTGTACTGAACTAATTGGTATATTTCACCAGAAGAACCATCACACCCATGTGTCCAATATGACAATATATCACATTATTAAACTTAATAGTTAATACTTTAATTAAGAATATAGAGGTCCAATTTATTCGATCAGATTGAAGTCCAGCTATGCTCACAAACCGGTAGTTCAAGTTTCGATTTGGCTGTACTTGGCTTAAAGATAAGCGTTGTGTTGTGAAATTTACAATATAACATGAAACAAGTATAAAGATTTAATTAATACTGTAGCAGGAATGTTCCCGATTAGACATATTTCCGCACTTTAGCGAATTCCAGCTCCTTTAGAAAACACTCTCAATGTTTACAATAAAATCTGAAGAATACAAAGCGGTACAAACGCATCTAAACAAAAATAAAAGCACACAAATAAAGGCTTCCCCGAAGCTTGCACCAAAAAACTGAGTTCCTTGCTCGGTCACTCACACGAGGTTCATATCTCCAAATCCAGGGCCGCGGTAAAAAACCGGGCGCGCGTCCAGGACCTTACGCGTGGAGCGGGACAAGAGAATTAGGACACCGTGCGGGTTATTTCGGTGCCCGAATTGGGGCGACCCGTTAACATCGGGATTTCTGAGACGACGTTACAACAAATAGATGAGAGCGATGCGTTTCTTAATATTAATATCTTTCTGTATAACACGATATAGGTTAATGTAACACATTAATTATCTATAAGAAAATATTAAATTAAGAAACTTATGGATAAATACCAAAATTTAAGATTTTCCTATCATCTTCGTAGTATTGTTCCGTCAATTTTAATGAAGCATTTTCTATGGAAATGTACATAGCTCATCAATTAAGATCTAATAAACTTGCTAAACGTGTTCAGGCAAGCATGTACTTTCAACATACTTTCCTTGATAACCAGTTTACAGAATTCATTCACGGTATACTATTGTAGTTATAGAGCGTGTAATGCTTTATATTCTTGCGATATTCCTTAGCCGCGAGTCAAGGTTATAAACGTCCATTAGATATTGGTAAATTGGGAGAACTGTATATGTATTTAGAGATATTGTAAGTATTTTAAAAAAAAAATAGTCCACATTTCAAGAATTGAAAATTGTGGCATAATGACAAGATGGAATCTTTGAAATTATAACAAAAAATAATAATAGTAGTTTCTAATATAACACACGTTTTAAGTCCATTTACAATTTGTCGTTACGTAGATAATATATAAAACTAAGATCACTGGTTAATTTTTAACGTTTGTTATTTAAAGAACTTAATTGCTAATACGTAAAATCATTTTTGGATTCAAATTAGATTGTATGTTACGCTAAATTGTTAAATTAATGTAGTATCTTCAAATTAGATAATTAATATCGTTATTATAAAGTCTATATTTTACATAAAATTTACTAATGTAGTTAGAATGCACCATAAAAATATACCTATTTGTTTTTACCTACCAGTAAAAATTATAATCTCTTTAATTTTAATGTAACAACGAGAGCTTTACAAAATTAAATATTCTAATTTTTTTCCCAATAAAGAATAAATTGTTGTTTTTTTCGTCCAGGTCAATGCGCGTGCGACTGTTTTTACAACAGAATATGATAATTTGATTATCTAACCACAGCAGTGATTCAGAATCAACCCATTAGATATATAAATTACAGCGTGTTATTACGGGCAATTTTGATTTAATAAACATTCACCTATGCCTAGATTTGAGGATTGAAAAAACGCGCCGTCCCACGATCAGTATCAAAACTCATAATTATAAAAGGATCGTAAGTTATGGCCTACGTAATGACGAAATTGGTTGTGTTAATTTTATGGCTAGCATAGTCAAATAAGATGTAAATTATAAGGTAGTAGTTGTATACGATGAAAAAGTCGATATCTGACGTACTCGAGCATACTTTCAAATCACACCGTCTCAGTCCGTCCCCATGCATTCCACAACTCGCTCACCCACAGCAGCGGACCGGTCTTCGAGCATTGTACGAAACTGTACTAAACGTTCGAGTTGTGTAGTCTGTTACTTTGTTTATGAGTGGAACTGGTGAAGGGATATTTTTATTGGTAGGATTATAAGAGGCGAAGCGAGGTCTCAAGGTGAATCGCCGCGGTCAACACACGCCTGTTCCGATCGCATACCTAGACCAAGCAGCCGCGTGCGCTAACTATAAATATGAGAGACAAAGCCGTACCCTAAATTTTTGGTGGCAACCTTATCTATTGTTCAACTGAGGGTCTTTGAACAATGGAATTAGTACGATTGCATCAACTAACGCTTTATTGACTGTTACAATATCTAAGTAGAATACTAACATTATTAAATAATACTCGACATGATACTGTTTAATATAATTTATTTAATATCTTTTCTTTTACAAAATCATTTGGTAACTAATAAAAAGTGAACACTCAAGAAAAGCTATTTCTTCAATGTTTAAAATATAAGAAATTGAAAAAAGAAAAGATGAGAACAGATAATTTAAATAAAAGCATTAATTATACCATTGACGTTACTTTAAAAAAAATAGTAACAAATAATATTATTTATTGCTGAACTAAAAACTGAATAAAATAATAATTACATATGTACATAATATAACCAAATTATACAGAAGGTGTTCAAAACGAGGTATATTTTAAGTATATAATTGTTAGTAAGACATAAATCTTAGTAGCACGAGGTTAAAGTTCCCATTAATAAACATTTTTTTGCTGATCGGTTACCGTGACTTTATTATACTAAGCTCAAATTAAATACAAAAAAACAGTGTGAAGAACACGAAGACAGAGCGTGGGTTTTAGTAATCTGTGCGATCGTAAAAATAATTTAACTGTTTGTTCAAACGCTACCATTACTTACAGAAATACCAGGTTCACGCTCTATCCCGCACACAGCAGGATAGGCAGAGGGAACCAAGTGTTAAGACACTTCGTTGCCCACTTTCTGTCGAATTCTAGAGGTATTGCGTGTTGAGTGGCAGAACTCAACACAGAAACACCCATATACATTATTCTATATACGTATTAACTAAGTTCTTTTATGTTACAATTGGCGTCAAATGGGAACGAGTTTTGCAAAGGGTAGTATAATTCAAAAGTTAGTCGTTGAAAAGTTAGTGTACACGTGCACGTACTCAAATGAACGCTAAACCTTTATTCCTAAGTGAGGACATTAGTTTTTTTAAAGTTCGTTTAAATCTAACCCCAAAGATCGATGTCAATGGAGCGAACACAATGGGGCCGCAAGGCCGTTGACCGAAATAAAGAAAAAATAAAAAGAGTATTCAGTCGTTAGAAATTCAAGAACGAGTAATTTGTATCAGTTCTCTGTCAGCTTTTGATGTCAGTGTAAAGAGGTAATGGAAAAAAATATTTTTTTGATCTACTTTTTTGTCACGCTCGCGTCTAATTAATAGCGTTTTATATTTTTTATTATATGACAACTAAAATAATATTGAATAAGTAATAAATATTCGTTTAATTGTTATATAGTTATTAATCGTTAATTACATTATTATTGTTTATTTTATAAAATTGCATTTTTTTTTAGTAGAATGATATTATATGGAAAAATAAAATAATATTGAATTTATTTCGTAATAATTATTATAAATTATGTATATAATTTTTATACACCTTCAAGTTTAAGTTTAAGGTTATTGCAGATGTAAATGCATTATAATATTTGAATAAATTTTCCTCGTTCTGATTTAGCTCTCTTATCATTAAGGTTAGTGAACTTTACTTAAAATAAGGGCGACTGCACAAGCGACATAATTCATTGCAGTGATAGCCAAGATTCGGGAGATAAGACGAAACGGTTTTTTTTTCTTCACACTCGTTTCACGCACTATTCCACACAGCAGCAACCAGATTTTTTATTGTCAAGACACTCCGTTCTCTGTATTCCGTTGTTTATTTTTACTATACTAATGAAACTTCTTTATTTTGGTGCGTTTAACAAAAGAAACTGTTCAGCTCAAGAATATTGGTACAGAAATATAGATTAATGCAAAAAACAGATGTTATTTTCATTTCTTTTTAAATAATTTATATTGGATTGTGTACCTACTCGAATGTTCCTTAATTATTGATATGTACTTGGTGGCCACCAAGTGCATATCTGATCTTTAGTTTACTTTTGCAGATATTCCGTGAACACGAGCACATTGCTTAAGGTTTTTCCAGGGAAATGTCGATTCGGACCGTTGTTTGCTAAAAGATATTTTAATGAAATATATTTTTCATAAAACATAAATTTAATTATTATAATGTAAATATACTTGTTGTTCCTGGAAGTATTTTGAGCGCCATTTTTATATATGTATATTCTTCAAAAAATTTTATGAGATTTTTTTGATTCCTTTTCTCTGTAATTATAATTTATATTACCTTACAAAATTAAAATATTTTATGTTATTATAAATTTCTAACAGATTTTTATTAATTTGACTTGAAATTGAATTTCATCCACTTTTTCCAATTGTATCATCATGAAACTTGACAGTTACAGTTATATGGTACCAACAGGCAAGTTTGATAATGTAGCCATAAGTCCATGGCCTGAATAGTGGAACTCTTCAAGAGTTACTTACTAGTAAACCAGAACTTGAACTATTAACTACTAAATGTATGAGTTTAAGCTCCGATTCCTTTTATTAATTACAATTTAATAAACTATGTATTATTATTGTTAAACAAGCTACTTACAAATCTAATTGAAATTTAAGATGCCTTCTACGTTTACAGTACAAAGATGCCATAGTTTAAGTTGCGCAAGCGCATTGACAATGGGCAATAGAACGGCCTACTTGTCCATTGTAGCAGCAGATGTGAAATTCGGCCAAGGTGATCTCAGATTACTTAAATAGGGAACTTCAGATTTTAAACACATTTTCGAATAATAGTGATAAAAAATTATATATTAAAATACGTAAATATTATTAGTTTATTAATTATATTAAGAGACGACACTGTTTCCAAGTCCTGCCAAGCGTTAACACTAGTATTTCACAAATATTTTCTTTAAAAAATAGAAATGCTATTTTAAAATGTTGAAAATACGTGTAGAAGGCAGACACCAAACCATTTTTTATACCGTTTGGCTGTTATAAAAGTTTGAATATTAATTAGTCACATATATCTATTTAATCTTATGCTGTTTCTTAAACAATGAATGATAAAGTTAGATGTGACAAAACAAGTTGTTTTCAATGATGTGGTAGAATATTAAAATAACCAGTTTTGGTTTTAGGTTGCCACAAAAAATATAAGAAAAATCTTCCATGTGAAACACAGTTTCTTAATTTCGTACGATTTTGGGTACCCCCCACAGTTTTTCGCGTTTCAATTTACACAAAATTATAATAATATTGGTTGTAGTTTGAAATTTATACAGATAAATAAAGGTCAGCTTAATTAAAGTACGCTTGGCTCCAAAAACTCCCAGCATATTTATATTACTGTAAATTTATATGATATTATGATATTAAAATAACACCTAAGACTAAAATAGAGACTAATAATACATAAAGAACGCAGCGACATTGTATAGAATAGAACTAAACAAAATTAGCAATCGGAAGTTGAACAGACACGTGTAAATGGCCATCTTAGCAACCGAAGCACTAGACACCGGACTATCGATCGTTGCCTTTCATAACGAAAAAGCAATAGATGCAAGGAAAAGTGTTTCCGCGCATACATTACTCGCTAAAAGTGCAAGGAGGTCACTTTTGTCTTACAAAGCCAGACTTGGACTCGTTCGAGAGTCACTGCGTTACCATTGCCGCTTTGTTACGTAACACCGTCGTCGGTCACTATTCTCTATATCTACATGAACAATATTACACACATATGTACTGTACACTCACACTAGTATAGTGTTTGCGTGACAGTGTGTTTCTCGTCTATTGCTGTGCGCAACGGAAATAGCTTTACGTAAAAGAGAAATGGTTATAAAATTATGGGAATTATTATGTTGGTTTGGGAGGGTAAAGTGTTACGAATTTTACCTTACTAATAAAATATTAAATATAGAGCCTAGATTTAATAAATGTTATTGAATCAAAATATATATAATGTTTTTGGGTTACTTTTTAAGTAAAAATGTTAAATTGCGTTTGAAATTTTTCTTTTAAGCTCAAAATTTATTGTTTGAAGAAACTTTTTGTAATAAAAGAAACATATGTCTAATAATTTTATTTAAATTAAAGATTGATGAGATCAAGAATCTCATTTCAAAAAATTTAAATGTATAAAATATATAAGTTTTATTTGTATATCTTAAGTTACCTTCTATAGTTAATTCATTTTCCGTATCACTGACCGCCTACAATTTCAATTATCCTTTATAACTATTAACCCAAAACTAATAAACTAGCTGGATTACACTTAACAATGACTTTCAAAGCAGTTTATATTGTGAAAACAAGAATGGGCTAAAACTAATCTTTAAAAAACGAAGATACATTATTTGATACAAGAAAATAATTCCATGAAATATAAGTAAAGCAAATATACTGATGATATTATCTAATAGTTGTCTGTTTGCGGAAAATATTAGGATAGCAGGATATTGATCAGAGGAGGGAGTTAATAAGGAGGGAGGGGGATACAGAGGCGCGGCCGGCCGTTTGGGCGGGCGGTGCGTGCGGCCGGGGTCAAGGGCGGGCCCATTCAGTTCGGAACACGTGCCCCAAAGTAAATATAGTACTCGCAACCCATTATGCTGGCATAAAGCTCCAAATTAAATCAAGCGTCCCCCCGCTGATGGTAATCCCTTTGAAATCATTTGTTGCCTTTGAAATCTGACCCTTTTTAAGATGTTCACACGTGTTAAATAATCTAATTTTTTAAATTTATATTGTGAAGTCAATGACAAAATAAAAAAATGTTTATGATAGGTATAGATTCGATTTTAGCCGACGCTATGCCTTAATTATTAAAAATAGAAAAGTTAAACGGTGAAATTATTTTTTATATAAAAAGATATATTGCTTTGATTATAAAAATGGGCCAAATGCCATGAGCAATTAAGGAAGAGACTGTAGAATGCGTATCAAAATCTTTAATTTCGGTCCAATTCGATTCCCTAATTTTCTACGCAAACAGTTGAAATCGATTTAGAATAGCTGAGAAGTAAACGATTCGATAACCTCCATAGCAATTATCAGTTTTGACCCTAATCGCATTCAATGTAAATGTAATAATGATATTGGATATCTTTTACTCGTGCTGGTGCATGCTTCTAATTTATTGAGCTTTCTTGAATAGATGCCATGGAATTGGCTATGGAAATCGAGAAAACATATTTACTGTATACTTATTGAAATACCTATCTACATGTTGAATTATTTAAAATTGATAGTTTACACGCAGGTATAGCCTTAGTGCCTTAGAAAACAGCCCACCGGTTGCCCGATAATATCGCACGCATTGTGCACAACGCGTTCCTCAATAAAAACTGAACAAGAACAAAACTTGTAGAATTATGTAGCTAGCAACACGTTCAAAGGGCCCCTTATACGTGTTCTCGTATAATCATAAACATAGAAAACGCACAAAAGCCTCTCGGCGTCGCGTCGCGTCGCTGTCAGATAAAGTTGTTGCATTTCTTTTAGTAGACGTGCCGAGGACCGAGGAGCGCGGGCTGGCGCGGGCCGGTGGGGGCTGGTGGGGCTGGTGCGAGCGAGAGCGCCGCGCCGATCGTTAGCCCTGATCTTCAGCGCGCCACAAACACACAGCCCGACCGAGAGCGAAATTGCAGCGAGAATGCACCTAGCTGTGTTATTACCGCGGCCGCTCTCTCTTGAAACGGCCTTCTTCCTCCTCGGTTCCGATCTAAATTGGACTCAAACGCGACCCCGCTGAGTGGCGAGTCGTCCCCTCGCGTTCTAAAACCGGTTATTTCCTCCGAGCAAGCGATTGTGAACGTTGTAGTCGGTAGTAGGTAGACCTAGGTTCCATTCCCGGCGACGGGGCCGCGCGCCTGTATATTTAGCCCGCATTGCGAGCGACGGCAGTGGGTGTATTAGGTCGCTCGCACGCACTGCTGAACTACTCGGAGGGCTTCCTATTATCGATTTATGTTGCTGTAGGACGAACTTGTGCTGCACGTTTTTGCATTTTTTCTATCTAGGATTTTTCTTCGTTTTTTCCAGAGCGCGCGCTCGACGTTCGATTTCTCTTTCGTAGAGAACTTAATTCGAGTGAAACTTGCACTTGGGAAATGTGATGCTTTCACTCGTGTATTAATTCCGATCGTGCTTTGAAATCCTAAAGTTGAACTCCGCGAGCGGACACAGACATCTGGTTTTGTAAACATTTGCGCGTTGGTTTACGTCTGCTAGTAATTAACAATAGTAACACTGTTGCTTTGGTATTCATATTGCATTCGTTTTAAACGAACGACCGATGTTGTTTGTTCGTTATAATCTTATTGAACTTTTCTTAATACAAATATTCAAATATAAATTGAATTTAACTCAGCAAAAATGGCTTACATTTTCGGTCAACCCGTAATGTTCGATTTAAAAACCACAAATTTCTCATATAACAAATAAATGAAAGGCACATTTGGAGCACTGTAATGGTAACGTGGCTGGGCACTGGAGGTGGTTGCGGTCACGCCCACCCGCAACCCGATCACACTTAACCACAAGATATAGCAATAAACGTAAATGTAATTTCGACTACTCATAATCTACATACTTATGTTGTATAGCCTTTTCACATGTAACTGTAAATATTAATATTGAGAAGATTTCCTTATGCTATATATGTATTTTACTACAAGAATATTTTTATTTTATTTATAGCTTAAAACTTGGATCAACATTCATATTATTCTCCAAGTCAACTAACTTATGTAATATGTTTTTGTCATATAATTTGTCCATTTGACGAGATAGGCACTTGCTACCATTTAATGACCTCGACATAAAACAGCACCATACAATACAACTTTGTCAAAGCCAGAGGGAAATGGGAGGGGCCTCGATTCTCACAGTTCAATGCCGTGGCTCTTCACAATAACATGTTAAAGATTTCCTCACAACTTAATAACGAGTACGAGTGAGTAATGTTCCCGCCGTTCGCTTTCAAACTCTCGTTTATTTCTTAAGTACGGACTAGAAGCCTGCAATTCCTCTTGACTACTGTGTAATATAAAAGTACATTGTGTTAGAAATCTTCAATTTACAAATGATAAATGCATTTTTTCGCTTCACGAGTTCTACTGGTCTCAACTGAGTGGTGGATTCAATGTTGTGATAGTAGACCAAATGTATATCTGTTTGGTGCACATTAATATTTAGCCAAATTTAAATTTTTGATGATCACTTCCAAGACTAGTTACGCTATTACAAATAGGTATTTGTATTACAATAATTGAATATTATATTTAGATATATGCTTATAACAATACTTTGTAGCATTATATTGCTTGATATGAAGACAATGTAAGATGGAGCTTAGCCAAACGTTATAGTTTCCTCTTGGACTAATAGTCCAACCCAAGATTTAAACTGTATACAAAAAATATTTTTGTGTTCTGAAACCTACAAAAATATAGATAGAAGTGTTACTCTTTTGAAAAGTGTCTTTAGATATTTTCTATAAATATACCTCTCAAAAGCCATACATTTATATTAGGCTTATTTATAATTTTTATTCTCAAGAACTTCGAAGAACTTCAAAGCACTTAATTTCATTCATCTTTGAGTTCTTATAGTGCTAAATAAAGAATATATTATTTATATTCAAGTAATATAGCCATTTATAACATAAGTTTCCGCGTCAGCGTATTTATTCCTCCGAAGCTTTGCACTGCCAGGGTTTCGTTGAAACATGGCGTACAATTTCCAAGTACAGTGAAATGCAATGCTAAATATAGGCCGTCGGGAAGCGACGAACGAGGCACCTAGTTGTGCGTGGTCAGGAATCGACACCCTACCCCACTCCACTCCACCCGCCTCCACCTGCCTCCATAAACAGGGTTGCCCTCTTCAGTCGCTAGCTTTCCATAGATTGTTATATTTACCTTTTAATCTCTTAAGTCTGTTATATAAATGTTTTATTTTCGTTTGTTTTTGTTTTGCTATTAGTATGTCCTTTTATTGAGTGTTTGGTAACATTAATTATATCCATGCAAGAATTGGGAAGAGTAAAAACTATTTTAACGATGTACGATTAATTATTTTGCAAAAAATTACGTTTTAGTGGGTGTTACTATAATATATTATTTAGATTTTTTAATAATTTTGCTCTTTTTCATTACATAATATAATCTTAAAATGTATTTAGTTATACCAAAAACTAATAAATTGAAAATTAATAATTGACACATCCTGCTAATAGCATACAATTACGGAAAAATAGGGAAAAAATATTTTTGTATACTCACATCCAATTATAATTAACTTGTCAACCCTGAAATTCTTTTATATACAGGAGAAACCGTCAGTATATGGCTACACGAGTACATGAGCGCGTGCGTGAGACGTATTATGCACATTTTTGCATAAACTGTAAACAGTTCTTTGTATATTGGCTTTCCTGTGCACTGAAAAGCTCGTTTTTACCACCTTCGACATAAAGGTTACTATCAACCAGAAGGTTACCAAGCGTATGAACAGCTTATGTGAAAAAACCTCAAAGTACGGTCAGTAGGGGACGCGAGACAGAATACGTTGGTTTAGGTCAGGACTAATGAAAACTGCCGGCTTTAATAATTACTTGTAACAATACCTCTTTTTAAATAAAAACTTTATTTATGACAATAGAATTCAGTGGATATAATATGTATGTAAAATAAAATAGTATCGGTAGCGGTAATAATAAACACGAATATGTAATTATGTTGTAGTATTCACAAATTGACGACAAATCGTTAAATATCAACAATGTTATATATTGTTGTCTCTTTACGCAAATAAACACTTTTCAGAACATACTTACATGACACCAGTCTTCGATAACATATCTAAGGTCTGTCTTCACTGCTAAATCTGTGTTTCTCGCTGTATAACATACTCGTACGTTTTATACCATTCTAAAATGTAAAAACAAATGGATGCAAATCGTTTTTCGTAATTGTAAAATCTTTCGAATAATATGCGTATACTTATAGTTTTTTAAAAACTTTTTGTCTTTCCTGAGTGTTCTTAATAGGCACACGGGTTTACACTTTTACATTAATTTTAGGTTATAAAACATGACCAATAATAAATGACGACATCTTACACAAATTTCACTAGTTCAAAGTTGTAAAATCAAAGAAAAAGATAAAATATAAAAAGTTAACTGCAAAATGTCTTAACAAACACAAAATAACTTTATTTTAAAACAACTTAGTTTAGCTCTATATAAAGAGGCCGCGAACTCACGCACACTAAGCTGCACATTCACACATGCCTTTCTTACACACACACATACAAAATCTTGTAATCGTACACATTTGCATGCCATAGATGTAAGCAATATGGCAGCCGACAACCCAACTGAATACTCGATCAGTATGTCAGTTTTACGCTAGTGTATTTTAAAATTATTGTTCACTTTCGAATCTTGTTATATCTTTTAATATTTTAAACAATAATAATTATATTAATAGTTTAATATTCTTTGAAATTATGAATGTTTAAAAAAAAAACTATTGTGTCAAATATGACACAATAGTTTCAATAGATTTACATTGTGCTCTATGAAGAATTTTCTTGACTTTTCAATATTTTTTTTTATTGAATTGTTTTTTTTTTAACATTACGTAGCAGGCAGGGGAAAAGTGTTCAGACATTTCGTTCTTATTGATATTGTTCCGTTCCCCACTTTCTGTCTGAATCCCCCTAATGCCTTAGCATTGCATGTTGAGAGGCGAAACTCAACGCCGAGGTCTTGCCTCGTCACTAGAACGAGGAAATGTAAATAAATGTGAATGCGTTTACAGCAGACATAAGCCCCTGTGCCGCGACGGCCTCAATGAATTTATTTGATTTTGCCAAATACAAATACTTCGGCTTCTTAGGCTTCGCCCGCTTGAACAAAACGAATGTTTATTTAAGTATATTTAATAGATATTGGTTATCAAGTAGGTATATTTAAGAAAAGCTGTTCTGTTTTATATAAATTATATATTAATATATTACATCAAATTGATACAAAATCCCGATATCTCTACCACGACCATATAAATAACTAAACACCGTCTCGGTGAAAGTCCGCAAAGCTCTTCCAGTTTTAGACTAATTAAATTACACTACAACCAGTGCGTAAGACCCTATACGGATATGAATTAGCTCTAATCAGCGGTGTCAAAGTACACTGGTGCAGTAACCGGCGGAGTTGCGTAAGAAAGTGTCGTTTACCCCGTGGCCTTCGCGCATATTTCATAGAGCATTATTGGCATCATTCGTAGTTGCATTTTATATCAGTTATTGCATTACTTTAATATAATAATTTCGTAATTTAATGTTTATACACTATTTTTTTTGTATAATTAGATATGTAATGAAAGAGCAATTTAGTGATTTATATAGTTTTTTTGTTATAATTGTGCTCTAAAATTAGAACTCATAGCCACCTGTATAAACAACCGTAAGGGCACAACATTTAATTGAAAATAATAAATGAAAATGTGAAAATAGTCTTTAAGTCAGCTATTAGGTATATTAATATTTTTAAAAATACTGTCTCCATTAACTAATTAGTTGAATTTTAAATATATTTATTGAGCAAAATTAATTTCCGTTCCAGATTACAACGCCGCCCCGCTGTTCGCCTCGGAAAACGCCTCCAGTGGTAAATTATTTCCTATTTATGTTCTTAAATATGTTATAGCAATAAAAATGACACGCCTTCTAATCTAATACTGATAATAAAAAAATAAAAAATATGTTATTACGTTACTGATTTTAAGTAGGTATTTTATTATGGTATATTATTATTCTTTTATATTAATATTAATAGTAACACTGCATTACACAGATGAATAAATATTATTAGCGTGTTTCGTTAATACCAGATCTAGAACTATCCATATTTTTTTATCATTGTTATCACATATTGTAACATTTTTATAATAAAATACTATATGTTAAAATCATTAACCACAATTTACATTTAACGCACGAAAAATAAAAAAAAAAACATTGACAGATAGTATAAAACATATTTGTTTTTCACTTAACATAGCGACACAATTACAGCTTAAACAAATAATTCTCCAAGAAAGTGGACAGCGGAGTGTCTTAACAGTAACATTAGGTTCCCTCTTCCTCCCTGCTATATTATATAAGGAATAAAAAGAAATAGAAAAATAGTTCTGAATAGATCAAACCGTATAACTTATAAGCAACGACGGCGATCAGTTGATAAAGATTTGAAGTGCAGTGATAACTGCGATTGTTCAGTATAGCTGTAGGTTATTAACCCAGTAAGATAGGGTATCGCAAACGCCCGACCGGCCTACATACTTCCGCGCATGCATTCGGAATTTTTTATATTATTACGTAATAAAGTATATTAAATCTGAAGTAATATAAGTTGTTTGGAATTTGTTGAGTATAAGGTATATATGCAATTAAATATTAGATTCGAATACCATATAGGAATATATAATAAACTTTTGTAAATTTTAAACCATAGAAATACAAGTATTAGATATTCTTTATCCAGCTAATAATATAAAAAATGTTTATACGTTATATTCTAAATTAATTTTTAAATAAATTGTGGTTGATATATAAGACACATATACCGACTTTATAACAAAAAATCAACATATAAAAGTTACATTTACTTTCTTATCAATAGCAATAGAGATAGCAATTTTTAAAAACAAAATAGCTTAATTGGCTTAACCTTTAAGTTAACTCCTAAAATGATAAGATATACCTATATATTATATACAATATTATTTATTTAAATGACATCGTCTAGCCATACCAGAGAAATTATAATCAACTGGTTTGTAGCGCACGATACTTGTTTACGACATACTAGCGTTTAGACTCGGGCCTCGAGGTGTTATTAAACGAAAGTCACCACTGTCGCTGACCTCGCAAACTTATACTTATCGTTTACTTTCTCTTGTAAATATCTATATTCATTAGGAGTTTGTTTTTCTAATTTACTTAATGCCTTCATTACTCAGAGATAAAGAAATGATAAATCACTATTTGTGCTATTTTCTATTTCCGGTCATACTTCATAATAATCCGGTCATAGGTCATAATCCAAGCTATTTTAAAAATGTTTCATGAAAAGTTCAGTATTGAGACAAAGATCGGCGTTGAGTTACGCCACGCAACACGAATCCTTCGAGAATTATCAAATGATGGGAAACGGATAGTGTCTTTATGGTAACGGAGTACTAACACTAGATGCCCACGTTCCCTCTGCTATGTACGAGATGCATCGTTAAGTTTTATATGTTTAAATTTCTTGTAGTTTATCACAGTTTTAAAACCTCAATTCATGGCATCTTTTATATATGAATGTACATGTTTAAAACATTTAAATTTATATCTTGTTTTTCGCCGGACGGTATATTATTAGACCTCCTTATATATTTCCACACATGACATTATATCATATTATTTACCATGAAAATGTTATTCACAGCGCCCTTCCCATACAATCGTTACCTTCAATACAAAAGTATTACAAACTAACATAAATGTTTATATTCAGTTGATATAATAAACATGATGTCGGCTATTTTTAACCCTTAATAGTCTAACAATAATTCATATTATGATCCTTTACCAGTATTTGAATTTAAAAACCCACCAGGTGTTCCCATCGTTTCCTCCACCAGGTAGATGTAGGTACCATAGGTATATACAAAATAACAAGTAAACGGTACATCATTGGTCGCCTTTGACGGAGCATTGAATAAAGATCGATATCAATGTCTTATCAAATTCATTGAAATTGATGCAATCGATAAAGGAACTGCGTCAACAAACGTCTCCAGGAAGACTGTTTTAAATAATTGCTATATTATATGAAACTGTGTGGGAGTAAATTTAAATTGGTTATTGAGGCCCACTGTCGTTGTGGGTTGAAATCCCACTCGCATCAATATTTGTTATTGAAATAGAGATTCCACTAAACGCTTGCAGTTTGGTTCAGACTTTGCAATTTCTCTTTCTTTGGGAGAAAAAATAGATATTACGTAGTATGGTTAGAAGTTATCAGCGTTGAGTGGCAACAATTAAAACACCACTTTTTAATGACAATGAGGAGAGCATGGAAAACAATAATATAACCACAAAATGCAAGAATAATTCATGAGCTAAGAAAACATATTTATATTTCCAAGAGTTGAGTTTGTATCTTTTTCTCCTGATGTTTTTTTATTAACAATTCATGACCTATTAAATAGAAAATTATTATTTTAAGTATATAGTCTAGTATGGCACAGAATATTATGACAACAATTTTTTTTTTTTTAATTTTTGCTCAACACATTTTTGCAGCAAGAAGGTTTTAACAATTTTACCTTCATCTTTTTGAAGGTAAAATTGTTTTAAAAAGTAACTTAATGGTTCATTTACATATTAAGGATTTCGCACAGCAGCTTATGATTTCGGTCTGTTTGTTAAATCTCTACTGATATTCCATTTCATTTAATTATTTCATTTATATACTCTATGTCTGTTAGGAAATTCAAACCCTGTTACCCAAATTGAATTGTTACACAAAATTAAGGTACCTAAACAAAAACAAGGTTAATAAAATTAATAAATTAATAAAATTAACAAAATTAAGGTTAATTTTAACCCTAATTTTATATATTTTTGTATCAAATATAAAAAGTCTAAAGCAATAAATGATAACTAAAGTTAATTGTCTCTGAACATAATTAGATTTTCTATAAATCTTTCTCAGTTACCACTTTTACGACATTAATCAACAGGCTTTTAAGGTTTGATGTAAAAAGGCGTGACAGTACTAAATCCTTTTCATAAAGCGTGACAACCCATAATGGTTCGGCGGCTTTGTCCCGGTGTCCGTGCGTGAAAGACCGACAAAGGTTCATCCACCTCGAATAAGATAATACATGTTTTTCTCATATCAAGTTCGAGGTAATGGCGACCGCGTTACTTTATTATAACGTACTGTTAAGAAAGTCGAGATGTTTTCGAGGAACTGTCCGTTATTCCTGAAGACTTAATGTTAAGAATGTTAATATATTTTTATTAAGATTAAAGGTATTGGAATATTTTTGAAGTTCTTGCCACGGTTTGATATGAAGTCAAAAAGTCCTTAATACATGTATAATTCTCATGACACAATATACGAAGTGTTGAGTACCAACTATCAACACGCAAATTCTTGAAAATTAGGTGAAAATTAGGGATATAAGCTTATGAACTCTATAAATATAATAAATGAACTTAAATTATAAAAGAACTTTTATTAAATATGACGTTTTCCCAATATATATTACGCTGCGATGATCATTTTCTTTTAAAAATTATACTAGTACAAATCACAATTTGAAATACCTGTTTTATTTATATTTTAATGTAAAATAGGATTATAATTTTCATATTTTAGTTTATAATATGGTAATTAAATAAATAACTATTAAATTTATATATATATTTACTTAGAAATGAATAAAAGCAAAAATCTCACAGCTATAAAAGCTCAAAAAAACCCAGTATAAAATTCTACGCGAGGATATTTCTAAAAACCGCAAGCTGTCTACATAAGTTTTCATTTTCCTTATAGTAAAGTTTTTTGCCGGTGTCGATAGCGCAGTGCAATAAAATCCCGGGTATCTTCGGGTAGGTCAGGCTGTCCCGGGCGGGTGAAAACGAGAGTGTACGAACCAGTTCAAGAGCAGGGAGGGGGCGTGACCCGGCCGGGAGTCCGGGGCACGTATAGCTTCTTCTATTTTTTATTCTATGTATTGAATAAGCTTGTTGTGTTCTTCTTTTATCTTTGTATTCTTTATATTGATAAAGTTTAATTTGTTTAAATATCATATTGGTTATAAACATTATTCATAAATTTAAAAATATGCAAAGTATATATTTTCTTTTTATTTATTACCTACATCTTAAAAAACTATCTAAAATGCAAGTAAAACAGAATGGCTCAGCCCGTTTGCAGTGTAAAGCGAACTAATCCGGAATCCTAGTGACGTTAATCCTATCGAAGTCGTAGTAGAGAGAATTATTCTCATAGAATAGTTATTAATAGAATAGAATTTTATTTAATTCTGAAATATATTAATATAGATTTTGTAAGTAATTGTTGAAATAAGATTAATATTTAACAGTAAGCTCGTTGAGTGGCTGAACTCAACGCCGCGCTTTGCCTCGACACCAGAGCGAAGAATTAAAAATATTAAATAATTCATTTCCTTAAGTGGGAATCGAATCCACAACCATGCCAAGCCATGACTGGCTTCATGCAAGTTAATACTATTACAGTCCCAAATAGGATTTCAATCCTCAATTATCGCATGCAGACATGTGCAAATAACACTTGGGCGACGTCTATATCAATATTGATACATACGTTTAGCAACTGTCTACACCTACGCTATAATATAATAAATATATTTACGTATATACATGTCCTTGTAGCAACTAGGGTTCAATCACACGAATATCTTCATTAAAATACAAACTTGAGGCTGAATGCGACTGGTTGTGGGTTCAATCTCCATTTTATAAAATAAAATATATATTTTAATTTCATCGCTCTGGTGTCGAGGCAAATGCCTCTAGAATTTGGCGATAAATGGAGAAAGGAGAGTCTAAGCACTAGCACTCCCCTCTCCCCCTCTGTCTAGCCTGCTGAGTTCCGATTTTTTTAAAATACAAAATATTTCGATTGTTCCAATGTTATTATTTATAAGGCATGCCTCAAACGAAGTGGTTCCAAGTATTTGACTCATTTGGCCTATATTATACTGTTAGCAAGTCAAGCACAGGTGGAATGGTGACATTTGTAAACACAGGAAGTTGTACCAATTAAATGTTTATAAATATGCCATTCATTATTCCATTTAAAACCGCTCTGTCTCTATACCTATATTTTTTTATTTTTCTTTTTATTATCGATGAATTGTTAAATGTTAATGTTTGTATGTCCGCCGAATTATCGAAGCAGTGTGTATTGAGTGGCGTATTCAACTCTGCACTTTTGCCTTGTTGCCAGAGCAAATATATTGAAAATATTAATAAATAATAATTTATTTCCCCGAATGGGAATTGAACCTCTAACAATCGGGCTTACAGTCACCCCTTGTCCCATTGCCCCACGAAAGCCTACTATTGAAATTATTTGTGTTTACATCAAACGTAGGATATTCATTAGAAGTCAATCAAAGTCATTAATTACTAAGCTGTAACAAGACTATACATAATATATATGTAATGACCAGCAAATTCCACTAACCTAGCTATACTCCTACCGCTACCGCCCTACTGCCTAAACGACCTGTACATCTATTCGGATCGGGTCACAGCGGGTCAAAGGTCACGAGTAGGTCACCTCTCATTCGGGTCTCCTCAACCTTATGCAAAGGACGAAACATCGCTTTACGTAATTCATAACAGCACATCCTCGGCCCGGTAAAGTGCGTATCGATTGTACGAATGTAGGTCGCCCCATCTGTCACTGGGTGGCTCTCGATGGTCTCACTGCCTCCGACTTTATTATAGCCGAGCCAGTTGATGAGAGATTTGTCGAAACGAATGACCGGTGATTGTTTTGCTTATATAAAATTCGGAAATATGCAGAAATGGCTAAAGCTGTGCTAGGAATTTATAATTAATTACTTCTTTTAAACTATAATAAGAAAATAAGTATATTCTTTATTGATTACTATTCACTATTGTTATAACATTGAAAGGCTGAAGAATAGTACAAAGATGAACATAAAACAATAGATTCAGCATTAAACCGCGGCAGCTTGGTTGAAAAATAAAGTATTATTTTGCATAGCTAGATACTTACCATTTTCTATACATCATGGTACATTCATCCATCTTTCTTTTTTAGGGTTCCGTGCTCAAGATTCCGCTGTCTGGCTATCTGTCCGTCCGTCTGTCACCAGGCTGTATCTCTTAAATTGTAATAATAACCGAATAGTTACCGTTAAACTATAATAGCTGAAATCTTCCTGTTATTCAAATAAATATTTAAAGGGGCTTATACAACAAACGTGATTTTTACAGTTAATGGTACGGAACTCTTCGCTTGCGAGTCCATCTTGTACTTGGCCGTGTTTTTTTAATAAGAACTGCAATATGAGAAATTATTGAAATATTTTGATTCTTTTCTTACCAACTAATAATATTAATTGTGCCTTAACAAATTACTTTTTCCTCAGTATACGAGGTGTGTTCAAAAAGTAAGGTGACTTTTCAAATTTGGCGGGCAACGTACTTTCGATTATCGATTTTTTTATTTTGTTATGTTGGTACACTCTTCCCGAACATCTGTACCAAGTTTCAAGTGTATAGCATTTTTTGTTTGGTTGGGAGAGGCGTAAAGGTTATAAGTGTTTTGCGTGCTCGGCGATTTCTTGCTATCGAAAAATATGGATCAAAGGATTTGCATCAAATTTTGTGTAAAAAATAAAATAAAGTGCTCCGAAACACTTAAAATGTTGACAGTGGCATACGGTGAAACTGTTCTGAGTAATAAAAATGTTTACAAGTGGTACAAACTCTTCCAAGATGGCCGGGAAGATGCCAATGACGAGCCTCGCTCTGCACGCCCAAGCACGTCAACAACTGATGAAAACGTTCAAGCAGTGAAGAAAATTGTTCTGGAAAATCGTCGAATCACTATCAGAGAAGTTGCTGAGGATGTTGGTATATCGCTTGGCTCGTGCCATGAAATTTTTTCTAACGTTTTGGGCATGAGACGTGTGTCAGCGAAGTTTGTTCCGAAATTGCTAAAATGCCCCTGCTCACTCATCTTTGCTGGTGAGAGATTTTTTGGCCAAAAACAACACCACAATCATGCCTCAGCCACCATATTCACCGGATTTGGCCCCATGTGACTTTTTCTTGTTCCCAAAACTAAAGAGACCTATGAAAGGACGGAGATTTGCAACGATTGAAGAGATAAAGACTGCATCGCTGGAAGAGCTCAAGGCTATACCGAAAAGTGCTTATGAGAAGTGCTTTGACGATTGGAAAAACCGTTGGCATAAGTGTATTGTATCTGAGGGGGATTACTTTGAAGGGGACAACATAAATATTGATAAATAAATAAATATTTTTTCTTAAAAATACAAAGTCACCTTACTTTTTGAACACACCTCGTATTCACTCACGTGCTTACTTAGTGTCACTCACATTAAATACCATATACTCGTAAAATACTTACTTTGTATCCACTTTAATAGGTTACGGCCATTTATTATTTAGTATCTCCATCCTCAATATCTTTACTTCATATAAATAGAGTTTATAGCAGAAAACAAACAATACCACATTATTTTCATAAAATTATGATTTAATACTGTTTTATTAATAATAATGTATACCTCACGCATAGAAACAATATTATCTTTGTTATGTTTTTATTACTTTAGTAATTTACTTCAAACACCTTGACGTATGCAAGAGTACGTAGATAAAATTTGTTTTACTTAATTTTCAATCTTCTGGGATAATGAAATCCAAGGGTCTCTCTAAGAGGATTGTGTGTTTATTTAAAAAAGTCCTCTGACCTAAAACGTTAGGAATAGAGAAAGTTTTACCTAGTTCCTTTAATTACTAAATTACATGTTTATCTTGTCCAAGCCGTATTGCATAGGCTTCACCAGTTAATTTGTATTTAAGACATTAATATTATGTTTAGTTTTCGTCTACTCATGTATTTCCCAACGATATCTGATTGTCCTAACAATAGGTTCCCTCTCCTTCCCCTGAAAAAAGTTGCAATCGTAATATCGGATATAATTCAATTGTTTTACATTTGATTTGATGTGTTTTAGATTCATGTCACACTGTCGAATAAAAATAATAAAAATCTAATGTAAGATTGTAATAAATACGACGGAAAAGCAAGACATAATAATTTAGATAATAATGGAGTATCACGTACAACATATATGAACCCCAGGACGTCGATGACAGTAGATGAAATGAAGGTTTATAGTGACCGTATGTATTTTGTGCTCCGATCCCCTATCCTGCAAATAATAATACCAACAAAAAGAAATATACACGTCTAATAATGTCCAAAATGTCAGTAACGTCAGGCAAAATATAACATTAAACAATAAAATAATATAAAGCCTTAAAGCTATACCTTTTTGGTTATACGTACATAATTCAGATTCATATCTATGCTCACCATAGAACTTATCTTCCTCTTGCCATAATGAATGATTCACTACAAGGTCTAACCCCATATTAATGGCAATCGGAACAACGGCTTCTGAAAATTATACCCTTACACGCTACGTAACCGTGCCTTCGCCTTCGAGGGCTTCCTTGGAAACCATCCTGAGCTGATACCAGCACGACCGCCATCACGAGACCTTTACCTTAAAACAAGAAACGAATGAACGAATGAATGCAGCGTGCACTCTTTAAATGGTCGTGAACTGAAGCAACATCGGTGTATTCTCACGCTTTGAAAGCACAAAGCCAATTTTCTACAACTGCAAAAACAACGCGATTTCAATTAGGGAATGCTCTCTGTTTTGCTCTAGGGTAATGTTATGTTAGGAGTTGAGAGTCGTTGAGAGAGGATGGGTGATTGGATGTACTTTTTTATAAATATTTCTCATTATTCAATATTTGAGTGGTATTTAAGTGATTAATGTGCAAATTTGTAACAATAACCCCTATACAGTTATAATTGCCAATTATTTTGTTTTGATTTTTTTTTACTAAATACCTTCTATGTATGTCGGGAGGGTTGTTGAAAAATAAAAGGTTTTCAATTTTTAAAATTTTTTTCCAAATGTCTAGTTAATATGTAGAATTTTTATATTGAATGCGATGATAAGTAAAATGTTACATGGAAAAACCACACACGTGTCTCCTGTCGACGTTGTTAATATAATATATGTAAAAACTAAAAACATCACGCGTCCAACAATAAAAAAAGTACTTTAATCAATGTTTTTTTAAGTTTTTTAATAGAGTCAAGCGATTACCTGACCCATTTTCAGTAACTATTTTTTTATCAGCTTCATGCTATATCCCGCATACAGCAGGGTAGGCAGAGGGAACCTAGTGCTAAGACCCCATTTTCTGTCGAATTCTAGAGGCATTACGTGTCGAGTGGCAGAACTCAACGCCGCACTTTGCCTCGACACCAGAGCGAAGATATTAAAATATTAAATATTTAATTTCCTCGAGTAGGAATGAAATAATTTCTTCGATCTTGAAAGAAGACAAAGCGCAACGTTTAGTCCGCCACTACACGGAATGTCTTGAAAATTGAATGGTGTGTTAAATCAATCGAGCAATCCATTTCAATTTTACAAATCTCTTTTACACCTCCCTCCTTCTTCTTCCTTCTAGCCCTCTACAGTTTTTATAAAACGTTATTATTATATAGTTATATACATTATTGTTGTTATCAAATATTTATTTATATTTTTATACATCTTACTACAAATAGTGCTACGAAAACTATTTGCTTCAATAGATATTGTGCAAGGACAAGAAGTATTTACGAGAAAAATACTTAGATACAGTCCATAGAAGTTAAAATAGAGTTGCAATTGAATCGAAAAGTAATATAAAAGATGATTTAAAAGGAAATAGAATTTTCAACATATCGATATTTCTGCACTTTATAAATGTTTATTATTATCTTCTTTTTGTCTTTTATCTTGAAAATATATAAATTTATTATAGGAATATATCTTTTTGAGCTTATAGATATTAATAATTATATGTTTTATATATTTTTATGCTTCAATATCGTGTGAGGGTCACGAATCTAATTTTACTCTTTAAAATACGTGTAAAGAAATCTGTAGCACCAATTTGTTACCAAAGCGGGATGAAGTTACCTTTTACTAACGTCAACCTTTAATTCCTTAGTACTTATGTTTATCTAATAATTTGGTTACCAAGCCATAAAGTAATAAAGTAGATCCAACTCCACGAAACTCTTAAAATTTTATAAGGTATCGCTGCTTTTAAAAATCCATATCCATTGGTGCTTGCGTACATGGTTTTAACGTAGCTTCATATATTACAAATCTTGTTATGCTTGTACTTGAAGTAATATTCATAATTATTATTCGTTTATAATATTTTAATGAAAACTAGAAAATAATGAAAAAAAATATCAAACCTTTTACCTCAAAAAACAACTTTTAATACATCTCTGTGTTTATAGGTTGCAATAGGCAGTCGGGAATAGACGTCAACTGGCGGAAATAGCTTCATAGAAATAAATCCATCTGGAAGAGCGTTCAATGAATAACTGACTTAAAAGCCAACATGATCAGGCGTAAATTATTCCACCTTTTCCTTTCATTCTGTACCAGAAAGAACATCTATTATACACGTATCATCAATCAAAATTATTTCAATCATTTATTTGTGTAAAATTATCTAATAGCAGCTTAAATCTATATTTATGTCATAAAAATGTAGTTTATTATATATTAATAATAATAATAATATATATATTTGTAATATTTTATGTACGTGCCCGACTAACCTGCAGTCGCTTCGAGCCGTCTTATACCCTTGTAGGCGCAGTCGGGCCGAAACGAGGGCGCCGGATCGATAGCAGACACAGACACAACACGCAGCCCGGCGGCCGCGCACTGCGAGCCTCAACCTCGAGGCCTCGTTCGCAAACAAACAACACTACTACATACTGGATATTAGTACCCAGTGGGGGTACTGGGCACTGACTCATCCAGTGAACTAGATAGTGCGAGTTCGAATTCGCTGGTCGGTAGTGTCAACAGTCGGATTTGTCAGCTTTTTCAACAATTTGTTAATCAAAACTCGGTGTTTTAGTGGTGGTATTTGTTTGTATTTGTATGGTGGAGAATGAAGTTGAATTATATATAAATGCTGTGTAAAATTGTATAGTTCAGTGAAAATACAAGGTTTAGGATTATGGTATGTATTCAGTTAGAAATTTTATTAAAAATATATCTTCCAGATTCACGCGTTTTTATAATTTATTAAAGCAACGTACACACAATTCCAAAATACACTATAGAATTACATATATTTAGTAAGTATCTATAATATGCAAACGCAATTGCAAATATGAAATTATTTAATGCGCAAGCTTTTTAATTTTTATGCATATTGTGGTTAGTATTGCATATAAACAAACTAGCATATTGTAGTATTTATTAACATATATTAATATGTATTTTCGTTGTAAAATTTTAATAACTGTTTCTGTTTGGACAAAATTAGGCCTTTGAAATGCAGCAACGCGACGTCCTATTTCGAAATAGACCGATTGAAATAAGCTAAATAGTTGTTGTAGGTTTCCTCTGTCATTCTACCTAATAAACATGGACCCATTTCGTTTCTATAACCGAGTATATTAAATAAAATTATTTTAATATTGGATTCTAATTAAGCTCAGTTATACCTTTCGTTATAAGCGGAAAATTACGTAGTATTTTTAATGTTTATACCTGTAGATATTAAAATTAATAAGAAATATATTTTATTTTATACCATATATTCTTTATGATATTTGAATTACATTTACAAGCACCTACGCAATAAATTTGGTTTTAGCTCTACAGGAATAATATCGGTCCTCCTTTGTTCCCTCAACATTCATTGCTTTATGACGTTATTTGCGTAGATATCATATAAAATATTATAACGACTTCCTTCTTAGTTTCTGGATAGTCGAACCAAAACGTAAATGTGTCAGTACTATATTAGAATTAGTACTTTTTAGTTCACACTGAAAATTGTAAGAAAGTTTAAAGAAATATATCTAAAGCTTTAAAGACGATTTTTAATAATGGCTTATGAAATTTTTGAAAATCTATTTTTTTTGTTTTATACGTAATTAAATAAAATATCACCTCATGCTAGATTTGATACTATTATTGTTTTGTTTTCAATTAAACAATTTATCAATGGAATATGTTTTACGTAAAAATCGTCGAGGCAAATAGCGCTGTTGAGTGAGAGAGCCAATCAATACGCAATACCTCCAGAATTCGGCGGAAAGTGGGGAACGGAGAGCTTTAACACTAGGTTCCCTCTGCCTATTCTGCTGTGTGCGGGGTGCAGCGTGAAGCTGATAATTTTTTATACTATATCTAAGTATTACACCATTTTTCTGCCAGTATTGCTGAGTTTCTTGAAAATATATGTATTAAGTTACGTAAATAATTTTATTATTATTAAAAATTTTAACATTTTCAGTAAGATAACTCGTAAGACAACACGTGTACGAAATTTGTTACATCAGATGAAATTTCATTATTAACTTTAAGTGTAAGTAGTTTATTTAAACAAGCACGTTAGTTTCAGCTCTTGTGCTTCTGATTGCGCATTTGGATGCAAAATTCAACTCGGATGGCGTCATCACGGTAGATTTGTGTTCCACCTTGCATGGAATACAAAATTCTAATTTAATCTAAGTAAAAGTGTAATTTTAAAAGTTCTTTTACATTAATGAATATATTTAAAAATGGTAGAACTAATAAACGATGTTAAAATATACAAATGTACAGTTTCCTAGCATTTATTTTAACTAAAAGCAAGTCAAACCAATTATAATGTAAATAAAAGGTTTAATAAATTATTTATTTAACTTATATCAAAATATTTTTTACAAGAAAAAAATACATTGGAAAAAAATGAAGTCCATGCATTCTGCTATGTTAGCAAATTTTTAAAATTTTTAAACATTTTATATAATTGTGTTGGACATTTGTATTTAAATTAAGTCATTTTCGACTACAAGTTCATACTTTTGTTATCCCTACCACGATCATTAAAACAATCTTTAAAAAACAAAACAATAAAAAACACTAAATCGCTTTATCGTCTTGATAATAACATCTCCACTATTATGATACATTTCAATAAAATCATATCCTAATAAGAAATAACATGGCATTATCATGTGCTGTATTTAATTAATAATTAAACTATACAATAAATCCAACGCCTTACGTCAAGTGGGCGGTTACTTACAGCCACCATAAAAAGATAAAGGACACCATTGAGATACGTCTCTGCAATTAACAGAGAATGCAGATTTAGTGCGTCAACTGAAAACTGCATTATTATTTAGGCTACTAAAATATTAACAGCACGACTTTATTAAGGAAATATTTATTTAAATTTATATTTTCATTTTTTCGCTCTGGTGTCGAGGTACGCGCGCGGTGTTAAGTACCGCCACTCAAGACCCAAAACTTTCAACGGAAAGTGGGAAAAGGAGTCTCTAGGTTCCCTCTGCCTACCTTATGTGCGGAATATAGCGTGAAGCCGACTTTATTAGGCAAACAGAAAATGTTTAATTGCTATGTCGTTTTTCTGGTCGTTACACTTTGATGTGCTTGAGATACTCGAAATGACCGTATCCGCCATTTTATAACGCTACCGTTTGTCGTTTCAATTGCTTTAACGTACGCGAAAATTCATAAAAATAAAATATTACATTTATTTTACCTATAACCGTATATTTGAGTGAGCAAATATCTATACTAAATTTCCATTTTACTTTTTGAATTTAAAACATATCGAAGCAAAAATAATAACAGTTTCTACTTTCTATATCTGAAAATATTAGCATATCACATTATAGGGTATATTTCATCGGTAACGTATCTAGCAATTTGTTCTCGAGAAAGTACACTTGAATAGGAAAATAGTAGATGTTCGAACGATCTCCAATAATGTTATAGCTGCAAGCATAAACTGTGGAAAGTGAACTAAGAATAAAATTATTATGCAAGTTTCATAAGTTGGTACTTCAATTGCAGTTTATCTTTACGAGAACACTTTTAACATTAGAATAATAGTTGAAGATTAACATTTAACAACTTTTAATATCGCTGCTAGTGCTGTCTTATCTGAATATAACGTTATGTTATTTAACTATGAACATTAAATAGTTAGAACTAAAATACGATTAAATCACGTTTATTTCTTAAAAATTTTAAATGTTTTTATTTAATTTTTCTGGTTTAAGTAAAACGTAAACGTAAAATACGCTTATTGTTTATTACGGCTGTTAATGATAATTTTAGTAAACAACTTAAAAAAGCTTTTGATAATAAAAATTATTCTATCCTACTAATTTTATAAATGTGAGAATTTGGAAGAATAGATGCTTGTTCCAGTTTCACGCAAAAACTACGATACGAATTTTGATGCAACTTTACAATAGTATAGCTTATACATTAGAAAAACACATAGGCTACATAATAAACAAGCGGGCGAAGCCGCATCAGCGTGGCTAATACGTTGATATCTCTACATCAAAATAAATCACTGTCGTACATATTAGTTTAACAAAACGATTTATGCAACGCTCATCTTGTAAGCCCTATTTGGGCTTGTTCTTTTTAAATCGTCTCAGCTTATTGTTACTTTTAAATCGTAAGTGTCACAATACCGTTATCGACAAAGTAATCAGGTTATATTAAATCGTGCAATTCATATGTAATTCTTTCGTAACACACCTCTACAAAGAAGTCGTGTGACATGTATTATGGACGCCATCTTATGATTTAGTGTTGCCATTTTACGAAGTAGTTTCTACCTATATTTTTGTGTCATCATTTTTATCGTTGGCAATGAAATTAAATTAATTATGGTTATTATATTCGCTTTTAGCAATATATATTTTCGTAATAATCATATTTGAACACAAAAGTGATATATAAAATGGAGAACGAAATGTGACTCTGTTTTCCTATCATGCATGATATGTAGCATAATAGTGTTCAGCTAATAAAAAAAATAATATCGCTATTATAATAAAGGACTTTGGCATAATCCAATAGGGAAAAACAAGTGATGGTTTTGAGCTTATTCTTTACGATAAACAGAAAAACCTTACTTCAGCTACCACCTACCCTTCGTCTCTTATAGCAAAAATAGAATATTTTCTATATAAAGAAATTCCCAACAGCACATACTGCGAATGCATCGATAAAATAGCGACGTGATTCCTTCTGAATCCGCCAATCTTTTATGTTCGGATCGTCCTCCGTAGTAAGACGCAATAAACACATGGACTTCGTCTAGTGGGAATATTCTAAGATTTTACATTCTGAACGAGTCGAAAGATCGTATTATTAAAGCACTCTCTAGCGGATATCAGGGATATAGTGTATGGTGCATTCGAGATGCATATTGATATTTTCATTTTGTATATACTTAAATATATATATTGTATAATAAGCCAGGGGCAGGACGTTAGGTTAAAAACTATAATATAATAAACCTGTCGAATGTACTGTGTACCCATAGATATTTAGGAGTCCGATCATGTATGTTTAAATAGATTTTAGTATATAAGTCTGTCCGTCCATAGTAGAGTTGTAGTTATGTTGAAAAATAAAAGAAAATGTCGCTTGAAATTAAGCAAGAAGTTCAGTCCTTGGAGAGTCTCTAGGGTGATGCATACGTAATGCAATGTTGGTAGAGTGGCGGGGATTCATTTAACTTTTTTAATTTATTCGCGTCGAGTGTAAATTTTAAAAATTGTCACAGCTTTTACTGTATTAAAATTTCTTTGTATGTTGTGAATGCTTAAAATAAACATATTAGTTATGATGTTACCCACTTTAAGTTCGTTGGTGTTCTGTCAAAAATCCTGATTACAAAATGTCACTTTCCAAACGTAATATAAGTTAAGCTATTTAATAATGTTTACTTTTAAATTCCAAACGCACCGCAAACATTTTATATAGAATTGGCACAAGCATTTAAAGCTGAAACAAAATTTCTCAATAGTTAAGTAAAACATTCTAAATATAACTAAACGTGCACTTTTCCCTAGGGAATGACCAGTCCGCTTGAAGCCGCATGAAGCAGGACATACTGGCTACCGTCTTAAATAATTCATAGAATCGCTACGTCCGCTGTGCCTCACTCTAATTACGTATAACAATCGACTTATTCCCACCTCACGCGGTTATCGAACCCACTACTAGAGTTATATACACTTACATATATTAACGATAACAAGGTCGTCAGTCTAACATTACGCAACGACGCTAGCGTATCGGCGACCTCGCTGCTTACTACGTGTCATAGAGCGCAGAGGGTCGCGTCACTCGTATTTTCTATTTCCGCATCGTTGACTGTTCCTAATGTTAAAGAACCACAATACTTAGTAACTGATTTTGCATATAGATCGTTTTCCCAAGATCCAAAGCGCCAGACTGACTGAGTCGTCTAAATTCAAGAGCATCTTAAATTTTATTCAAAATAACATGGACTCCGCTGACTGGACGACGACGTCCGACGTCGAATTTTACATTAGAGATTTTCAAGAAGTCCGCGCGTCAAATATATTTCGACCAAATATTTTCTACATGCATAAAATAAAATTGCATTGCAACTTCGAGCGTTCCGCTGGGAGAATGTTTCTGTAGAAAATGTAAGTTACCGTAGCTGAGACCTCGAGTCGGTTCTTGTAGTATTCCTTCGATTTCTCTTCGCGTATTTTATTCTAACGTTATCGTAATGTTCCATAAAGTTTTATCGTAGATCGTAAAGACACATCCTCTGTTTGATTTTAGGGTTTGACGCTGTGAAGCGAGAATGGTATTGTAACGAGAGTTCAACTCGCACACGTTTTGTGGGAGAACTGCAATAAACACTGACCGATCTGTAAGACACAAAATATTAAATCTAAAAACTAACAGATCCGGCTGGCGATAACATTAACCAAAATATATTTCTTATTAATGTCAATAAAAAACTTCTTACTACTTATCGAAAATAAGATTTAGTAAGCAAAAAAGCTGTTTTTGATTAACTAAGCGATAACATTTATTTCATATTTCTATATCTATCAGTCATACGTATCACATAAACAGATGGTAACTGTTGCTTCTTAGTATGAAATTGAAATAGAAACTTTTTTTTTTAGAAATTATCTAACAAATGTCGGTCTGATAGGGCTCCAACATGGTCATTTGAGAGTCAATAGAAAGCTCGACATTGGCCGGTCCGCCGGCATCGAAGTGGGTTGTTGCAGGCGGCGGCAAGTAGGTGAGCGTGTCGAGGTCGTGACGTCACGCGCTTTCTCTGCGCCCGCGCTCGTTGTGCAACGCCGGCGTTGAACGGCCACGATGCGTTCTCTCTACTATTTTAAACGTAAATTATATATTTTAAGCTAGTTTTGTTAATAATAGAAGAATTTCGCTTTAATTCACTTTGAATTTAATTTAAAAGTTAAAAAGAAACTATATCTATTAATTAGATATAAGCATGGTAAGAAGCAAAGCTGATCTATTCTCATATTTAAAATTAATTTATTGACTCGTCTCATAAAATAGTTAAATTTCAATTTCACGGTTAAAAAAATAACTTATATTTTGCTGCTACATCGAAATTCATATGTACAGTATAATTTATTTTTATGTTTCGCCGTAAAATATTTAAAGCTACACAGTTTACTGTTGTCCATAAAACAATGTAAATATGCATGCATATGCTACTCGTAACATTCTGCCAATATTCATATTTAGGGATGAAAGAAAAGTAAAAAAATTCAATAACTTTTTTTTATTTTAAACCTGCAAATATTAATAGATTGTTACTTTATAAAACTATATAAAAGCTAGGATTTTTAGTTTCTTTCTGGCTTCATTGTGAGATCCTCGTTACAGGAAAAATTAAATATATAAATTAAAATATATGAATTCAATTGTATTTGCTCTATCAATTGCCTACAATTTGTTTAGATTGTCAGTGTTTTCCTTGTACTATAACAGTGATTGATTATATAATTTCTAAATAAGCTTCAGTCTAAAGCGACATCTGTTCTAATGACGTTTGCGTGTACGCAATTCTAGGTGATTGCTGTTGTACATTAGCCTTTTTATTATGAGAAAATAATCTTAACTAATTTCAAGTAAAAAAACATCTAATATGATTCTAAGAGCATAATTGATTTTGATTTTTAAACTGAAATTGATTTTTAAATTTTAAAACTGATTCTTGATTTTTAATTTCTTAAAAGTGATGTGTTTTATTTGATTAAATTAATTAACATGTCACCATAACCAATATTTTAAATAGGTACCCTTGTACCTACTAAATTTCTACTTAATATGTAGAAATTTTAGGCTATAATAAGTATTTGGCCTAAATACCTACATAAATAAATTCTCCTAAATTTAGTAAAAAAAAAACCTAATTTCCAGTTTCGTAATATAAGTTAATAAAGTAAACACAAGGTAATATAATAATGTTTAACTCAGTCAATAAAAACGAATGCTTGGTGCACTAAGTTTTTACAACCTTGAGGTTTGTGTATGGAGATTTGACTGATTCCACGTTATCACGATCAGGTGCAGACGTGTTAACCTACTTCGTGACAAAGAGTTCTTTCATTTTTTTTGTTTTGTTTACAAAAAAACAAACCAAGGTTTATACGTGAGCAATGACATGCAAAAAGTAAGGAATCGAATTATAACCGTATTTCAATGTCATTATGTTAATAAAAAAACATAAATTTTGTTTAATTTATATACTTAAATTGTAAATAATGTACAGCTGATAAAAAAAGCTAATACAAATCGTTGTTGTTAAGGAAAATGAAATACAAACTTAGTTATACATTATAGATCTTTCGTTATTTATTTGTATTAGTTTTTGTAGGTTTTTACAGTAAGCTTAAATAATAGAAAACTTTTATTCTTAAATTACTTTTGTTTTCATAAATCAGGTACTAAAACCATTTTTTTTCTCCGTATTATTTGTTTTAACTTTATACTGGAATGCTAGCAAGGCCATTTTTTTATACTTTTCAATCATTGATTCTCTTGCGACAATGCCCTTGCCCTGAAATGTTAAAAATAATCTTTAATTTGTTTCCAACAAGTAAAACCCACTATAAGGAATCGAACTTGCTACCCATCACCCCATACTAGGAATTACGTATTATATCAATCTCTATGGATCTGCAATTCGGTAACCTTACCCTATTAAAGTTAAGTTTAATTAAACACGAGAACCTACGTAGAACAATGTCCTTCAACGTTAACTTCTAATCAACCTTCAAAGACAAGCTGCCTTTTAATCGGAGACTTTACCGAATTACTCATACTCATTAAAGTTTCACCGTAAATGTAGGTCTTTAATTAACTCATATAGCACTCGAATAAAATTTTACAGGTGATATAATTGTTTTTAATTATAAAAAATGAGGCTGAGAAATCATGGTGTAAAGACGAGCGTTTAATAAACGTTGTGGGTTCGTTTCACTCTTTCATTTTCATTTCTTAGTCCACAGCGCGGCGTTTAGTCCCGCCACTCAACGCGCAATGCCTCTGAAATTTCGCGGTCTTAATGGGAACCAAGTGTATTACCACTAGGTTCCCAAATCCCCTCTGCCTACCCTGCTATGTACCAGTTACAGCGTGAAGCGAAAAAAGCTCACATCCATTATGCAATTGCTCTTTAAAAAAAAAATATTTTTTGATAAAGTAATATATTAAATTATTTTTAGCCGTCGTATATTTTTACATAGGTATATTGATTTTGTAGAGCTTACCTTTCATTAAAAAAATGGATAACAACAAACAAAACTACCAAAAAAACATAAGGCATATAATTATACCTAGACAGAAACCTTATAAAACTCAAATATTAATCACAACTTTCTCCAACAGAAGTGTGGAGCGCGGGCGGCGGGGGCGGCGCGGCAGCATGCGGTAGCATGGACCTGAAGCACGAGGTGGCGTACCGGGGGATCCCGAGCCAGGTGAAGGCGGAGCCGGGAGTCAGTCACAACGGTCTGCCCAACGGCCACGTCAGGGACTGGATGGCGGGAGGCGGGTCACCGTCGCCGGCGCAGCCGCAGCCCAACGGGTACTCCTCGCCCTTGTCCTCCGGTAGCTACGGACCTTACAGCCCTAGTGGAAAAATAGGTACGTTTTAGTATTTGAATTTGTTTTAACATTACTAGTAAGTAAATATTAGGTTTATTTTGTAATCTCCAAAAACGCAGCTTTTTGCAGAATTTTATTTATCTTAAAAAAACATGGATATATTTGCAATGGAATAGAAAATAAAACGCAGTACGCCAGGAAAAATCTCATTACACAATGTTATTTAAAAAATAAGAGTACGTTGAACTTTAAAATTCATTAAACCAAATGGACACGCGAGGTGATTAATTACAAAAGTATTCATATTATAAAATAAAATTATTAATATGCTTTTTCAGCTATTAAGTACTTGTAGCCATATTAGAAAATTAATGTAAGATATCATAACTAGATTAGGAGCGATATATTTTTTGTATTTTTATTATGTATACTGCAGTGGACAAAAGAAGGCTAGGCAACATGATGATGATGATGATGATACTGCAAATGGTTTAAGTGCAAGAAAAGAAGTCATTGAGTCAGATTGCCATGAACTCTTCAGCAGGCGGCAACTTAACGATTCTATATTCTCTAGAGATATTGACATAATTGTATTAACGCTACTATAAATATAAAGTAGAGTTCGCGATTCTATTTTAAAAATAATGTTTTTAAGTGATATGTAGTAATATTTATCCTCATCTACTTCGTTGGGCTTCTAACCTACATAAGTGTATTCTAATGACGTCATAATCGAGCAGGGGCTAAGATGGCCCCCATATCGTTAACAATGAGTTTCCTAAGAGCAAAAGCTCATTCACTACTAGCGGGGGGTTTACAAAGAGATTTTATAGCGCAGTGTATTTGTCTATACAGTTGAAATCACTATTAAAATGAAGTTTTAAGTTGTTCAAATGTATTAGATAGTGTTAATGGTGTCATGATTTTTTTTTATCTTAGTGCCTCTTCCGCGTTCTGGGTGGCGGAGACAATGTTATGATATATCATCCGTCCAATTTCCGTCATTTCTGATAAGTTTTGTGTAGTAATACCTAATTTGTCTATGTGGTACTCGTATGTGATAGGCTCTACCTGACCTTTAAGCTTTTATTTAAACACATTTCTTTCCATTACTCTGTATGCCACGCAGGGTAGGCAGAGGGAACCTGGGAACCTAGTGTTAAGAGACTCCGTTCCCATTAAGACACAGTCATTCCTTACTTTTAGCCGAATTCTAGCCGAATTCTAGAGTTGTTGAGTGGCGAATCGGCGTTTTGCTACATTACCAGAGCGACGCAATGAAAATATTAAATATTTATCGATTCCCCTAATCGGGAATCGAACCCACAACTCATCGCATTTACAGTTACACTAGTCTCCCTGCGCCACGACACGCCTCAGAATCAAATATTATATTATATTTTAATAGCATGTTTCACTTACTATTGAAATTAAATGTGTGTTAACATTCCATAAATCGTGAAATGCTGGCTCGAAACTATCTCATGTTTCATTTTATTTTTGTTTACCTAATCCTTTCATTGCAATAATATAAAAAATATCGCAATTATGTGTTTATTTAATTAAGTCGAGTACGCATTACAGATTGAGTGGAAAATTAAATCCTATATGCATTAAAAACATATTTTTTTGTAATACATTACATTCAGTATTAGTTAATAAAAACCTTTTGTTTACATAATAACCAATTTTTGTACAGTCACTTAAAATAATTAAATAGAAATTTCTTCTTATATTGCAAACCAACTAATAAGTTGCCAGTCATGGGGCAAGAGCACAAGCGTGTCATTATAAACACGTCAGGTTATAGGTTCGATTTCTACCTTAGGAAATTAAATTTTTAATGTTTTCTTCTTCACTCTGGTGGTGACTCCAGAATTCGGAGGAATGTGAGCTGAGTGTATTAACACTAGGCTCTCTCTGCCTAACCTGCTACATGCATGCATGCATAATATAGTGAGAAGCTAAAAAAAAAACAAACTAAAATATCTTTTTCTAATATATTTTTAACAAAACACATCAGGATACAGAAGTTATGGTATTAATTCAACGCCATTTTATTTTTATTTGTCGTACTCGGGCACCGGGCAGAGCTTCTATAAAATTACCGAGCAAAATTTATCGCATGCAGTCACGCTATACACTCTTTAAGCTGCAAATTTTTCGTTCCCAAAAACGTGTTAATTTTTTTTAACTATAAAATAGTTTGATATGATCAGTTAGTTATTTTAATTTTGTTTCGCAACGTTAAATTTATTTACGATATTAAACATTAATGATGGCGGGAATCAAAAATTTTAATAAATAAAATTAGATTTTTTTTTACATTTTCTTACTCTCATATGAATATTAATCAGCTTCCCGGTATATCCCGCTTATACCGGGGTACGCAGAAAGAAACTAATGTTAAGGCACTCGGTTACCCACTTTCCGCCGAATTTTCGAGACATTGCGTATTAAGTGGCCTTTGCCTTGGTGAGAGAGCGAAGAAATTAATATATGATTAAATTCATTCCTTCGACTGGACATCGAATCCACGATCGTCGCCTTACAGTCGACGTCGCGCGACGTCCTTCACAATGTTCCTTGCGCTACAATTTTTATTATAGGACAATAAAACCTAATGAAGGTTTTTAAAATTTTTCCTTCCTTTTTATGTACTGCATTTTATCAGATTTAGTATCTATATCTTCATAGATCATTAATTTTATATGGAAGAATCGAATTTAGTCTCGGACGAAGAAAGGACGTCCCGCCACTTAAATATAAATGTCTTGTGGCTATTTATGTTTGATGGCCGGTCCCTGATATGAGAACAGTGATGGTTGTTAAAACGTATATAATAATAATTATTAAGAATATAAAACTTTTTTTAATTAATTATATTTGTTTTAAAACATTGCTTATGTTGTAAAGTTTAATAACACATTATTAAAGGCTCACATAGCTTAATTTATATAATGTTATGTAAATTAAAAGAAGGTATAATTCTTTATCTGCGTATTTTTTTACAATTGAATATTCTTATCTAAATTATAACATAAATTATTTAAATATAATTGGATCGTCATTGTCGCACAGTTTACCTATTGTACAGAATACACTACGGTTATAGGTTCAAACGAACTTCTTACTCGGGATTTTGTTTTCTCGCGTTTCTCTAATAAATTATATTAGAATCAACATTCTAAACGTGTAAGCAGAGAGTGATTAGGGTCAACATGTAAAAAAAAAGATTTAAAAAATAGGAATATATTTATATTATAAAAATCTTATATTAACTTGACCCCCTCGACCATACCAAGGACATATTTATTATCACCGCATTCCTAAACGAAAACAAATCAAAAATCACCGAACAGACAGACCCCCGATGCCACAGATGACGTATGTGATAACAGCTCTTCTTATTTTGGTCAATTTAATCAGTGTTTAAAGGATTTTTCCGTATCGTTATCATGCCAAACTCGATAATGAGGGCAACGACCTAAGTAGCGTGATATGCCAAGATAAAGAATGCTTATAATTTCACTGTAAAACATATCTGCATTAGAATGCGAGTTTTAATTTTACATATATTTTTACACTTAATTATATTTATTTTATATATTTTTTTATTATATGTTTTGATATTCTTGAAATGTTAAATTTGTATTTGGTAATGTATTTTCATCACTTCACATGTCTGCAGAATATAAATTAGCCATGACACGTGTGCCAGATTTCGCAAGCCTCCGCTAACAATGTTAAAAAAACATTCATCTTAATTGTATAGGTACAGCCTTGAAAATAAAAAGCTATACTATTAAATTTTATCGCATAAACTTAACTGTCGATTGATTACGAGTACCTGTCAGGCATATATGGCAGCCTATCGCGTATCAATTTGCGGAACTTAACGCCGAGCTTTTGCCTTAATGCGAGAGCGAAGAAACGAAAATTGAAAAAAATAAATCCTCTGATTGTAGATTTCATATAGCTGATAGGTCACATTCATATGAAATGAATCGACTTTAAATTATAATAAAGTTTACGATACTGGCCCGAATCTCTATATAGCCGAAAATATTTATTCCTCAAACTTTATTGTCCAAAAAAGTAAAGAAAGAGAGTTTCGGAGAAGCAATTAAGACCAACTTGTCTGATGTCTCACCGAAAATATTTGCCTCCACTAAAAGCGTCGTGTTGTGCCTCGCGCGACGTCCCTCATTAATTTCTCGTTAAAATTTATTTCATGACACTGTGGACGGTCTTTGCGAAATAAAACACCGTAAAATCTAAATCTTCATAATAAAAACCGGTCAAAATGACCTTTAGTTTCGTATGTCTCTAGTAAAACTATAAATATATTTTGTACTCACTTTTAAGAGAAAAATATTATTTAAATAGTATATTTTTAACTAAAAAAGAAATACGTTATTAAGTTAAGTTGTGAAATCTTAGCATAATAAGCATAATAATTTAACTTATTACATTGCCTTTCAAAATGGAGCACAGTAATATTTTATCGTTTAGAAAATATATGACAATATTTTAGTAACTTAGACGTGTTGTCTACAGAAAAGAATCTTTTAGCTTCCCATAAGTATTTATAAAGCTAAATACTTATTTTTACAAAATTTAAGTTGCAATTTATAGTAAATTTTTCTTTATTTGTCTTCACAATAAGTTGATATCGATTTTCAACAAAAGTCCTAAAATTACAGTGAAAATTTATCTATATTTTTATTTATCTAGTTACTTGCCAAATAAAACTGCTACAGCAGTTTTGATTAAGCGCGTTCCTCACTTTCTCATGACATTGATATAAAAACTTCTTTATTATCCACAAGACGTCTTTATGTAAAATTTCAAAGTATTCGAGAGTTCTAATTTAATTTTTGAAACGACCAAGCGCGGAACTGCGTGGGAGTATGCAGCACGAAGATATTTAAATTGCATTCGAAATAAGATTTTTTACTGAATGCCACTTTAACGTGAAAACATTATGTTTAATGTTGTTTACATATCTTTACTACAATAAATATTATTAATAATACACATGTGGACGACTAATGCACTGTAGTCATAAAACTTTCTGCTCTAAAAATATTTGCAGCAAAACATGAAAAATATAAGAAATTTCCTAATAATATATCTCGGAGCAAATATCATATATCAATCAGTATAGCCATGAAAACCTTCAATACAAAAGGATCCGGAGCAATAGCAATAACTTGGAGAATACGCGCACTCGATAAAATATTTTAGTTGCGGTATTTTACAGTAAACCGTACGACTAGACTGCAGATGTATCGAACATTTTATGCATCGCCTATATTTCTTTGATATTTATGTACTGTCCGTGGTAAGCGCTTGGTGCTCTGTTAGCCAATTTAGCCTTGTCTCGCGGTACGAGATAATTGTCATGGTATTGGAAATGAAAAATATTTTATTATTGTTAATAATATTTTTTACGTAGAGTAGGGACACTCTGCTCCCTACTTTCTGCCTAATTCAGGAGGCATTGCGTGATGAGTGGGGCATGAGGCATTACCTTGACACCAGCGCGAAGAAATGAAAACATTAAATATTTCATTTCCACGAGTGAGGATCGAACTCACAACCTGTCCACGACTTACCTCACATTTAACCAAATTACCTACCAAATTTCATTTTTTTTATTTCAATTTAAAAATGTATCTTCATTTTCAATTATAATTCAATATTTCAATGTTCGACATTCCTAACAATATTATAAATATGGAAGCCAATTTATCCAATAGCGACGTACGCGTGTACTCGTATCCCGGCGAGATGCAATACCAGCTCGTAATAAAGATTCCGTCTCAATTGTGATACACATAGGTATATTACATTGCCAATATCATTTGCTTTCCTTTCAAATCATATGTTCATGCGGAAAAATTAATATAGATTTTATTCTTATTGAAGAAGTAGTCGAATAACAAAGAAAGGGAATATATGATAGATTTAGTATTTACTTTTGCACATGTCTTACAATCTTCTTCCTCCTGGCATTAATCCCGGCTATTGCCAGGATCTGTCTTTTGCGTCCTCGTCTTACAATCTCCAATACAATCTATTATTAATAATTTCTACTTAATGTATTTAAATAAATAAAAATAAAAATATTTAAATATATTAATACTAAATTTGAGATTAAGTCAGACCTTGATTTTTTTGGTTCAATATAATCATCTCACGCGAACACCCGATAACATCTATACGCAAAGTCCGTACAGCGATTGTGTTGACGTTCTAAAATTAATAAGATTTTTTTTATGATTTTGTTAAAGAAATAAAGAAAAATAATAAATATATATTAAAATGTTAAAAGTTTTATGCCAACTTGGCAGACGTTTTACTTACGTTGCATTGCATGTCAAAGAGACGATCCAAACTATTTAAATATATAATTTTAAAATTATTGAAGTATTACCCGTACGCTCAAGTTTAGACTTTACAAGATATGGGACATTTACAGACTTGTTACTTGTTATTATAGAGGAAGCAGAGTGAAGTTTCTCTCTCTTTTATTTCCAATTAATTACACTAAGGAAAATATTAATATAATTTGAACTCAGTCACACGCTCTTCTATACGCCGCAACGGCCTAATACAACATAAACAGCATACTACCTTACATTTTTATGCATATGTTTGTCTATGTATAAGGACATACCTCCACACCTACATCCATGCAGTTTCCCTTGTACATAGCACATACATATATTTCATAAGTGCTATTGTCTATCGGTGCAGAGGCCAAGGCCGGCGTTATCGTACGTTTGAACCCGTGTGAACCCGCAGTGAGGCAATATCTGGTATAATGTGCGCGTTCTAATCTGCCTCGTTAGCGTTGATTGCGCCCCTGGAAAGAGGTTTGTTGATGTAATCTATGTACGATTTGTTTGTTAGTCGAGATTCCTCCGCTCTCCGTCACTTTCTCTGAGATATGGCCGAATTATTTTGGATGTTTATTAATTTTGCTTAATAAACAAAATCAAATCAAATCAATTTCACGCTGTATCCCTCACACAGCAGAGTAGGCAGAGGGAACCTTGTGTTGAGATACTCCGTTCCCCACTTTCCGCCGAATTCTGGAGGCATTGCGTATTGAGTGGTGGAACTCAACGCCGCGCTCTGCCTCGACACCAGAACGAGGAAATGGAAATATAAATTTAAATAAATTCATCTTCTCGAGTGGGGATCGAACCCACAACCAGTTTTTTACAGTCACACTGTGCCCCTGCTTAATAAATAATAAAAAAATATTTTTTTTTTTGAGATTCATATTAATTTTATACAGTGTGCTTGTAACAATTTTTCTTATGATTCATATTAGTTATAGTTATTTTATTTGGCCTGTTATCGTTTCTAAATGCTCAATTAATAATCATATTTTCTTCTTAAATATTATAACGTATATGTAGCTAAGCGTTTAAACTACGCAAAACTTAAGAAATATGAACGATCGTGTGAACGTTCGTAACAGACGTGCGGTTATGGCCTTGTGCGCGATATATTTGCAACATTACAAATTTGTGAAGAAGAAGTATTTTAAAAGTGTTTTTATAATTTTTTTCTAGTATATTCCTATTTTTTTCATTATTCACTCTATATGCTTCGTATTTGCTATATTTTTATTCTTGCTGCAACTGTCCCACTTCCCATGGAATTCGCTGATTAAAACCAACATTACAGCATGGCTACTCGATTATGTAACTCTTCAAGTAATGCTGAGAAGGAAGATAGTTGTTATAGAAAGGCTATATTGACTATATCATATAGATGACACCATCTTACAGTTGCAAGAATTTCTTTGACATGGTAGTTGTTGGTTCAAATCTTACTTGAAGGATTCCTCAGGAAAATGATGCCCTGGAATACCTGAGATCGAGTGATCAAAGTAGCATTAATAGGGCATTAATAGGATAAAAGTGTTGATACATAATATATTTGATATTACCAGCTATGAAATACAAAAGGATAATTTATTTTCACACCGTGGCGTGGTAACGGAAGTGGCAGTTGGAGCTCATTTGCGTTGGGCGGAGCGCGGATAATGGAGGGCACGCGCATACAAACGCCATTGTGGAGAATTCAAAGCCGAGATTGAGATAGAGATGGTATGAGGTGTTTTTCATCTCACAACAAGTGCTTATTATATGCCATAAATATTTATATTCTTTTATGATTTGTGACAAAAGTAAATGTATATTAGCAGTGTTTTTTTTTTATTAATTAACTAGCGACCCGGGCGTGGATTCGCTCGCTTAAAGTTATTTCTATATTATAGTCAAATTTTGCTTTAGTGATAAAAATCTTTACATACATTATAGCCTATGTGTTGTTCTGATGCTTAAGTAAAATTTCATTAAAATCTGGCCAGAGCTTTTTGCGTGGAAGTCTAGCAAAGTTTCACATTTATTATATTTCTTAATAGGAAGTAGGATTTAAAATATTTATATATTAATATTTATAATATATAATATATATTGTTTATTTGAATTCTCCAACAAAAACAAAATATTCCAAAATAAACTAAAACCTAGAATAGATTCCATTAAAGCCTCAGTCCTGCAACGAGATCGTGAGCGGAACCGACGCGACGTACAAACAATCGTACAAGCCCAAGTTGACATTTCAATACTTTGTTAAGTGCAATGTTCTACATATATGGTGTTCAGATCTCGGAGATCATTACGCGCGACGTTATTGGGTTATTTATGTCTTTATTGAATGTGTGTTCGTCCGTAACAGGAAAAACTCATGAAAAGAAAGGCTTGTGTATATACTTATGCCTCTTATAAGGTTATATTATACTCTTTCTAGTAATGTTAAACGATTATTAAGTTATTAAAGAAATTCTAAATGAATATAGGTAATATTTTTTTTACAAAAAATAATTTACAAATAATATTTTTTTACAAAAAATCTGACTGCACTGATTTTAAAAAGCGCCTGTTGACTTCCGTCATTCCACATGCAATGTCTCCAGAATTTGGCGGAAAGTGGAAAACGAAGGGTCTTAACTAGGCTTCCTCTGCACTCCTTACAGCATGCGGGATAAAGAGTGAAGCTGAAAAAAAAAAGTTTAAACTAGAATGCGGTGATGGTTCAGATATACGCTCGTAGCGGCAAATTAAATAATTATTCTGATATTTATAGCTGAAATTTAATCATTATCTTTACTATTTTTCTGTATAAAATATTCCTATTGATAGCTAATCTTTATGGCCGTCCAGCACACAATGATATAATACTAGTGAAGTTCTCTATATTGTTTTCAAGCAACAGAGCGTAAAATTAGTCACACTACGTACCTAGTATGTAATAATAAAAATATATTTATATGAGTCTCTCAAATTGTAAAACATATGTGTTTGTTTATGTTAATATGAAAATGTAACTTTTTTGGCTCAGGCTTAAAAAAGTACATTTGGGTAACTTATTACGATCGACTATTCTTTTTATATCATTCGTTTAGTAATAGGAAATAGTTCTTAACAAATATACATTTTTTTATGTGAAACATAAATGTGATTTATATTTAAAATTAGTATAAAATATACTATAAAAATTTGTATAAAATATATACTAACATTAGTATAAAATTATACTTATAATCAGGAGTGAATTGCAAACAAAAACAAAATTAACGAGTGCTAAAATGGTTCAAAAGTAAAACAATCTCGTTAAATTTCAGTCGTTTAAGTAGTCATTGTTGTTTACGGAACAAACATTTTAATTAAATTTAAATCTATTCCACTCTATAAATGTTTCGAAATTAATTTGGAAACCGTGAAACACCCCGACGACGGCTCGTCGCAGCAAATTTTGCGTTGAAAGCGTTTAACTTCATGGACGCTTAATTAAGACGTATTAACAGTAAATCTAAATATCATTTATATAAGAAATTAAGATTTTATTTGTTGTCGTAGATTACGACTGTGTAACTACGCAGTTATTGTATATATAAAGTACTCGTCACATTAATATGGCTTTTAAACCCCTGGGTTCCTTGAAGTTTATCAGATCAACCAATATATGACATATATAAGTACATCTATACAAATAAATAAAAAAAAGGAGAGCGGAGTGTATTAACACTAGGTTCCGTCTGCCTACCCTGCTGCGTATGGAATACTACGCGAAGCTGATAAAAAATACATCTATAAAATTATTGACTTTTAGCACAAAATCTTAAAAACCTTAAAGTCTTATTTATACTAATATAATAAATGTGAAAATTTATAGGATGAATGTTTGTTACACTTTCTCGCAAATATCGCTGAACAGGTTTAAATTAAATTTTACAGTAATGAAGCGTATACATCAAAATAACACATAAGCCACAATTTATGTTAAGATTTTCTATAATTTATCTATAATATAACAATTAGTTTAAGCGGGCGAAGCCGCACTTACATCGCTAGCAACTAATATAAAAATATAGTTGTAGTATAACTTATAAATTAAATATTTCATAACTTATACAGTCCTTACAAAATTGTACTTGGCCTACTACTGTACTATGTAACAGCATCTATTTCGGACTTAGTTCACCTCTTCCATAAAGTTCCGAGGTAACCTTTGGCATTACAATTCATTCTGGGTAATGAGCCATTAAAGGCCGCCCCGATACAGATACGCATCTATCGTAGCTTAAAACACTGTTGAAATTCCAGCTAGCTTATAATATTTTATGTATTAAAAGTTATATATAATATAATATAAAGTTTATTCGAGCTTACATGAGCGTATTAAGTAATTAAGTAATAAGGCATTTAGTATATGTTTTATAGCGCAGTTAGTTGCCTAGATTATAAGATATTTTTCATTTATATATTTTTCATTCTCTCGCTATGGTAGAGAGAAAGCACGGCATTAAACTCCGCCACTCGACAACTGTATTGTCTATAAAATTTGGGGGAAAGTGGGAAACGTAATATTTTGACACTTGCTTTCATTTTATTCTGCTTTATCTACTATATGGAAAAAGCGTGAAGGAAATAGCAAAGTTCGTAAAGAACGAAGTCATTTAAATACATAAAAATAAAAAAAATAGATATATTTAGATCTTTTAACACTTAAATATTGATAAACCTTACTAAAGAGCCTTAGCGCCGTACTTCTCCTTAGAGGAATCTTATATTCTATTCGTATGTCGATATACGCATGTCTGGGATGAAACAGGCGAGTCGTGGGGTAGGTCAGGTATCTAGGCCGCGCCTCTGCCCCACTTACGTCCCGGGCGAACGCTTACACACTATGTAATACTATAATTGATATTATATAAAGGCTTTTCTTATTTTCCCCGACGGAAATGTCTTTTTATAGATCTATTTTATGTTTCTGTGTAGATTTTTGTTTGTTTTGATATCATTATTAGGTCTTTTCGTATGAAAATCGGAACAAATCTAAATATAACTTTTTATTTAGAATCTGTTTCAATTGAATATTCGTCTTTGATTCTCTAATGTCATCTCGTCATGAATAGTTCTCTAATTTGATCTCGTCATTTTAATTCTCTATGTACTTCTCGTCCGTGCCTTTGTCTTCTTGTTTCTTGCTGTTATTGTGATTTCTTGATGTTTTAAATTTTAGTGTGAATACTGTTACTAAGTATTACTACTCATATCTATATTAATTGGAGAACCTAAGTGTCTTAATGGGAACGGAGTGTCTTAACACTAGGTTCCCATGTGTCCTCTACGTACCCTGCTGTGTGCGGGATACAGCGTGAAGCGTGAGTGATTTATTTGGTTTAATCACATTATGTATAAGGCTTGCCGACAGCTCTCCTCCTCCTGTCGCTGTCAGGCATTTTGATAGTGTGTCATCTGCATATCATTTACATAGACCTCTTGGCTTCCAGACATACATAAGGGCCGTAGCAACTCGTTCAACTGCTTAATTTTTACCTTCCTTCAAGTATTTAACTAGATATAACTATATTTTAAATGTAGGTTTAATAAAATATTATTCTGAGATTAATATACACCTAACTATGATTGTAACTAAAAGTAATATAATAGTTTATGTGCATATATGTATTTTTTATTAGCGTCACGTTACATCCTGCATATGTAGACGGAGGAACGCTAGTGTTGGGACCCTCCGTTCCCCTCTTTCCGCCCGATTTTTTTAAATATTGCGTGTTCATTTAGGACTCAATGGCTCGCTTTGTCTTATAATTAGACGAGAATTAAAATAATCCATCTACCCGAGTTGGGAATCGAACGCACTACCGTAGCTTTTATAGTCAAATTCTTAAAGCTTTTTAAAATAAAATATTACAAATCAAATTGTACATATTCTTTAGTGTTGCTGACTGAAATGTAATATGTTAATGATATTTTGAGGAAACACAAAACCTCTAAAGAGGAGTGCCACCAAATCCACTTACTAAACATTTCCAGTAACTTCAAAACGACTTGAAGCAGATTAATTTTGTGAATGTTTACGCTTCACTAGTGGTTTACCGGTGGGAAATTGTCGATATTTTTTGACGTAAAGTCGATATAAATTGAGAAAAAAAAGATCATTAAAATAAAAATATATTTCTTTTCTCATTTCATAATTCTTTAACAATTCATTAAGTAAGCCTAAGCATAATTTACCGTTTAAATTTTATACAATTTATTTACTTTCTCCAGATATAATAACCACATCTCAACTTTCATATCATTTTCACACACTTACATACAAATATAGATTCCTATATATAATTTAAAACGTGTGTCCGCAATCTGTGAATCATTTTCAATCTACACAACGAGATAACCATCTCAGATCTCAAGTAATATATTTATCGAGATATCGACATCGATTATCAAGGAGCGCTTTCACTAGAGGATTGCACCGCATCCATACACATTAGCCTCATCCGTATTCAAGGGCGAGCCGCCCGCCTGCAGCGCTCCAGAACATTCGTTGCACTGACGTAACGTCTTGTTATATGTTAGTTTTGTCGGGAGGCTGTTTGTGGGATTGTAGTTTATTGTTCAGAGGAAATGGTGTCTCTTTAGGATACCGTACTTCAACAGGTAAAAACGGTACCCTTATAGGATACAGTTCGTCTGCATGTCTGTAAAGACCATCTATCTGAAGATCACGTTAAAGTGCCGAGCTGAAATTAAAACCATAAATATCTCTATTCAGATCTATTGTACCTTAAAGCATAGAAACGCGTCTCTATTTTAAACCCAATAAGAGAAACCAAGCTTATGTTCAACAGTTACAAAAATGTTTGTTGAGATACTTGTTAATCATATAAGTAGGTATAATACTACAGATGTAGCTTTCATCACTCTTTCATGATGTAAAATTGATTTAATTACCAAAGAAAATCTGCATCACAGCAGAGCCTGTTTTTCTTTAAGAAAATCTTATCTTTTTTTAGTTTCACGCTTCATCCCGTAGTCCGGTAGTCCCGTAGTAGGCAGAGGGAACCTGGGAATCTAGTTTTGAGACACTGGATTCCCGTTTCATTATCAAGTCATATATTAACGTGTATGAATCACACAACCAATCTGTATGTTCCGTTTTTGAATTATGTACAATTTTTTTGTAACTCATTAAAAATACAGGATTATCAAATTTAATCTTATTTTTAATCTAATCATGTAGAGAAATTAAACTGCTCTTTTGAATATGCATTTATGCAAATTATATTTACAATAGTCTAAAATATCTTTTTATTTACATATTTGTTATCGTAACTAAGTGAAACAAAGCATAATTAACATCTAAATATTAATATAATAATGAAAATTCAAAGGAAAATCTAAATATTAGCGTTCCACTAAAGTACCACAAAATGGCGGTTTAGTTTCCACTACAGTAAAACTTAACTCCATAGCTTTATTTGATATAATTAGCAGTTTTAACTAAAATATTCTCTAAAGGCTAATATTTATATAAACACTAACATTGAAATATAAACGAATAATGTTTCGTAGATAAAGTGGTTCTCACAATAGAAATTTAACTATCCGTAAACCAAAGCGTTAACGACCAGAGCGCGAGGTCGACTCAATTTAAAGGGCTGTTTTAGCCTTGTACGCAACGTTTGTATGGATAATAGAAAAAATAAGGTTATCATTTTTTATCTTGTTTTCTATTTTTTTATAAATTCGTTATTTTTTTTAATCTTCACTCTGTATCCTGTATGTAACAGGGTAGGTAGAGGGAGCCTAGTGTTAAAACATTCCGTTCCCATTATCCGCGGAATTCTGAAAGCATTGCTTGTTGAGTAGCAGAACTCAGCGCTGCACTTTGTCTCGACTCCAGAGTGAACCAAGGAAAATATTAAATATTTTATACCTCGAATAGAAATCGAACCCACAATCTGTCCCGTTTACAGCCCCACGCTTGTGGTCACGACTGCCCTCAATGTGTTTAATGCCCTTTTTATTTATTTATTATGATTTATGAAATGGCTCTCTTTTAATAGAATGTCCATATGGCTCTGATCACCATGTCCTAGAGTTCCTACATAACTAGTACGTAAAAGCACTACGTATAAAATGTCTAATAAATAAAAACCATAAACGTTGTCACACTCTAGTCTCCATGGCCTAGGAATTTATTTATGTTATTTTCTAGCGCCTGCAACTTTGTCTGCATGGACTTTACGACGTAAAATGGAAAATCCCGTTTTTCTCTTTCCTATAAGAACTTCGAAAATTTAACTCTCTAATATAAGAAACACAATAATTTAGTAGATTTATCTTTATTATACAAGAACATCGTACACACATACATATTTTAGGTATTAAACATATTTTAAATGTAAATATCTGTCTGTCTGTGTTAGATTTTATTTTGCCTCTACATATTTTATACAAAGAAAATAAAAGTATATTTCTTGTTTCAGGTAAGCGGACGCTGTTGCAATCGTGTGTTTTCCTTAGATATCCAATAAAAATGAAGGTAGGACAATTTTATATCAACAAAAACAACATGCAAAAGAATGATGCAGATAAAGTTTAAAGGAATAAAAATACAAAGAAATTTATATATTATAACAAAATTCTTGGCTTCTTATACTTCTTATTGTTGATAATATTATTAGAAGTTACATAGTAACGAAATCGAAAGTGATTGAAAATAATGGTATTATTTTAAAAAGTTAAAAAGAAACTTAAAGAGAAAGGCAATACGTGTAATAAAAATTCGTTATTATATTACGAAAAGCAGGTATCAATTTAATAAATATAATAATTTAACATAATTGGCTATAGGTACTGGCTATTCATACAATTATTTTTTTTATTTTACTGCAGTAATAAGCGCTATGAAATAAATGTATTTATTATATTACATAGTAATGGTTTCACAATCGTACAATTTAGGTTCAGTCAACAAGATGGCCGCACCGCAGGAGAAATGCAATATTTATTAAAATAGAAAGTGTCGCGGTTTACTCGAAGCCGCCCCCTTATTAAATGTAGGTAGCGAAAGGAATTTTATAGTTTCCTTGCACGAAATGACAAACTTAGATACGTCAACTTTTGTGTAGGTATAGTTAAAAGTTTCAGATAGTAATCTAATAATTAAAGCCATCTCACAGATAGAGGTCGAAAATACAAAATAACTGGTTTCTTATATTTTGAAGAATAATTTTCTCATTAATGAACGATAACAGTAGGTAAAAATTAATACGATTTGTAACTTTTTAAAATTACAAATAATTATGTCAAAATTAAATGCATGTGTCAAATGTGTATCTACTAGATAATGCTATTCGAGACCTGTGAAACCAAAAATTATAACTTGTTTGGCAGATAAGGCTGTCTGGACTTTATCAGCCAGTGGAGAAACTGAGTAAATGAAAAATAAATTAAAGCAGAATTGAAAATGAAACTTGACACTATTTAAAAAATAATTTAAAGTGAAATATTGCTATTCTAAATTCTAACTACAAATATTTTAACTTTTTTATCTTTTGCCATGCATAGACTGTTTAGTGATAGATCATTTTCTTTCCATGCTTTTCGCTCATTAAAAGATATCACAGGTTAGGTAGCAGATAGCAATGACATGTCTTATCTAAATAGACTGGGGAAAACCCTATAAAATAAATAGGATTCCACTATTGATATCCTATGACCGGAGTGTACTGAGACATTAAATATATCTAGGTACATATTCAAAGATCAATTCTTTGATATATGCTTGTAAAACTGTCATATAAAAGATTTATATACAAATATATTTATGAATATCAAAAATAGACTGTTATCATAGATATTATTTCAGTTAAATTAATTAAGTATCAATTTCTATTGTTTGCCGTACATACTAAGACATCGAGTGTTGACAGTATCAGTGCCACCCGTTATCCCACCAAAAATATGTAATAAATATAATTATTACCCCAAGCCGGATCTGAACCCATAACCGACATTAGCAGCCAAACAGAACTAACCGATTTTATATAAATATTTTCGCAAATATGAATCATATCAATAGGTCTAAACTGATACGATAATAAAATGATATTTGCTATATTAAGACGACAATAGAATTAATTTGCCGGTTCGTTCGCCAAAGGGTGTGGTATTTAAAACAATGCGGCCCACGACCACCCCCTTTATTATGATTTGACATTTTAATGTTTCCCTAATGACACACGGTGCATAAGCAAAAGTATAAGTGACATTTACATTTTAGATTTAAATAACGACAGGTTGGGGATTCGATTCCCACTTTAGGAAATGAAATATTTAATATATCTATTTTCTTTTGTGTAGAGGCAAAGCGCGACGTTGAGTTCCTCTCAACACGCAATGCCTCCAGAATTCGGCGGAAAATGGGAAACCGAGTGCCTTAACACTAAGTTTAAACGATTAAAAAACTTTCTTTTGAATATCGTAAAATTAAAAATATTTGTGAAAGCTGTAAATTACTTACTAATTTTACAGTTATAAATTGTTAGTTGAAATAATGTCAATTGAAACCAATTATGATTCTCGTATCAAATCAAATTTTTAATGAAAGTAAATTTAGTGTGTACATATTTAAAGGCTGATATATATTGAAGTGTTGATAACGCTAGGTTTAATCTGTCGACTCTGCTATAAGTGCAATGCTAAGAAAAAAATCACAAAATGTGATATTTGACGCATCAAATATCCACTTTATCATCGTTATTGTCTCTTTTAGTTAATAACTATGATAAACTATCCACTCTGATTGTTCCTCTTCATTGTAATAATATTTCAAATTAGTAGGCGTCTAAACACTTTCTATTACCAATTATATAACTTGACAAGCCATATACAGCGTGATCTAAAAACGAAACAACTTTAGATGCGTCAACTACTTGACTCCAAACTTTAAGTACATCTAAAGCAACGATTGGACACACAGTGAGATAAACCTATAGCTCTTATTACCTAGATATAAGGTCTAAAATGCAAAAACAATCAAGAAATATGCACGCATCGAATTTCATTAGGCGAGTTTACTTGACGGCCAATGAGTAATGGCCCGATGAGATCACTTTCAAATGGTGCTAATTTAAGCCAACCAACAACCCTGAGTCGTTAAACTCTGTCTTGCATCTTGGTACTGAAAACAGAGATATATTCATAGTTGTTCTTATTTGTGTATTTTCTTAAATTTTTATTTAAGATTTTATTGTATTGGTCAATTAGTTATAGTATTCACCTTTTTATTATTATAGACTTCTATTTTAAGAGTTATATATAGGTATATATAAAAACAATTTATTGTCTTATCTTTATGGTATAATAGAAATACATACTTGTTATTGTTATTTAAATTAAATTTTGGTTATGGTAGACTTGAACTCAACATTTATTTAATTATTTAATTTTCTTATGAATTTATTACTATTTATTTTATTTTAACACGTACAAATATGATATGATAGATTTGTGTAAACTGCAACTACACCGTTTACGTAAAGAGATCTCCAAAAACTTGATGTATACTACATCTGAAACATATGTAACGTAATAGAAATGATAAAATAAATATTCTTTTACTAAATTATTTTCATTTGCGACAATTTTTGTTCTACACAATCAATTTATAGATTCACGGAAAGAAATACAAACAGCGCCATCTATTACGCAATGGCGGAACTATGCCGTGTCATTGCACAGTGCCGACATTGACCGCTAGATGGAAGTACTAGTGCTCGTGATGAATGGCTCGATGTAAACGAACGTTCTTGAACGCGCCGCGGGTTCAGAGTCACTACCGTGTGTTTCTATGGTAATATTACGTTACTATACAAAACAGAAACACTGTGTAAATAGTTAATAGATTGAAGCAGTTCAACCACTTTTAGCTAGCTATTATATGGTTTTAAATTGTAGTTAACTATAATTATCGTGTATTTATTTAGAATAACTACAGGTTGAATATAAATACGAAGTATATACAGAAAGAGGACAAATTTAATGAATATTTTGATATAATCCGTCTATGATGTCAAATATACTTGCTGTCTTCGTAAGTGACGTTTTGGGTGACTATCTTCATATAAAATCCAAAATCTCCTTTATCCAAAATTATATGTCCTTCAAAAATTTTAAAATATTTTAGATAAAAACGTTTCATAAAATGTCAATTATCATTTTGATATAAAAATAAATTTATTACATTTCCTAAGAAGGAAATAATACATCCATATCTAGTTTTCAATGCTCTTGACATTTTTTGTAACTTAAATTACATAATTGACCTTAAAACGTTTCCGTTATTTCAACTCGACGAATTAAATATTGTTTCAATCTTTTTGCACAATCTGCAAAAGAAACTAAAGGTAGATTGTAGGTACCTATAGTTTATTTATAATTTTATTCACTTAGTAAAAACTTGTATGAGACTCTTAAGCGGAGGTCAATGCACTAAAGGAATATAAAAATAAATTATACATACGTTTTAATTTTATTTATATATTAAAGTTGTATATAAAAAGTTAATTAAATCATGGTACGAACAAACATTTCAAACAACAAGTGTACGAGTACGAAGAGGTTGTATCTTTGATTGTTTTATAAAAGTGCCGATAGATGGCGTTACTAGACATCTCTATTAAGTGAAATTGTAACATATAACCTTTACGCTTTATTTTACTAAAAATATAGATGTAATACTATTTCTCCGTAAGTAAAAATCTATGAAGACATAAGTTAAAATTTTTTTATTGAATAAATTTGTATGAAAGATGAAAAGATGATCTTGGAACCAGAAGACTTAAGTTCCTCTGTAGATCATAATGCACCTTCTGTTGGTGACTGAAGCAATATATATACATTGTACATAGAATATATCATCATCAAAATCCATCTACTAATTTAGAATAAATCAGAAATTTATATTAAATCTGTGTATCCTATTGGAATTGTAATAGTTTTAAAAGGCCTTCGAGTTGTCGTTGCGTGATAGTTGGTATGTCGTTACTGTGCAAAAACCAGACATTAATTAATGATTTTACAATTTGTGCACTATTAGCCGCTTGCAGATTCCTTAATTAGTGCTTAATTGTAATTTAATTGACAAATACATTTCGTTTGTTACCATTTAATAACAGTTAAATGTCAATCAACCTCTGAGTGTGAACTTAAATGTAAAACTTAAAGTGTGAACTTGAATATTATTAAATTTATATTTTCATATCTTCGCTCCGGTGACGAGACAAAACGCGGCGTTGAGTTCCGCCACTAAACATACAATGCCTCCAGAATTTAGCGGAGTGTGATAACATTATATTCCCTCCGCCTACCATGCTGTCTGCGGGATACAGCGTGAAGTTGATAAAATAACGAAACACGCTTATGATCACGCTGGTAGATATATGGTTCGATAGTAGTTTTACACGGCTTCAACATCTAATTATCTAGAAGAGACTGCAAAACATTGAGTGCAACTTGTTTTACTTTCGCTTTAGCTTTCACTGTGTAGTACGCTCTATGAGTAGTCGTTAATTTCTAGTCATTAAATTCAGTGGAACATTGTTTATTGTGAAGCGAATTGAACATATATAAATAATATATTATGACTTTACATTGTTATCTTAATAAATATAAATAACAAAATCCTTCGCTTTATACAAAATCGTTAGCTTCGCCTTTTTTTCAGCATAGCAGGGTAGGCAAAGGGAACCTAGCGTACGACAATGTTCTAATTTGACAATTTCTTTTAATTTAATCAATGAAACTCTTATGTTTTATGTTTCTTCGTGAAGAATCAAAAGCGATTGAAAAATCGAATATTTGGATATACATAATTAACATACACGGAGTGTCTTACCACTAGATATATTATTTATTCAAACGAACCAACTAAAATCCTAAAATCAAATCATTAGTACCACACAAAAATATAAAACGTAAACAAAAATGATTAACAAATCTACGTCGGTGTTACGTTTACATTAATCTAGTATGAGACATACCGCAGAGACACCTCCTGTCGCTTACTTAGGTCCTGGTAATGATCTCATCGTCGCATTCTGGTCTCATGATTAATGCGCGTCGCTCATCGTATATAAATTACGTTTCTATATCAATATATAATAGAGGCCGTCCTGACGAAGGGGCACATGGGTGTGACTGTAACGCGATTATTGTGGGTTCAATTCCGACTCGAGGAAATTAATTATTATTTATTAATATTTTCATTTTTTTGCTTTGGCACTAAAGCAAAAACCCGGCGTTGAGTTTCGCCATTCAAAACTCTCGAAAAGTTGGGCGGAAAGTGGGGAACAGAGGTTAATACTAGGTTCCCTTTGCCTACCCTGTTGTGTGCGGGATAAAGCGTGAAGCTGATTAGATTTTTTTTTAATTTATCTGTATATTTACGTGGTCGTGGTCGTGGTCAGGACATGTACGGACGGACGATATCCGTCGATCGCTAATTGAGGGAATTGTAGCAATTTATTGCTTTAGAATTTGATATTTTATTAGAAGTGTGACAGAATAATTTTAGTAGAGGAGGAGGGGGAGTGAATCTTCCTGTATAACTCGCTACATTTCATAATTTGAAATTTAAATCATTATTATAATATACATATTTATTAAAATTGTTTGGTAAATAGAACAAATATATTACTGTTTCTTCCACTTTGTGCTGAAATATATACAATTAAATATTAAGTTTATTTAATAATTATTAATTAGATAATTCAAGACATGGTCTCATTAAATACATTTGCCAAGTACATAACTGATACCTTTATATTTTTCTATGATGTACACACAAATCTTATAGAAGCACTTGACTTGACTTGACTATTTTAAATTTCCGTTCCGTTTTCCGTTATACTCACTGTTCTAGGCAACCCATGTATTTGTGGTACAAATTGAGTAATTAGCAAAATCGTTCTCGATAAAGAAGAACTAAAATGAATAGAGTTCAACGATTCGTTCATCTCGTGTCGCCTGCAATTTTATAATTCGCTTTATTGTTTAAATAGTTCTTTGACTTGTTTTATGAGGTGGGAAAATTGATGCCATTGTTTAGATTTTTTTTATGTTTCATAGACATTGCTATTTTTTACATTATAACGTATTTTAAATCAATAACGGCGGCTGCACGCACGATATAGTATGACTCATTTGTCACGTTCCGCCTGAGCTGAGTGTGCGAGCGAGAACGCGTACCAAGCGATAGAGAGGCACAATCGACCTCAGCGTTCGTCTTGAGAAGTTGTGACGCATCTATCCATTCATTGTTGCTTGTAATTAAATAACACATTGTTAATTATAATGAATCTGCATAATTTAAATTAAGAAAATAATTGAATCAACAAGTGCAAATAAATGTTAATTATTCGAGATCATGTTTTCTTATGAAGTTATCACGAAAAAGAAAAAAAACCAGATACGCTAATGATTCCAAGTAATAAGAAGTAGTAAGAAATAGAATGTCTCAAGAATATATTTCCTCTGCTTACTCCAAAAATATGAGAAAATCGTGAAACCACTCAAGTATTATACGTTATTAGGAAATTACTGAAATAATATTTCAATATTATTGAAATAAACAAGATATTCGTTGTGTAATCAAAATTCAAGAGTCTCAATGAAACAACAGTTGTGTATTTATTAGTATTAAAATAACCAATTCCAATCCAATTATAGAATTTCGATGTACGCTACAAAGCCATCGTAATTATGTTTTATTAAAATATCATAAATATTATGTATAGCTGAATGAGCTTCCTTTTAATTAACAAAATTATTTTTGTATTAGCCAAAAATTTGCTTAAATCAAAGTTCATATATCGTATATATTGTAATTTTATATATTTTGCGAGGTAGGTAGAATCTCATATTTACAAAGAATGTTGTAAGTTAGTTTTCAGAATAAAATTCATTATATTTTCTTCTATTATATAGTAAAATATATATATGACAGCTACAGATTATTTTTAAATGGAATATTTCTAATTCTTTTTTTTTAACTTCACGCTGTATCCCAAATACTGGAAAGTACGCAATGGGAACCTAATACTGTTTCCCATCGAACTCACAAGCCGTCGCATTAAAAGTCACTTCTGTACCCCTGCCCCACCATTGACCTCACTCTCTAGTTACAGTATTATATAAACATAAACAGATTTACTCATTAAAAGATTTTCTATTTACACCTAATATATAATCAAAGTAAATTACAAAAATATATATAATATATTATCGGAAATATATAAGGATGTAGCTTTCATTGGAGAGTAAGCTCGTAAAGGATAAAAGCAAGACAATTAGCCTCTGTTAAATGTTTATTTTAAACGACCACACATGGAGATTTGGTTATTAACATTAAAAAGGGTATCTTTGTACTCAGTTGTATGAAATATGTACATTTGAGTTTGTTTTATACAATTACATATATATTTATAAATTTATGTTCATACATTATATTTTTATGAGTTTTATTTTAAGGTTTGTATCACAAAGTATCAGAATTCTTGTTTGTTAGAAAAATAACTATAATATATGAGGTATAAGTAAATATAATGACAGTAATTCATAGATCACGGCATCGTAGTACACTTGGGAAGTCTCTACCAGCGATTATTATAGACTTAAAAATATTATATTGTTTATATTCAAATTATTTTTATTTCTCTAAGGTTTCGCTGGTTTCTAGTTAAGATGTGTCAGTATTAAGTTCTGTCACCGAACACGCAGGCCCACAATCTAAAACAACTTTACACTTTTTCCCTCAAAATCTATCCCTTTTTTTACACCGGATTTTAAAAATATGATTAGTTAATTAAATATTATTTATTATTTTAGTGTTAAAATCGATATAAACCATTATAAATTCATAGTGTATTTGGAATGCTGATTGGTTTTATAGACGCCTACTTAAAAACGAATGGTATAGGCCACAACCGGAAGTTTCTTTTGATCGACCATATAAGGAAGAAGGATCAGTCGAACAGTATAATCGTATGCTATATAAATTGAACGTAAAATTTAATGTCACACTTAAATAAATAATTCTTATGAAGATATGAGAATGAATGATTTTTTGTTTTGTTTTATTTAGCTTTGTAGGCAAAGGGAATCTAGAAATTTGGTGTTAAGACACTCCGTTCCCATTAAGACACTTTAGTCTCTCCTTTCCTCCGAATTCTGAAGGCGTTATATCTTGAGAGGCGGAAGTCAACGCTGCCCTTTGCTCTAAACCAGAGCGAAGAAATGAAAATATTAAAAATTTCACTCCCTCCAGTGGGAAACGAACCCACAACCTGTCTGTCGCCTTTATAGTCACACACTTGTGCCTCTGCACCAAGTAATGGCCTCAAAATATAAATTGTAGATTAAATACAATTAATAATTATATTGAAACTATTATCTTTTTATTGTCAACATAAAAAAATGAAAATTGTTGAGTTTTAAATAATTAAAAAAAAACGAAATGATATCTATAAATTCTGATATTAAAACAAAATGTTTCGACCCTAGTCTCAGTGGCTTGTTCATCCGTCATCTTTTATTGATATTGCTCAATAAATGTTTTACAATACCCAACTCTAGGTTAATGTATAGTTGATTAATATCTCTGCTTGTATAGGTACCTACGTAATTATGGCATTAGCACCATAGCTCCAAGGCAATAAAACTAGTTGGAATCCTTGACATTTAACTGTGACTTAAAAAAAATATAACGTTATTAAATATATTTTAAGCAAATAATTTATTTATCTTTGAGCGGAGATATTCTGTTTTAAGGAGTGTCTTAACACTTTTCGACTTTTAAAATATCGTGTTTTACATATTAATATGTTTCCTTAACATATTATGTTTAAATGATCGATACGCGCTTTTGATAAATAATACTAAGGTAACAAAATATCATTTAAAATAACAGTTGAGACAGGTTGTAAGTTCAATTCCCACTCTAAGTTAAATATTTTTACTTCTTCGCTCTGTTGTAGAGGCAAAAAACGCCATTGAGTTCTGTCACCCAACACGCAAGCCCCCAAATATGCTGCGGAAATTGGGGCGCGGAGTGGCGTAATAATCCCTCCGCCATCCCTGTTCCGTGCGGAATACAGCGACAAGGATAAAAAAGTAAAAAAATAATAATATCCATTTTATATACCTTTTATATGTCTTTAGTACCACTAAATTTATATACTCTCAACATTGTTGCCAGTGTAGACTCGTCCCGAAGGTCAGATCACTCGAATGAGTAAATAATAATATCTTAAATAAACAACTTGTTTGCATTTGTATCCACCCTATTCGATTTCTTCGAGTGCTTACATTCATTGAAGTATGTATCGATGGTAACTCTGCCAATAGCTATATTACTGAACTAGCGGACGCGCGCAGCTTCGCTTGCTTATTTGCACCCTTATGGGTGAATTCTAATAAGCCATGAAACATGTGTCCAATAAAATATTTTTAAGAGTCTATGTTTCAAATTTTATAAAAATCGGTGTCGATTTAATTTTTTTCCGTACAAACTTTCAACCCCTATTTCACCCGTTTCGGGTTAAAAATTTTTCAAAATCCCTTCTTAGTGGATGTCCAGATTACGAAAGTAAACATCTGTCCAAATTTCACGTTTCTACCATCCGCGGTTACGGCTGTGCGAGCGTCTTACCTCAGTCAGTGAGGACAAATCCTTTTATATATATATATAGATATACAATAGATGATAAGATTTTTATACGGCTGTGATAAAAAAATAAATAAAAAATATTGATACTGCGAATTGGTCGGTGTAGGTTTTTTTAAACGACAGCCTGTTATTGTTGATGTCGGTATATAAATCTTTGAACGTACCAAAAGTACATTATTATATTAAATTTACATAAAAAATGTACATCGCTTAAAATATAGAAGGCGTTTAATATTCTTACGATTCAAGATATATAGAGGAAATACTAGAAAAAGAATAGTAAATATAAATTATGTTTTAGATTTTCTATAATTTATTTGCAAGGGTGGTGCCTCTATGTGAAATGAAAATATATGATTTCGCAGTCGACTTACTCGTGTCGTTTGAAGTAGTCAAATACTCGAGCAGGTTATCTTCAAATTGAAGTATATTGGAAAATATTTACAAAAAAATCAATTGGCTCTAATAAATTATTTATAACTTGCTAGCCGCTTGTGTTATGGCATTTTTATAGGCATTTTATATTGTTATTTGAAATCTTTATTTAACTTTTGTATTTTACGACGAATTTTATGTGTATTTGTCTTAGCGAGATAAAAATAGATCATAGTAATTTGCTTAGCTAATATTTTTCTAGGTCTTATGTTACAAATGGCTGTTTGTACTTTTTTTTTTAATTAAATAAAAATATGTACAGATCATACTTAAGTCAAAGAATTGAGGATGGAACATAAAGAAATACCTTATAAATAAGAAAAATCCGATACCCTTGTAAAGTTAAGCCCGGTGTTCGTAAACATCACTTGTGTTTGGTAATTTAATAGCAGGGCTTCACTGCTTTTTATTTTATAATTATATTGTGAATATTATACTTACATGTGCTTATTTTGTTATTTATATATAATGTTTCATATCGATTTCGGGATGAGTAAATTTGAAAAAAATATACTTTAAGAAGCCTTTTTTGTATATCTAAATTATTTTACTTATGTAGAACAAAAATGTATATATTGGTGGAGAGGCCTTCTTGGCGTAGGGACACAAGCGTGTGACTGTAACGTGACATTTGTGGGTTCTATTCCCATTTGGGGGAATGAATTATTATTTATTTATATTTTCATTTCTTCGCTCTGGTACTAAGGCAAAAGCGCGACGTTGAGTTCCCAAACTCAACGCAAAATGCTTCGAAAATTAGACGGAAAGTGAGGAACTTAGGTTCCCTCTGGTTCCCCTGATATATGCCGGATAGCACGCTGAAGGAAAGAAGAAATAAATATGTTTAATATTTATTTTATTAGATGCTAAAGGTAGTACCGAATATAGATTCGAACCTATATCTTTGGTGGTAATATTATTTTACCACCTCAATTCGTAACGATTCCTTGTATTCAATGATTTTACTACCATGCTATAACTTAACCAATACATTTACAATTTATATATTTTAAAACAAGAATAGATCCTTTCTTGACTTAAAGCATAATTTTATTATTATAGGCAAATTGGCTATTTCAATGAAGAGAACCAACATACAATGAAAGATACATTTGAATAACGTAGGCGTAAAAATTACACTATTTATGGATTGTATTGACGTCAGTAACTCTAATATATGTGTTTTTATTGACAGTCAACGATCTTTTTTACCAGTCCACGAAATTTATAGATTTTCAAAGACTAACCTCATTTACTGACATAAACTTTTCAATTTCGACGCGTTTCCTGAATTTTATTTTTAATGGCCGATTTCTTAGGATTTTGTGAACGTACACAGGCGCACGTGAGCTTAAAATATGCATTTGATCGTTCAGCAGAAAATTTTACAATATCATAAAAGGATATGGCTTTATTGGTTTTATTTCCATTATTGAAATCTTAGTCATATTGATTTTATTCTTTTATATTTATTATAAATTTAATAAATATAATTTCTTACACAATAAATTATAGAAATAAGTACATAGTTACATCACAAATCATTTTCAATGTCTAACTTTACCAGATTAAACTATCGTTGGGAGATAGAGTACTAGTAGCAGAGTGCACTGCGCGAGAGAAAGCAACCCGGGAGTCATTGGCCCCGGCTAAATTCGGCCAAGGTCTGCCGGGAGGATTCCGGTATAGCTTGTTGTGATATAGGAAATGTCGCCTAAGCGGTTACGAATAGCCAATTATTTATTTTAAAACTAAATTAGTAGGATAAATCTTTTGTTAAAAAAATCTTATATATACAAGTAAAAGTATTCGCTGTGTTCTCTCTTTCAACAAACATTTTCTGATGCTTTTAATAACACTAATGTACCATCTGGCCCGTACGTATTTATAAACAGACATCGTAAGGAAACAAGTTCGGACATAAAGTTTATCGTGGAGCGGGAAAGTTATAAAACGATCCAGTGATTCAAACGATCGTCGAACCTGAGTTTAAAATCGGCCAAGGTCTCGCGGGTTGGCGACCCCACAGCTAGAAGAAACCCATGAATTGGCATAGCTGGCGTGCCTCGCGATGTCGGGTAGCTGGTAGGCATATCGGGCTTCGCATACCTACATACCGATAGTAAATAATGCAATAAAAGGTCAGGATACAAGATGAAAAGTAAAACGAGTGGCGTGGAGTTTGTCGAACCGCGTCTAAATGCAGCCAAGGCCTCCGACGGTTGAAGGGCGCCGCGACCGACCGCCTTTGTGTCGGCCGTTTACCCGCGCCGCCCCCGCGCGCCCCGCACACCCGCGCACCACCGCGCCCGCCGCACCACCCCCGATAACAAAGGGTTCGTGACGACCACTGACTCATATCTAGAGGTGCATTTACTTTCTTCGCAAGGTGAAAATATTATCGGCCAGAAACCTGTGTGATAACAAAACACGTATATTTGTTATACAAATTATTTATTTTTACATATTCATTAGCTTACTATATAATATTTATTTAACATGATCAAAGGGATTTGTATTTGAATATTTTTGACTGGCGCACACGTTGGATCAAAGGAATTGATTAACGCCATGTTTTGGAAGCTGCCCCCTGACGAGTTACACAGAAAGTACAATAAGGTCAATACTGAATTAGACGCAAGCATTAAAACATGCATTAATAAATATTGTGCCACCAGTGTAGAGAGACCTCTGAGGGAGTTCGGACTGTACTGAAACATAAGGAGGTAATGGAAAATAAGACGAAATTACAGATCTGCGTATAATGGCGGTGTGGGTACAGGCAGTGCGGTGTCTAGACGTGGTTTTGCTTCGCTGAACCGACCACGTTGTTACGGCGCTTGCGGTGAGCTCCTGCAGCGCTCCCACAGAGTTGAACGCGCTGATTACAAGAAACACCTTTTTTGTAACTCGAGAACTTGATCAGAAAAAGAAAACACTAATGTTGACTCTCCGTTTCATTTTTCTTGACAACGCACACTTCATACATACATATGTGTTTAACTAATAAATTAATAAGCGAGTAGATAAGAACGATATGGCTAAGGGCGTTAACCTCGACCTGCCCCAATGTTTTCGCATGGCTGATAAAATTCGCTCATCGCACTGCGTACTTGTCACGAGTCACGAGCTCGGCTGGAAGTAAAAATTGGTTTCCGCACCGCAGGTTGTGGTTCCCTTGATGACCTACATTCGCTCCCCCATCACTTAGGGTTTACAGTGGAGTGCCTGCGACTGGGCCTGACCTATCCCAACCGCGACGTGCTTGCGAATTGCAAACTAAAATAACCGGGACGCCAGTCAGCTGCGCGCTGTCCCGCATGTTTACGCACTTCCGCGTTACTTTCACGCTGACATTTATACGTGACAATTGAAGCTCGCCTTCCCCTCTTATAGTGAAGTACTAAAGTCAATTATATTCTTTAAAATTCATTAAATCATTCAATATTCATTAAATTCTTACAGATATTTGACTTTCTTACGGTTTTAGAAGTGTTATTCCGCAATTAAGAAAAGAAAGGTTACATTTTTAAGATATTTTACTTGTTTTCTTTATGATTGTGTTTACCTGGTCCTAGGTATTTATTTAAATCAACACAATCAAGCACAATGTACTTTTATAATAAATGTATACTACTATAAATATTAATTATTTATCGATTGTTTCATTTCAAGCCAAGGTTAATGATGTTTAAGTTTAGCGAACTGCATTCATTTAAAAGTCAAAGATTAATATAATTGGTTCTTATTGCTGTTGCTACTTTTATAACTGTAATATCGGTAGTTTTATTAGATTGCGAAATTGTTTATAAATTAACTATGACATTGATTGATAATGAAAACATAATATATATTATATTTTAAATATAACTAACTAACAATATGAAAAGTTATTTCTCAAAAAATAATTATCTATAAAATTTTTTCGTCGGCAGCCATAGTTATCTTTAATATTAGGACAATCCCTCAGTGTGTTTTAATTAACTTTATTTGAGTTTATAGCTTAAGGGCACTTAAATTTGATATGACGATGGCTTTCACTACAATACCAACGATCGTGCTAATAACGAGTAATTATACCATAAAATAATGTTCACTTGACCTTCTCATAAAATTAAATTAAAATACTCAGAAGAAAATGAAACCTTGTGAAATTGCTTTCTATATAAAAAGATTCTTAAGCATTTATATTTGTTTTATGCTACCATTATTGCAAATTCCAACTGTTTAAATACAGCAATTAAATAACGCTTCAAGCTTCTGTTTGTTAATGTTATTGCATTATTCTTATATTGGACATTGTCATCAGAATAATTTTATTATACGCGGCTTCGCCCGCTTCAATTACATAATAAATAATTGACTAATCTGCATTAGTTTCGTTTTCTAATGATAATATAATTTTAAAAAACCAATATTTATGATGAAAAGGGTCAAATAATTCAAAACACAGTTATAGAAATTTAGTAGAACAACATTCCTTAAATTTCTATGATTAGCGTGAAGGGACAGCCAAATAGAAAAAAAATCAAAAATTATATTGTATATGATTCTATTACGCTACGAAATGCCACCAATAACGTTTTTTCTAATATATCTTCCATGCACATACAAAGTACAAATATTCTTTTACCCATTATAGACAAATATCAGTAAGCAATATCATTAATTGCTGAAAAACAATCTCAATCAGCGAAACGTGGTTCACAGCTATAAACCTCGTTTTAATAAATTGCGACACGAGATCAGATAAACAAACTGTAGATACCCTGCCATAAGTACTTATTATTATTGATTGGCGCATCGTCCGCGATGCATCGTATTGTCCAAAGGATCGATTCCTGCGCGTCTGTCGCCCCCGCTTCTATTTTTACCGCTTCATTGGCTGCTCCCCTCGCTGCCTGCTTCCTGCCTTTTATTAAACTATCTGTATGTTAATTAACAACGGCCTCGCCGCTCGGCTCTCTGTTTATTTTTCTATTAGCTCGCCTCTATGAAACGTTTGTTTGCTATTTAAGGCGATCCTATTTAAACTCGCTTGAGTATTTCTTTACTTATATTTTTACAGCTGCCTTTTGAACCAGCTTTTCGTAACTATCGTTACAGTCCAGACTTTTATAATTTCATGTATCCATTTGTCTATTATTTTTCTTACCATCTCTACATTAATTAGAGTTCTCTGCACGTTGTCCAACCAGCATAGTTCCACACTCGTCCTTTCTTTCTCTATCGCTAAGGATAATTTTAAGTTGGTCTCTTTCTATGGGGGCATCTGGTATGCATAAACCTGCGTCTGTTTACGTTGTCTGCGTCTGTGTGCGGATATAGGGGTGCGAGCATGTGTTCGTGGCGTGGTGTTCTGTCTACAGCTGTTGTGGGTTTGTAGAGCCAACTCGCTATCGACTCTTCTAAATTTATGCTTCCTCATGACCTACGCCCCAACTTCAGAATAGAAACATTAAAATCGTGACTGGGGACTACTTAAAATTCTCTGCATGGACTTATACAAGTAAGAAATCCATTGAAACGTCTTATGCATATCTGTTCATGCATGTCCCTGTGCTACTAAAACATATTTATTAGTCGAAAATGAATTTTACAACAATAAATTCTGTAGTTTTTATTTTTATTAATGAATAATTACAAATAATTGTACATAACGCTAGTAGCGGCATTAAATATTGCGTAAGAAAATAACGATGCGATTATCCACGGATCTTTTGTTCCGGCTCGTGTACCGGAATGGTTCCTGTGGAACATCTTGCACTTGTTCCATCTTAACAATAGTAAAACAGCTGTCAAGAGGTCGATGACACTGGGAAGTCAGTGCAAATTGTGAAGATCAACATACCAGAAGCAAAAAATGCCTCAATTTTTTGTGTGTCCCCTTTATGTGTGGTGCATAGAGGCGCCTAAATTTCATTTAATATAAAAAAAACTACACATATATCATTGCTCTGTTTATTAATTTTGAAAAATATAGTAAATACTTAACAATCAATACATTACACTCGTATATCACAATACGTAAATAATTTACGTAAATTCTACATTCATACCTCACATTTGTATCCAAGATTTTACGCGAAACCAGTGCCATGACCCAAATTGCCTAAAGTTCCGTTGTTTTCCGATTGCGGCTAATTTTATTCGATTTTCTAACGCTACATCGGCTTTATGCGCATACGCGATGTTATAATGACGTCATCATAGTTGTGGGGTCGATGCTCGGACCCCTCTACCTGCATTTTTTACTGCATCCCTTCAAAATGCAAACGGTTCTTGAAAGGGAGAGTATATCGACTATTTGCGGTGGATCAAATGTTCGTGACGTCATAATTTCTTGTCAGTAACTCCTTAAATAATATTTTCATTTAATGAGATTTTAACACTAAGTAAACATTTTTATAGAAGTTATAAAGTTAACCCTAATTCTGCAATGCCAATTATAAAAACTAAATATTATATCTAAAAAGTGTAATTGTTTTATTACTTGGCTCGTGTAAACCCAAACGAGTTTAACAAGAAATTCTATCATTTCATTTAAAAGAGCAATAAACATACTTTAAATTACCAAATTAATATAAAATATGAAGATGAAGATAATTATCTGAATCCATTTAGATTACTCCAAATATTTTAGCAATATTATTTTTAATATATTTAAATATTATAGTGATATTGACTATTAAAAAAATATATGAATGTATAAATATATAAATATTAATAATTAAGAAAGATCTTCACAGTATTTTTTTTATATAAATCTGGATGACGGTCAAAGTGTATTTATATTTTTAACCTGTGGCCGTCGCGCTGGTAACATCCTTGTCCCAGAGCCCTACTTGAGCGTTCCCGTTGCGCAAGCAGGTCGCCGATCCCTACAATTGGGCCGAAAATGTGTCAAGTTGAAGCGGGCCGTTCACCCTGTGTGTTTACCTCTTTTGTTACAAAACCGTAACGACATTTATGACGTACGAAATATTCGTTCTACATTAATAAACTTTTAACAGTTCTCTTGAATTTTAAATGTTAATACAATTTTTTTTTTCACATTTATATTATTCCTTGTGCAATTATAATTGCAAGAAAATATGTTACGCTGTTAAATACTCCTGTATCATTACAAACTATTTATAGCCAGCATTCGCAGACAAACTTCATTCTTTGAGTTTAAAAACAAGTTTCGAGCCCAAGCTCACCTTATACAAGCGGTTTAAGCAGTCATACTCGTATACTTGCTATTCCAGAGTTGTTGCCTTCAAGAAAAGAAATAATTGTAATGGTGAGTACGTGAGAAATAAATAATTCATGGCGATCTTTTGAAAAATATTATGGCTGAGCGGCGCGGGCGCATTATACTTGTAGATTCCGGCATGGAACTTATTCCCATCTCATAGTCGGCTATAAACTTAAGCCCGCTAAAGGTCGAATCGTAAGATTTATTGCGCCAAGCATGCGACTACGAGGCTGTTAAAATACTGTAAAACGTATGGTCTAGTGCAGCCTCATTATAAATTATGACTAAATATGTTCCAAGAGTCATATATCGTTATTGATAATCCACTAATTCATTTTACTCAGATTTATATGTATTCTAAGTACATACTTGGTTAATGTTAAAAACCTAATTTGGCATTGTCAGAAAGCTATCCAAGTTTGAGATATAAAATTGTAATTATAAATATATAGAAAATATATAATATAGGATGAATTGTATATATACAAGTATATATTATATATGGCATTATTAATAACATTATTAGTTTTCATATTCTTAATGTAATTTTAAACACTATACAACCGTCAATGCCAGAATTCTTCTAATTTTCATCACAAAAACTAGCGACTATCAATAAATTTTGTATGATCCCCAAATAATGTCAACAGCGGGACAAATTATTCAAGCTCGCATAAACTATTATGAATGTTCATGTTTAATTCCAACACAATACATTCATTGATGCAAAGATAGCACACGTCGCCCATGGCAACGCTCAAAAGCAGGGGATGGTCCCTTCTGGGATACGAAATTCCGATCGGCGGAAATCCCCCGGTGAATATTTTTTCTAAATAAATGTCGATCTTTCCCTCTTATTTTACACCACGTGTATTCTCAAAAAGAATAAAATATAAAGTTGGCTTAATATCGTCCCTTTAATTTTATATCTGAATGAAACTTGTAAAACTCAATTTCAACTTCAATTTACGGGATGACAAGATCATCGAGAATCTGAGTAAAAATCCTCCAGTAAATGTCACTTTGGCAAACTTGGTATATTGAAAGTCGTTGAATCTTTATCCCGCGATGTTTTGATTTCAGTTCAAACCATTCAGTATAAAAAATTCTCTCGTCCACACACACTTGTATCGAAAAATGGAAAAGTTTTAAAATAGAAGTCCAAAGTCATTACGTGTAACACTTTCATGTGTTCTCCGAAATATACCACTTATTTTATAAGCTAAATATACAATCTTAGCGTCGCTGTGAAACAAAGTAAGAAACAGTTTATATTCGACAACAATCTTCTATATTAGTAAATGCCTCCTCACGCAGAGGACAATGAGATGCTTTAGGGATTGACACTTATGGTAGTATAGTTAATGCTTATTCTCGTATAGCATTCGAGCAAGATAAATGCCTCAACGTGTACAAAAAACTAATCTAAAATGCGACGCGGTCTGCTCGAAGGATAACAAAACAACAAAGCTTATGCAACATCCTGCTATGACCGCACAGGATGGTTAGATATAAAATTGTGTATGGCCTGAATTCACATTTAGCCTGTCGTGGCCTTGATTTTTTCCAACCCATCAAAGCTGGCCTCGAGCCGGCAGGTGATTAGGTTACATAAACTAAGTCCTTCCCCACTTCCTGCTGGCGCGCTTTGCAGTTGTCGGAGGCTTCTAAGAAAAAGCCGAATTCGCAGGCCGCCCCTATTGTTTTGCTCGTGTTGCTTTCCAAGCTGTACACGATTAGGTTTTATATCCACCAAATAAGCTACATTATTTAGGACTTATTTTAATCGTAACAGCTAAAGAATATAAAATATGTACACTAGGATTTAAGTATAATGTTTTGTGATAACACAAACAAAGTGATTTTCCATATATATTATTCAAATCAGAAAATATGAACAATTTCTATATAAAACGACACAACTATTTCATTTACAAAAATATATAAAGAGTTAACAGGAATTTCAAAATTCCGCATCTATTTACTCGCGTTAATTATCATGGAATATTTAATAAAGTAAGAATAATTAGAAATGTAATGGAGATCCTGCCTTACGAGTGGAGTGGAGGACAGCATCAAACTGGTTTGGCCGCACGCGATCCGGCTCCAACGAAGGGGCATGCAACGAATAAAAAGAAACCTAAATGCACCTCTAGGAAACGCTGACCTTGGACGCGAGAAGCACGGCACCTGGTGTTTTTATATGTCCTTCGCAAATTTTACTAAACATTTGATAGTATTTTTTTGATACACGATTAGAATATGTCAACAAGACGTCATCAAGTAAATGTTAATATTTTTAGGTAACTTTTAATAGATTTTGAGCTATTCTACTAATTTCTTGGGATATGTCAATAAGTGACAGTGGAGCGCTTTCATTGCGTTTTATTGATATGTCGGTCGAGGTGCTTGCGTAACCGGTGTAGAGTCGTCGGGAAAGTGAATGCAGCATTTCGAGGTCGCATAGAAAGTTGATGTCCCGCCCGTTCGCTACTTCTGTAGGCAAAGAGATTTCTTCACATATTATTCAACAAATTTTAAATATGAATGTAATCGCGTATTTTGAATACATAATAAATATTTAGACTTCATATTACATCTTCTAATAAATGGGAATTTTCATATTATGTATTATATAGATTAATATTATCGACAGGCACGGTGGCCAAATTATGAATAACATATAAAACTAAGTACATGCTTATATTTATTGAGAATTTGAAACAGATAATTTAAAAAAATATAGTTGCACATTAAGAGACCCTCAGAATCCTTTGAAATTGCACTAAAGAATAAAAATAATATGAAAGAATGTCAAGGAGTTTTGCACAAAAAGTTACACGTGCCGGCCAGCACAATCGCTCTGGGCTATTGAAATTTTGACCATGGCCGCTTGGCCCGAGTCAGACATAATAGGACATCAATTCCTCCTGCCTCCTCGTATAAAGAACAAGAGGATGTCAGTCCAAATACGGAAGATTCAAGCTTTTTTTTCTCAACACCTTATTGGTCATTGCAATAATAGCATTTTCCCTAGAGATATATTTATTTTTCTACATGTGTAGATCATTATTAATATATAAAATATTTCGTAACTAATTTAATCTATTTCCTATTAACCCTAATAAAGTGGTTGTCGTAAATTTCTTTTAAAAATTTTTGTAATGTTTGATATAATCTTTACATTGTCATGTTTATGGTTTTTGGTAATCAACTGCTCTTTTGTATTCAGGAAAAAACGTTCTCGTTGTTTTGGTTTTACCGGATGTTTGTCCAAAATTTAACTTTTACTTTACATTGCCTTCATTTTTTTATATTTAAAGATAATTAAATTTGTTATTCGGCATATTAAGAATTCATGCATTTCTTCTATTACTGTTGATGATATGTAAATCTGTTTTGTTTTAAACGAATTTATTACAGGCATTTTAAAATTGCTCTCATATTCCATTTATGTTTTTAGTCTCAACCTCAAGTGTTGGATTAGAAGTCAGGGAGGCGAGGTTGGTTATCTGTTGAGTCTCACATCAAGTGTGCCGCTTATCTCCCCACATGTTTGATCAGGTGGAGACTAACACCAACCACGATTCGTCTATCGGTGGAGACGCTACTTCATTCAAGGTCCTCGATTATTATTTGACCATGAAAAGGGGATCCGATTTCGTCCATATTGAATTATGTAATACGGCTTCCGATCAAATATTAGGGAACCGTTTGTGATCTTATTACATATTCGAAACTGTTTCGATATTATATAAAAAACTTATAACACTAAATACAACTCCTTGTAGGAAGGCAGATCCTGGCAATAGCCGGGATTAATGCCAGGAGGAAGAAGACTAAATAGAATTCCATTTTTACAATATGAATTAAAACTTAATATGTTAGTTTACATAAAGATCAAGTAGTTTTTTTTTTTACTTTTGTGGTTAGTCAACAATCAAAAATTTAATCAGATTAAATTTGACGACGGATATAAAATTAATAACGTCAAATTTACTGCCGACGTTTGAAAGGGTAGGTGACGTATAATTTCAATGACATTCTATTTTAATATTTTTCAATTTAAGCTTATAAATCTTAGACTGATATATTATTTTAAGGCAATTATTTGATAACATAAAAAGATATATATTTTATATGAACATTAAATGATGTAGAGAAAGTATTAAAAAAATATCATTTTATACTAAATTAACAGTATAATAACGGAGTAAAAGGCGCGCGAGCATGATTCAACCAACATTCCCCATGTCTTTACTTGAGGAAACTTTCCTCACACTTCTTAGAATTAGGAGGGCATTAAGACTTGCAACGTCCTCCGACAAAATTACACATGACGTAACCCCTTAGGGATTCGATCTTGGTTTGACATTGCCGAGAAGGGCAAAGAGGTCTACAAAACATCTGTTACATATTAAGGGTTATTACTTAACGTACAAATTTTATAACGCTATAGTTTTATTTAAAGTTTTAAGGCATTATTATAATGAAAAATAATAATTAAGACATAATATGAACGATAAATAAATATATATAATTATAACTAATTTAGCTTTTATTAATATTTATTATATATGGAAATCTTGTTATTAATTATGGAACTCACCTCTCTTATATGAAAAGATTATTCTTTTTAAAATTAATTATACATGTTTTCAATAATTCGAATATTCTGTACTTTTAATGTTTATATTTGTAACAATCTTTGTTATCTTTTGGACCTATCTTTTCTTGCTATTTCATGTTTCATTATCAGATTAAGATATAATAACCAGAACGACGCCGGATATTTTAATAGCAAATAGATTCTTACATGTATTTCTAAGTCCTGATGTGAACATAAGTAAGTCTTGATTGTAATTACGTAATTGCGACATTATTTTACGCTTGTGACTCATATTCCTATATTGTATACAATATAGATTAAAGTACATCGAATAGATTAAAGATTAAATAATTGAAACAAGTTGACTATATATCAACTAAGGCAAATAGAACAAAACTAATTAACAAGTCCGACTAAATTGTAGGTTAGTTCGAACAATGATTGTGTTTTTCATGAATTACCTACATTGTTTCGTTTTTTTTTTATTTTAATTACCTAATTTACAAATTAGATTTAAACAAAAAATAGAGCTAGAATAACATAAAAAAAATATATCTTCATGTTAAAATATGTAATGAGCGTTTCTCATAAATAATTGTTAAACTATTTTGAAGTTCAACAAGAACCTGTATTGTATTTATAATTTAAATAATTACATTCCACTGACAGACTGGCGCTCTATTGTATTAGATATCATTGAAGTATTCAGTTGGGTAGTAGTGCGGAAATAAAAATCTTTTATCACGGATCCACAGTGGCAACTCAGAACTAATTATGCTCTCTAATGAAAAAAACGTACTCAATTCCCATGACTAGGAGCTCGCAAAGGTAGCAATGTGGAAACACAATTAATTGTTATTGCATATTACATTTATTCGCAAGGGTATACAACTAGAAGAGGTCGTCACGGTGCAGAGGCACAGGAGTGTGACTGTAACGCGACGGTTGTGCGTTCAATTCTAACAATGAATAGAATTAATTATTCATTAATGTTTTCAATTCTTCCATAATTTCATTGAGTGGCGCAATGCCTCGAAACTTCATCGGAAAATGGCGAATGAAGTACTTTATAGCACTAGGTTCCCTCTGCCTACCCCCCTATATCACGCATATACATGTAGTGTTTATAATTCAAAAAAATATATTTTTTAATCTTTTAGGAATTCTACCAAAAACTCTATTCTCATCTACAAAACAGCCGAAACAAGTAAATACTTGTTTAAATTGGATTACAAAAAAAAAAAAGATTTATCAATGTCTTGACGAACAAATAGCATTCCAATAAGTTTTTTTGGACGGTGATCACTAAGTGGCAAGCAACAAACATTTGAAGCGAATAATGACGCAATGTTGGTACACCTAACGAAGCATTAGTTTAAGTGAATTATATTATTATTCTGTGCTTACCACAGAATGAATTAAAATAATTCAAGAAACTTGAATTAAAATTATTCCTCTGCATTTAAACCGCTGCAACCTGAATATCGACATATAAAATTGTAATTTAGATATTGTGTTTTAATTAACTTAAAAGCTTAGAAGGAAGTAATTAAATCGCAAAGCTGACGGTATTTTAATATTGCCAGTGAGAAAATAGTTTGTATATGTTCACACATTCGTCACTGGTTAGGCAAGTTAGATATTGATCTTATTTTAAAAAATATATTGTCTTAATAAATTATTTTTTATTAGTCAAACAAATTATTGAAATTATTGGAATAACGATGTATCGCACAAATGTACTGAAGATGTCACAGCCACTTATTTTAATTTATTAGTTTTACAGTCTATATGCGCTGTCGGATTTAATTGCAAGACAAGCTGTTTCATTCTAATAGTACCTAGCGGCTAGCGTCTTGTGAGCACAGACCGACGATTTCCTACTAGCGACCTTGATCATGGCAGACCTTGAAACGAGAATTTGTTCAACTCTGAGCGAGCAATGTTCTACAGTGCTGCGTTCACTAAACTTTGGGGTTACGTCACTTTATATTTTGGTAGGTACTACTGACTGGTGTAGCCTCTGTCAAATTAAACTATATTCAAGCTATATTTGTGTTTATTAAAAACACTTCGCAGTTCATGTTCGACTAACTTATTTCTTCCTAAACTTGTTTTTCAACGTCTTTTAAAAAATATAAACCGTTGAACTTTTCAATGTTAATGAAAAAGCATTTAGTTTATCAGGTTATTTTATTGCATTCAATTTATTGCCAATCTCCTTTGATATTAATGAGATGATTCTTGTCAGTGATTAATAGTCTTTCATATAATGTTTTCTGCATATTAAGATTTTATCGAATGCTAAAAGTTTTATCCCGTTAACTACAATGGATATGTAAAATGATCCTCGAGTATGTAAAATAATTTTCAGTATTTTTTTCGTATGGATCCGAGAATGTGATAAACTGATTGTTACAGTCCATCCGCATTAAACTATAAAAACATTAACTCAATTATAACACTCCTAAATTGTTATAAGTAAGCTTTATTTCTCTTAAAATATACTTAGTTACATCGTAAAAACTAACGTTCTGCGAATCAACTGTTGCAAATTGCAATGTAATGGTGCTGAGATGGAAATTCGTGATTTCACAACAAAGCTAAATTTAGACTATAATTACATACTTTATATAATACTGGCTTATAAAACTTATATACGTTGTACAATAAGTTTTTTTATGAATTGCTTTAGGATATCTATAAATTACTTTTTAGTTTTCTCTATAATTTTCTATGTTAGAAGACCAATATTGCAATCTAACCCAAATTTTTAATAAAATAAATAATATATCGAAAGAAACTGATAATACTTCAACTTATTACTTATTTTGAGTGACGCAACGGAACAACACGCTTTGTTTTACCGCAACGGGTAAACGTAAAGAATATAATTATAATCATCCCCCCAAATGAAAACTCTAATAATTATCTTGTTTACACACGCTGTCCTACTATAATAATATTAACAATTTGTATTTGTCAACTAATGTGCCATTTCCCTAATTCCAAAACTCAAACTAATCTATTAAAGACCTTTGTCAGATGTTTATTTTTTTGTGTCTATGGAAAATGCTTATCACATTTAACATCTTTTGTTAAGGCAGGTTTTACTATAATATTACATAAATACACCTGCCCAGATGAATTCGAAAACAAAAACCTTATAACATTAAAGATAACATTAAAAACATTACGTCCAAATCACCAAATCACTTCTAGATCCTTCGATTTGTTCGCAACCAATGGAGGCCAGCGTTATTTTTTATTGACACCGACACGAAACGATTCTTCGATATTGCACGATGTCATATTTATTTACGCGTAGTTATCAGCTTATTTGTACTCCGTCAATGTCACCGAGTTGCTGCGAGGGCAATGGACGCTATATCTGTAAACACATAGACCAAATTATGTATGGAATCGTTGCTTGATATCCACTCACACGTACTATCTTATCCAACGCTATAAACGTTTTAACCTTTTTGGCCAGCTATTTCATTAATAACATCGTTGAACTAATTTCAGATTTTATTTTTGATAGTACCACTTGTAAACTGTACCGAGGTGTACTGTATAATCAGAATATGATGAAGAAGGGGATCACAATTATAATTTCAAATACACAATGTTTGAAGTAAAATATTCAATTTCATTGCCTTGACCTTTTATTTTAGATAAGCTGGGGGACCAATTTTGTATTGGAGAGAAATATTTCTTGAGGAAAAAATGTTTATTTCTTTACGTCAGAAATATCTTCCACTGTAAATAGTACTGCTGATAAAGTGGGAATTATAAATCATTGCCCTTGTTCTTTATCACCAATTATGTCTCTATGGTTATCTTTAAAATAATAAATTACGAATGCTTGCGGAACCTATCGCGGGTTTCATTTTTGCTCTGAGTGACATGTCTTGCCTTGGAGTTTTTTTTCCTTACTTAATTTTGAAATGTTACTTCAAGTGGCTTTTTTGATACATGAAAAATATTTCTATTTATCAAGAACTTTTCGAACTAAGAAAAATCTGAATTAGATATGTGTAGCGTCTCAAAACATTTATTTCTACATAAACCATAGATATTCTTAGAGGTTTACACGGCTACAATAGCTTTTTTACCTTTCTAAGATACCACGTGCCGCGGTGGAGCGAAACGGCGAGGGCTGTGTGTACTGGGTCATGGCGTGCGCTTGCGCAACTATGACCGTTTTCTTTACTAAGATGAACATTTAACGTCACAGATTTTAACATTTAGATACGTTGACCGATTTCACAACCATATAATAATCGTGATTCACCTTATCTTCCATTCTTAAAATGTTTATGGGGATTTCAGATGCTACGTTTTTGAAATAGTTATTATATTAGCGGAAAATATCTATATACTTCTTTATTACTTAAATTGAGATTGATTATTATTTATCTACTTTAAATGCATTCTTTTAAAAAGGATATAAAATTTATCAAGACGTGATTTTTTATCTCGTAATATATATCGACACGCATACTTTATCCATTGCAATGTTTGGAAATTTCTAGCAATAAACCTAGTTGATATTATAAAACACTTTGAAATTGTTTATAGATATAAAGTGAATTAGAACTTGTTACTTCTTTAATAGTTTCAGTATAAAATATTTCAATTTAGTTTCTAAACCACAAACATTTTTTTAAACGAATCGTTAAGTAATTTTAGAGCAATCTCAATGTTTATGTGGCCTCAATGTTACATCAATACGTCTTAGGTACCGTTACGGCCCTTGTGAAACCGACCATATTCGGAACACCATGAACAAATTCGTGCATTTTACTGTTTTATAATTTAACGGAACGTAGAAGATAGGTTTGTATTGCTTCACATTCAGTATTGCTTAAAAGATATCTCATTTACAGATAGATATAACATACATTTCTACATAAAGGTAATTTTATATTTAAATTTATTAATGTTTTTTTTTTCAAATCCAACAGGATACTTTTGTAGTACTGAGCGTTAAAAATTCAATTTCTGTTTTACAAGACTTACCGTATATTTAATATGTATGTACATACAATAGATAGATGTCATTCACACCCAACTGTAATCTTCACAATGTGCGGGCGACGTTACCAGTGTCCAAACTATCATACAACGCCTTGAAGAGCCATAAAAGTTCATAATTATGAAACTTTTCTTAGTCAACGTCATCTTTGTAAATATAAATTATTTTTATACTGTAATATACGAGTATATTTACATACATTGTACTTTTTGCTGCTCCCTATACTAAGAGAGTCATTTCAACTCTCTGTGCTCGCTGGGTCCCTTCCGCCAAACTATATATTGCTGTAAAAACAAGTATGCAGTTTACTCTTGCGAGTTCAGCGTGGTCATTAATGGGCTCGCTTCGCTCGCGGTGTAAGCCGGAATTTATTATATGCTGCCAGATGCATATTATACGAGTATCATCCATATGGTAAGTTTTCTACTGAATTCGAATAATTTAGAAAATAAGGTTGCAAATAGAAAATATTATTTTCTATTTTCCGATTATTTTCTTGTTTCGAATGCATGCACAAATGCTAAAACTTAGGTATATTAGTTGCTTGTTTGTCTGACAGGCAGCCGGCAAAGCTATTTACGTATTCTATACAGGTGCTAGGGGCGGCGCAGGTGTCGCATTGTCGACTGCATTGTATGACCTTTGCATAAGAAGTACAGTTTTGCACCGTAATACAAATTGAGCAAAGTATGTACTTTATGTAAATATAATTGAATAAACACCTATTTTCTAATATATTTTTTGTTTGAATTGTTTCTTTTATGTTATATAAATAGAAATAAATTTTCTAGGAACGAATAATAATAAGCTTCAGAAATATACATATATTTTCATCGTCCTCGCCCAAACAAAAAAATTGATCTAGAATTCTGTTTTGTGGTTTACCCATTACAATTTACTTATTTCTTTTTGTTAAAAAAAATTATCGTGTGATTAAATTACAATCAGAAACCAAGTAATAAATGAAAACACGTCCCGATATTATAGCTTACATTGAAATAACAAATCCAAAACTCCCAAATTATAATCAAAACAATAAAGGAGAAACAGTTATTTCTGTCTAATTATTGTTTCCTTTGTTTGATTTTCCGTGATATTTGTTTACTGTTATTTGGACGTAATATTAATTAAATAACTTTATATAAAAAATTGTAATAAAATGTCAGTTGAGGTGTGATGACTCGAAGAAATGAAATATTTATTTTAATTAGTATTTTCATTTCTTCGCTCTGGTCTTCGCCATTTAAAACGTAGTGCCTCCGAACTTCACCAAGTATTGGGGAACGGAGTGTCTTAACATTAGATTCCCTCTGCCTTCCAGCGTGAAGCTGATTTATAATAAAATTGTTATTATTTTTATTCAGCATTGTAAGCTCCCACTTCTCATATAAATGTAGTGTATAGGCGTTATCAGATGGCAATGCGTCGTTATCACGGAAAGTAGACCAAGGGCTCGCGATAACAAGGTAAATTTAGACAACAAAGCGTTGACACTGTTAGTACTACTTTAGTAAAGAACAAGTGCAATTTAGGTTTTGTAGATACGTTATGTATTTTCATGTAGTAAAAAATATTTAAATTCTCATTTTTGTAGGAAGTAAGTAAATACGGTTGTGGGTTCAAACCCGGCAATTGATATTTCATTATTTTTATTTTCTTTCCCTTTTCGAAGACAAAACGCGACGTTAAGTTCCGCCACTCCACACACTATGTTTCTAAAAATTTTAATATTCTGCGATGCGTGGTGAACGGAGTGTCTAAACACTTGATTTACGGAATGATACGGAATAAACCTTGAAGATAAGAAATAGATAATATATGTATGTATGCAACAGATTGAGGTAGTCATTCGAAAATCGAAGTATGTCGAAAATGCTAGGAAAATAAATTTCCCTTCGTACAACCGCTATAAGAAAATCGTAAAGGATAAAAAAGATATAATTTGGTTCCATGAAAGAAATGTTAATTTTCTACATTAATTAAAAATCATCTTTCAATAAATAGTGTGATTAATGCACAGGGAATAAATTTTAATGATAAATGCCGCAATATTTTCGTCTGCCAGAATTTAATTGGTAAAGTCATCATAAATTCTTCTTTTATAGTTTAAAATTTACTCATTACTTATATATTTTATACTTTTTATAAATTCTGCTTTCCATAAAAAGTAGCATCGTTTAAAGCTGACAACATTTACAAAGTTACAGAAAATGCTGAAGGCCTTACTTACAAGTCTTATAGTAAAACTATCATTTGCTAAACCATTGTAGAGTTCAAATTATTTTAATTTATTTAAATTCTTTATTAAAATATGAGGTTTGATCATTAGAGATGAATTGGTAGTATTTTTACGTTAAATTTGTAAAATATCGTTATTCTTATACGAATATATTTTTTAACTCATAATTTAATACCCTTTTATTATATTAGCAAATGACAGACACAAATGAATCAAATGCATATAAACAAATCTTATCAAAATTTAACAAATCCCCATTCAGTTAATCCGAACATTTAAAGAAGGTCATTTGATAAGCAAATGCATCGGTTTCATTGTGTAAAGGTCAACTGATAACGATATCACGACCTCGCGAGTGCGGAAGCATGTACCCAATATTACGTTGCCGAGTTACAAAGTAGCTTGCCGAAAGTGATTGTTTCTAAGGAAACTACAATTTTTGTGAGTTAAAATAAACTTCAACAGACAGCTAGCTCCAAGGTTGAAATAGATAAAGCATGATAATTTGGGCCATGCATGTCGCACGTCAAAATGGAAGTACGTGCTAGACGGTAAAAAAACAACTAGATTATTCTTAGGATTATGCTAAAGCGGACCGCAAACTTTGTTTCGTATATCACCAGTCTGGCATCTCACAAAAAAGTCATTTGGACAAATATATGTTCTTTAGAAATAAAATAGTGGTAAAGATTAAAGGTCATCGTTTGGCTGGTCTAAAAGGAATGTGCATTTAGCCTTAGCGCGCACTGGTAACTTTTGTCACGGTGACAATAAATTTTTTGTCACTGATATGTCACCATACTTTTCGCGACTGCGCGCACTTGCGATGACAATGACGAAATTTTTTACATTTGATAAAATGGATCTCGAAGAGATGATTGTCTGTGCACTTATATTAAGAAATAGAAAAAAAAGCAAATGTAGAAAATATTGGCTTTCAACTTTTCATTTGTCTTAGAGCAATGGCCTCAACTCAATTTCGTCAATCAGTATTGTCATTGTCTATTTTATCTTCATGAAAACACACGTTTTGCCTTGGTGATGAACTTGACGCCATTCTTGAAATAAAAATTCGGTGCTGCAATGCAACACGCTGCTGTTTCATATTTATGCGGAAGACGACTAGTATGGAAACCGCAAGGGGGAGGTGACATTTAGTTGCTAATGCGCGCACGGGCATACAAATCTATGGACGCGGTGACAGTTGCGTCACCGGCGTGTTGCCGTCCTCCGCGGACAAAAAGTCACCCAATTGTCACGTATCCAAATGCGCGCACCTTCATTAAGTGTAATGTACACGGTGACAGTGACGCAACAGTCACGGTGACAAAAATCACTAGTGCGCGCTATACCTAAGGTATAGCGCGCACTAGTGATTTTTGAACACAGAACGCAGGCATAAAAGACAGCCTTAGCGCGCACTGGTGACTTTTGTCACGGTGACAATAAATTTTTTGTCACTGACATGTCACCATACTTTTCGCGACTGCGCGCACTTGCGATGACAGTGACGAAACTTTTTACATTTGATAAAATGGAACTCGAAGAGATGGTTGTCTGTGCACTTATATTAAGAAATAGAAAAAAAAGCAAACGTAGTAAATATTGGCTTTCAACTTTTCATTTGTCATAGAGCAATGGCCTCAACTCAATTTCGTCAATCAGTATTGTCATTGTCTATTTTATTTTCATGAAAACACACGTTATGCCTTGGTGATGAACTTGACGCCATTCTTGAAATAAAAATTCGGTGCTGCAATGCAACACGCTGCTGTTTCATGTTTATGCGGAAGACGACTAGTATGGAAACCGCAAGGGGGAGGTGACATTTAGTTGCTAATGCGCGCACGGGCATACAAATCTATGGACGCGGTGACAGTTGCGTCACCGGCGTGTTGCCGTCCTCCGCGGACAAAAAGTCACCCAATTGTCACGTATCCAAATGCGCGCACCTTCATTAAGTGTAATGTACACGGTGACAGTGACGCAACAGTCACGGTGACAAAAATCACTAGTGCGCGCTATACCTTAGTTAATGATGTCATGTCGTTTGTTTTGTTTTATTTAATTAGAATTTTCATGTTTAACGACGGCATTAAACCGATGATTTCTTGCTTTTTTTAAAATGACCTCGACGATCAATGAAGTCTCAAAAAGAAAAAAGAATATTAGTCATTTAATTAATTATTTCAGTGTGTCTGGCTAGGTACAAAGAAGATAATAATATTTCTAATTTAGTCTTTATTTTGTTAATTATTTCTTTAGTAAATAAATAATATATCCGCTTATAACGATATACATTAGAAATTTCCCCTAGCATTAAAAATACACTTAAGCTCTTAGATGGTACATTAAGATGAACTGCAGTTCCAAGTAATTGCTGGTCCAAACGGCGGGGTGTTGCGAGCTAATGGAATAATGGTCCACAGCCTTGTCCCCGTTCGCTGACCCACTTGCATGTCGTGAACAGGATGTATATGTCTTTTTATGTCCCCTATTACAGTTGTTATAGTAGGATATGGGAAAATGACATAACATTCCTTTTAGCTTTCTATTCCAGAAAATCTTTTAGTACGAGCTGCGATCGATTTTTACGGTGAAATTCTTGTATTTTTAGTCACTTCGCTTGTTTCACAATATATATCTTTTTAATGTAATATAATGATTTTTCAACAAATATTATAAAATGTTTTGAAAATTCGAGATTTAATTATACTATTATTGGTTCCAACTGCAATTAATAATTTTATTTTATTATTTTCCTATTGCAATTTAAAAATAATACGAATATTTTACTTAGATATATAAATAACACGTAATTAGGTTTTCCTTTTACGATGCGCGTACCAATAATGGCCGTGTTGTCCGCGGTGATGGTTTACGTTATCAGTTGTGATTGTTAAACTGTCACGCGAAGGAAAATAATGTATGTGTTCGAGACAAACTGTGCGTGCTGGTTCTTATCAGTATAAATTGTTATTCACTATTTTAAAAAGTTTCACAGCATGTATGCAGCATGTTTCACAGCATGTATGAAAATATAAGGTACTGAAATAAGCTATTGAGGCCAGTCGTGGCGCAAAGTGTGCCTGTAAACGCGACTGGTTGTGGGTTCGATCCCCATTCGAAGAAATGAAATATTTTTATATTTTCTTCGCTTCGCTCAAACCGCAATGCCTCTAGAATTCGGCGGAAAGTGGGGAACGGAGTGTGTTAACACTGTATTCCCTACTCTGCTGTGTGCGGGATATAGCGTGAAGCTGATCTTTTGATTTTTGATTTCAAATGAGTCATAGTAGATATTATAACATGAAACTGAATTAATTCATTTAAAATCTCCAAGTTATTTACCGAAATTAACACAATATTATGCACGCACGTATACAACTTTTTCATAACACCGCGTCGTACTTAGACTCCATATTCTAAATCCGTTCAGTCCATCTGTCCGCCAATTACTCTCAAATCTAAATCTGTCTGAGTATATTATTTCATAACCTTTAGTAATTATATATAGAACGTACTGAAACGCTGGCTTTAGTTGGCAGTATGGATGCACACGCGACAGGCTGGTCGCTGAGTCAGGCGTGGCGGGTCAAGGCCGGCTGACCCGATGACCTGGTTACTCTGACCCCAATACCATTTTGCCAGTGACTTCTATGCGAATTATACAACTTTTACGATTTTATAGCTCATGTTTAAGTAAATATCGATGTTGTAACTGATAATTAATTAAACAACAAACATAAGTCTTTGCTGATGCGTGCTTGAGTTGTATAAATCATGAGGCCAGTCGTGGCGTGGGGGTATATTCGTGTGGTTGTTAACGCGAGAGTTGTGAGTTCGATTCCCATTCGAGGAAATGAAATATTTCATATTTTCATTTCTGGGCTCTACTCTCGAGGCAAATATTTGAGTTCCGTCACTCAACACGCAATACCCTCAAAATTCCGCGGAAAGAGGTGAGCTAAGTGCCTGAACACTAGGCTCCCTGTGGCTACTTATGCGGGATACAGCATAAAACTGAAATAAAATTTTGCTATATTTGACATTACGAATAGAGGAAAAAAGTATATCTAAGTATTAAAATATGTGTAACAAAAAAACAGCCAAGAATTTTTGTCCAAAAATACTTCAAAATGTAATTAAGAAATCTAATGAACCAATTAACTAATTATCTAATTTCGTCATCGATATGAAACCTCATTTCGCGTAACTCTTGACCCATTTACATACCGACGTCTTTCGCCTTCCCAGGTGACTGGAGCGCCAATTATAACGTTTGATTTATATTTCCGGTCTAATTTACGTCGTATAAACTATTTGAAGTTCATAATAAATATTTATAGTATCGGGGCTTTATGTAACGAAGTCGATTTATAATTTGCTAAAATGATCGTAACATAATTTTCAATGTGAATTTCAAATTAATCTGGTTTATTTGATTCAATAGCATTTAGTAATAACATATAAAATAATATATTTGGAGAATCCCAAACCTTATTACTATATTCTCAATGAAACAATACTATACAAGTAATCAAATGCTTATATTTCTTCAAATCAAATTTAATAATAGGGTAAAAAATTATACCATAAATTGGAAATCAAAAAATGAGGTACTCGTGACGGAATGTCGATGAACAGCAGGAGAAACAGAACGACTGGTTATCTTTAAAAGAAGATAAGAACAGAATTCATATAAAATATTTTATCCACAGTATGAAGATAAAATTAATCAGAAACTCTAAGAGAAACTAGTTATAGATAGAATTTCATAATACATGTATTTATAACCGGAAAGCCTTCATTAAAATATAAAATGGTAATATAATTTAAATTAATCAATATTTGATAGCATAGCAATGTCGGAATCACAAAAGTTTGTATTACTTTTCATTTAAATTACCCGAAGAAAATAATTTGAAATATCGATAAATAAATTGAATTGAATTCAATAATTGTTTAATTATGGTTTTTATTCTGTGGAATGTTGACGCTGCCAAAAAAAGTTAGATTACGAAATATTACAAAACTTACAACGGAATTTTTAGTTTTTTTTACTTACATACATACATACATATGTCCTGAAGCTTAAAGTTTAGCTTAACTTAATGATAAGCTCTCAAGGACCGAATGAGGAAGAAATTACTAATTTTAGTTTAAACGATTTATAAAACTTTAAAACTTTTATTAATCTAACTTCACCATCTTCATGAAGGGAACCATTTTCCATATAAAAAAAACGGTACTGTGCGTAACAAAATTTTAATGTTTCATCTAAAAATGTAGGAATATTTTCAATTTAACACGCCATCTATATCTATTCGATGAGCATTCCTCGTTCTAGCACTTTGTATTACATAAGCTCACGACGAACGTTAGTTAACGCTTTTCAAGGGCAGGCCGCTGCGCTAGTGCATTAACCAGGTTATTCGTGTTCTTGACATGAGCGAAACCGTTGTCGTCATACTGATATTGGAGCATACCAGCATACCATAGATAACGCGTAATGTGTGTACTTAAGGCCTAAAAAATTTTAATTTTATATTAAGATAATATGAATATTATATACCTATATTATGTGAGGCAACATGTTGATGCAGTTAGAATATGGTTCAATATTGTTTTAATAATCTAAGAACTTTTCAAGTTTGCTAAAAACTAAAAACAATTCAAACTAAAAAGAAAACTGGAAAATAAAACAGCAATATCAGGCATAAATATATACTAATTGAATTGCATTAAATTAATTGAATTGAAATTGAATAAATAAAACATTATTTTGCAGACGATGTATTATTAAAATATGACGGCTATTTAACATAAATAAAGTGCGTGGGTACAAGAAATATTAATAATTCTATCTTATTGCTTATTAGTGAATCGTTCCTCCCACTCGTTTACCATAACAAAGGTGTTCATTACCTATAAAAAACCTTCGACTACACGTACAGAGATTCTTTTTAATGGTAGGTATTTACGTCGAATTCCTTAATACAGCCTAAATCTAAAACAATATTTCTTTCAATATATGTTATATACCTGTTTTTTTTTACTTGCCAATAATAAATTTGGTCTAAATCCTTATAAAACTTGTTTACGTTTGGTTTACGGGCAATAACAGCAAAGATGTAAAGCCAATGATTTACAGTCACGGAAGCAATTTAGTACGGGAAGACAACGAGGACGTATAAAATGTTGTCTTAATATTCTGTTTGATAGATTGCTAAAATTATTACCCATTTGAATTAGACATATAAGTTATACTTGAAATATATTTTTATGAGATATTCTGTTAATAGTTTTATTTATTATAGATTTGAAACAAATTATAATACATATCTATGTACGTAGAGTAAAACTTAAATATTATAATTGTATAATTTGTATTAAAAATTAGTCTGTAAAAAAAGATTTTTTAATCATTCTTTTAGAAATTTTAAGCGTTTAAAATAATATGGCGAACATATTAAATAGAACACAACCATTAACACGTAATAATATTATTTATACCATACATACTTCGTAAGGAATAAGTTAAAAAAACAACATTAAATGCATTACCGTAGCTATTTTAATGGGCATGTACGTGAACCATAACTGCCACATGCCATAAAATAAAAAACAAAGATAAGGATAGCATAAAATAGAAGGTGTAATTAAGGCGACAGTGACCGTTGAAATGTCAGACTTAACGTAGAGCATAAAATGAATAAAAAACTACTCGTGTGTTAAATACGTGATCCGAAGCTTTAGAGTTCAAAAGGAATAATCACATAGTTATATGACACACCGGCTGCTAAGACGTGTTGAGTGCTGATTTTATGTATAAGGTCAACTGAAAATACATGATGAATATTACTTGGGGATCAGGAAATTCTTGGATTTTCAAAATAAAGACCATAATCTGGGGAATTCTACTATGATTGAAGACAATATTCAATGGAATCCACTGTCCAAATATACTGAAATCAAAAGATAAAAAAAATATATAAACGACGAATTTTTTTTTCTCTGTAATATTATCTTGATCTTGATACTGGGATGAGGTCTTGGAAACGATTTACGGGTCTTTAATAAAGGGCAACACTCGTTACGTTCCGCTATAGTCAATTGTGTTCAATAATTAAGAGTCAAAAGGTTATAACATGCTCTTTCTTTGCAGCACCGGTAATTATAGGTCTTGCGTGCAGTAAACCATCGATGACATATAAAACTGTTCTAAAAGTATATACTTTATTATATGTATATAATATTTTGTTGCTTTCAGACCTCATAATAATATTTAACATTTTTATGCGACCATAGAATTATTCTTGGAATTATATTTTTTATTTGAAGTTAAGAAGTAAAATTCTCACATTATAGCTGAGCTATAGCCGTATACTGACGCTGCAGTCAGCTTAGTTATTCCACTTTTATTCACAGCAAACAATGGACCTGTGGAACTGCCGGTTATGTCGACGTCCTTCGATCATAGCAACAAGTTACGATGCAATAAATTTAATATAGCAATTGCTGGTAACCCGCGAGCTATTCCACTTCCACATAAACCTTAGTAATACGATCTAAGTTTTTGAACTCTGGAAGCTATTTTCATACTTGTCGTGGTGTTTGCTGGAACATTTTATCGCTCAGAAATGAAGGGCTCGTGTACGTTGTTCGTACGTGACTTAGGCTTTATTAAGTTGTTGCTGATTGTATTGGTATTTCTGCTCATAATCACCATTTATTTTCTTTGCCAATTGTATTTTTGATACTATTGCTTAATTTAAATGTATTTGCTAAAATAACATAACACAAATCTAAAATAATACATAATGTGGACTCTTTAGATTCTATAAATTCTTATACAATATTTGAGTCCAGAGTTTAACTATTACATATTTAGTACATAGAAGCATTGTTGGCGTAAGTCCAGTTAAACATCTAGGACAAACGCTGGTACGTGTCTATATGAACCGTTGTTGGCAAACTCCCTTACAGGCTCTGAGAAATTTACAAAGCTCGAATGTCATACATACATGACAAGAAAAGTAATTAAAATAGAAAGAACTAAAATATTTTGAAAATAAATATTGTTGGCATAAATTGGGTGTTTTAGGCTATGGGAAATTTACAAAGCTCGAATGTCATACATACATGACAAGAAAAGTAATTAAAATAGAAAGAACTAAAATATTTTGAAAATAAATATTGTTGGCATAAATTGGGTGTTTTATGCGTTTTAAATTTATACTAATACTAGCGACCCTCTTGCGGCTTCGCCCGCTTTAACTACTGGATTATTCATGTAATGTATGCAAAGCACTTAAGATAATGTGAAAATTAATTAAACCCTAATGCAACCCGCATTTTTGTAGTTTCAATAAGGATTTTCCAATTGTTTTACACAGCAAGGATTTTTTAGTAGGTACCGTAATTTTAAATCTGTGCTACTAATCTTTTCAAGTACTTATTAAAATATATTTAAATGACTATTTTTAAACGGAAGAAATTATAAACAAAAACCTACCTACTAATAACTACTACAAAAAATGTGAAACCAAATATATCGCGCTTAAATAATACATTCAACTCCAACTATCCAATACGTGCAAACGCATCTAACTAAATCTTCGTTGCTATAGAGGCAGGCGGGTTTTTTTTCGAGCTTGTGGTTAATGCTGAAGGGGGTATTCTGTCCCTGATGAAAAGCAAGCACTACGTGGCTGCCTGTGAGGAAAATTAAATAGAATGCATCGGCCGGGAATCGAACCCGGGCCGCCCGCGTGGCAGGCGAGCATTCTACCACTGAACCACCGATGCGTGTAAGGCAGGCGGGCGCGGCGGACGCATAGCGAGTGGCGAGCCGTTTCGCAGCAAGGATTTTTTTGATATTGTAACAACTTCTAAAGTACTTATTAAAATGAAAAACAGTAAAACACAGTTTTGGTCTACATTAAATGGCCAACGTAACTAATGTACTTATTTATATGCTGAGAGTAAGGGATAAGTGAAACTTGAGTAACATACAGCTGATGTGTCAACGGCGGGATGTGTCAACAATTAAATGCGTTTTTCTGTAAAACTAATCGCAATTTCGAAATATTGTAAAAAGCAAATTTTATCCTCGTTTAACGTAGAAAATTAATAAAGTATTTTAAAGGATAAGGATTAATACCATTATGGAAAAATATCCCTCACAATAAAAAATATATTGAAATTATTATTTTTAGACAGAAAAATGATCACTACACATTATTCTTAAAAGATACGAATATGCCGTCGCGGACTTTTTTGTAGATTTTATTAAGAGGAATAATACTCCAGTACATTTTTTTCATGTAGTACTTACCATTAGAGCAGCGCATGCGCGAAAGTGTCTCAACGGGTAGGACTGTATACACATTTATCGTATTTATGTTAATTTACATAAGAATGTACAAATAATAAACTATATATAAACCTTCTACGAAAAACACTCGACTTAATGGTGAAGACCGCATCAAAATCCGTTGGGTAGTTTAGAAGAAGAAGAGTTAGAAACAACAGACAGACACGAAAAACGACTTTGTTTTATAAGATATAGGATTATAAAGTTAAGAGTTCATTTAGCTGAACTTACTAATCTCAGGACATACTGGTTGAAATTGTTTGTTTTTAAGATTTATAGTCCTTTTATCGAGGAAGGCTATATATAGATTATATGACATTAATCTTTCCGTCTAAGCGGTCAGAATTACTTCCAGCACAATGGATTCGATCTTCTACTTTAAATAAAAATACAATATATTTAAATTGTCCGCTGTCTTCTAGAACGAATTCAAGCTATATACATTTGACGGAGTAACTTAACACTAACCTGTTCTCACTAAGAACACTTACACACTAGAATTAAGAAACTATAATGAAAAAAGTATATTTATTATAATTTATGTGATAATAAATTAGAAAACTTTAATTAAAAAAATATAAGTGCAAGATGCGCTTCTGATTAGTTAAAAATATCGAAGCAAGGCCTGAAAAACATCTCAAACGAGTTCCAAGGTAAAAACTTTATTAACACATTTGTCGTGATCATACATGCATACGCATTCGAAAATAACCAGTTGATATAAGATTTCAGGCAAGGTTGTAAGATCCTGCTTTGAAAATTAATCTCCTTTATTATTCTTCTTCTTCTTGCTTCTTTATGCTGGCTTATACTTATAAAATAAAATAATGAAGTTCATTATAATGGCTTGAATAATATTTATGTTCAATTGTTAGACATGGATCACGTAATAAAAATAAATGATTAATTTAGGTTTAGTTCAGTGTAGGCGGCTTGTTTGCTTCGCAATTTGCATTAACGATTTCGTAGGATACGGAACCTTCTGGCTACCTTCTCATGTTCGTGCTTATTGGTGCTTATTGGCCATGACCATGGCACACAATTAGATATAATTACCTCCAATTTGAGTCACAATCAGTGTTATTCCTGTGACATGACGTCTTACTAACTCAGTACTGTGTAATTATTTTGTCTTTACAAATTAGTTCTCGCTTCTTTACGATCGATGCCAACTTATCAAGTCGTTGTATTGACTTTATTGTCGGTTTTATTATTTATATTAATTATGTTTTATTTTTTATATTCGAAGTTATAATTATATTTAGATAAAAAGTTAGTTAGTTATACAATTGGTAAAGTCATATTTAATTACTTAATTTTGGGTAGTCATAATAATCTTTGAAATTAATAAAACTTAATGAGCGAAACGTCTAATGCAGCTTATTAAAAAAAGGAGTGGTAATCGAATATAAAAATGTTCAATTTATTTAAAATAAGTAAATACATACTAAGATCGAATTAGAAGAGAATAATAATCAATTGCATCATATGTATGACATCTGGACAAAATACTGTTCTAAATAAAAACTATGATATTATAGGCCAGTACCATACTACACACATGTACAAATGATGTTATTTGTTTAAATGAGTAAATGTTATTATTATGTCTAATTGCAAAGTTGGCAGAGCAACAGCAGACGACGCAAGTTGTCAATTCGTTTCAATAATAAACTCTTAAACTTGGCTTTTGGCAAAAACCCTAAATCCTAGAAGAAGTCAACGCTTCCTCTGACAGCCGACACGGTCCATGTCAAAAAAATAAATAGATATTTACTTTTACAGAGTGAAGATATAAGAAATGTTATTTTACACATTGTTCCGCCGTGATCATGAGAAATGACTATCCGCCTACTGTTTTGCTAATTTCTACTTTGACATGAAAAAAAGAGTTGCGTTTAATTTTATATTAATATTTAAATATTACATGCTATTGACCTTTCTATATTTTAATCAGAATTTTTTATTAAAACATCGGTTAACTTATTTTTCAACCAATTATAAGTGATTTTTTTTAATACTAATAAAGCTAATAGGTAAATGTTTATGATATAAATGTTTATGACTTTATAAACTTGGGTAAAATTGGGAACGAAAGTGTCTTAACACAAAGTTTGAAGGTTCCCTCTACTATGTGAGTGAAGCTAAAAATATCTTATAAATGCAAGCCTTACTTAGTAACAAGGATGTTCCAATTCTTTAACATATTCAACACTACCCTCTACCGAGGACAATGCATTACGCAACTTATGTTGCAGTGTAGGGTAAGCGAAACAAGTTTGTCCCTGTTATGAGTTTTGCATGGCTAATGCAATATAGTAAGAGCTACAAGTGTGCTTCTGTGTGGCTGGATGTACATCTGTAGTCGAATCACGTGTAACGTACAACGGTCGTCGCAGTGCTTCGCTGTTGACCTATTTGAGTCTAGTTTGTACTTTTCGAATTCGAATTACTACTTCGTTTAATAAATTAAATTGATATTTTATTTATTAATAAAGAGTTTCTATTTTTTTTAATAAATAAAATTCTATCGTGATTTAATTTAAATCTTTTAATATGTAGACTTGATCTGTCAATTAATTTTATTTTAAGAAACTTGAATATTATAAACTCTCCGCTGTGCAAGAAATTTAGACATGAGGTGGTTAAGAATAATTTATTAAAAAAAAATATAACTTCTATATTTTAGATTTACATCCACTAATGATGTTTCTGAATGATTGAAGTAACAATATCCTATAAAACATTGTGATTGATATTGAGAAATTATACGACAAGAAAAATATTGTTGATAGCTGTTACAATTGTATGCAGATAGAGACGTACATACTAATGAAAGCAAGCACTTTCAAGTAAAAGTAAAACTACTAAGTTTCGGTAAGAGCTAATTTCATAATAGATTTTTTATTCGTTATGTAGTAATTATTTAACGTGTGGTATGTTAATTCAAATACTAAAATACTTCGTTATCAGGTCGCAATTGCACACGCAACATCTACAGTCAGAACACAAGTCAACCAACAGGATCCTAGCATTGTGTATGCAATAGATGCTCTGACTTCCTCTAGCTGTACCTAATGGCCCCTGGCTAGAGTCATTATACACCCTACTATGTCTCGCTGGAAATTCCAACATATTTGATCACTACAAAAAATAGAGAGATGATAAATGTCAACGTTAAAGTTAATGTCACGTAAAGGACTGTAGTATCAGTTTCTAGAGGCTCGGTTGAATTACTATTCAGTTATTAAGCATGACGAATGGCCAGTACTATGCAGGCATTTAAGACTATGCAGCCGGCGTGCTAACCCTGCTATTATCTTTTAATACCATCGTCGTTATTATTCGCTACATTTTTTTGCGCTGGCAGCGAGGCGCGGCAAGCTCCGCGAGCCGCCGACACGAGTTTGATAACCCGGAGACCTTGGTCTTAATTGCGCTTCAGCAGACCATTCCGCCGAGTCCACTTTTTATACGCCTGCATCACTAGTAAAAACACGACAACGGCTACCCACCCGGCTTAAAAAGGTGCGACAAGTTAAGGAAAATTTTAACCGGTTCTCTGCGTACGCAAACTTGCCGTGTTACTTGCAAGTTGCAAGTGTGCTCTACCACTCTATCTATAAATAAGATATGTTTAATTAACAATGGAGTAAATTTTTCGAAAATAACTCAAGAGATATCTTGTATATCTTATGTTTCATTAAGTTAGATAAATAATGTAAATGCTATACTGTATAGCTAAATATACGCTTGACGTTTGTGAATAGCAGATACATTTAAAATATTCGTAATTTCTTATTTGTAAGAATGAAAATGTTCCGAATCGTCACAATCATTTATTTTGATAATTTCCTTTTTATACTGCCACAGATAAGATTTGTGTTTGAACTATCAATAGGCAATTCAAAAATGATTAATGTAAAAATACGTTTAATGCAATATATAATTTTTGCTTTCCTTTTGTTACAGGTAAGGGGCAAGTCCAAATTCTAATGCAGTTCTTACACTGACATTTGCTAATATAACATCGATTTGGATGTTAAGAAATCGTGGATAAGTTTTATTTATGACAGTACACTGTCATAACTTTTACACAAAAGGTGAGTTGCCCTTAGCTAAACGGAGAACTAGTGACCAACTTTACGTCATAAATCATCTACGGTCTCGTGGGCAATAATATAAAATTTATTGAATCTTGTCTTTAGAGAAGTAAAGTTTGAAATAAAAAAATGTTTAAGTTAGCTCTTGTCATTACAAGGTATTCGTTAATATGTACATAGTAATCAAAGATTTTTTATGCTTATGCTACTTATGTACTTGTGTTTCGTATAAGAACTTGCTTTATCTGTTTCTTTAGGAAATCGAGTTGCAAAAAATGAGTTATCGACATATCTAATTTAAGCAAGAACGTGGTCAAGTATTTTCATCAATCGTGTTGCTAAAAGATTTTAATTATTTATGAACTTTAAACTCTAAGATCCATTATGAACATTAACTCAAACTATTTACAAAAATATAAACTTAGTTTAACGCCAGAAAAACTAAAGAAATAAAAAATAATAGAATTTAGAAACGGACAATAAATTACGAAAAAAAAATTAAAACATAACAACAAAGTGAAAATAATACTGGCCATGACTATCACACAGCTATCCTGTTTCCCATAAAGTTGTCAGTGCCGCTTGATGCTGCGATAGCGCTAAAATATTATGGCACTGTTTAATTTATTTAAATTGTACACTTACACTATATACTATTTAAATATCTAGAAAACAATAGAATGTCCTTTCTTTTAAATATCCAAGGCTTAAAGAAATTCATTATCCTCAATGATCGAAATATCATTTCAATGACAAAAAAGAGCGGATTATTCAATTATTTTGCTGAAAAAACTTTTTGTGGATCGTATATGGTTTCTTGTTTTGTTTTAGGATTTATAAGCACTTCTCGAAATTTTTATAATAATTTATTTTAGATTAAAAGCATAAAGTAAGAGGGAACATGAACCAAGATTTGCCTCACGCACGATTAACCGAAGTCACGACTGTACAAACACCACTAAAAATACAACTTCTTTTTGTAAACCAAATAAATGTTCGTTCATTTTTATTTTACATTAAATATATGTTTTAAATTTCTCTTCTTTTGTAAATATTTAAAATATAAATATTAACTATATATGCAAAAATAATAATAACAAATGAATCGCTGGTATTGTATTGCGAGGTCAAGACATCAGGTTAATGAAAAACTATAAGATATTTTTTTCTTTTGTCCGAGAAACACTTTAAGTGTTTAAATGTTCCTTCAAATAGCGTAGCAATCAAACAAAGTAATTTAAAGGTTTATTATTCCGCCAAATCATCATACGAAAGCGAGTCACGTATTGCTCGCACACACCATTATGTATTTATCTTGCTGTCAGATTACCATAGACGAAATAATAATAAAATGGCATCAGAACAATCTGGAAGTGACCAATGATTAATGCCAATATCGTTAACATTGAAAAATTATCCTAATGATTAAATATAAATCACTGTGGAAATATAAATGATTTAATACCCACAGATATGATAAAGTAATGGAAAATTAAGATTTACAAATTATTTATTTCATGGACGAAAGAGCGTTTGCTGATAAATAGTTTTAATGTCACGGAAGCTGATGGTGAGCGAGATGCGTGTTTCCAAAACATGGAGGTCATCGATCCGTGCGAACACGTGACTGTGACGAGAGCATGACGGGTACGTCATACAACTAATCTAATCTTCGATATTTTGCATGATATTCATAAACTAACTTGTCAAACACTTTGTTACTATTGCTTTTCTTACGACTATGTCGAATATGGATTAAGGTTTTAGGTAAGACATAGATTGAAGATAATAAGCGCGATGTCGCAAATATACAGATAACCTACATGCAATTTGGGTCATTGCGCTATATTTTTGGCGACCTTACCTTTATCGTTTTCATCTAGATTGATATAGACTATAAAACATTCCACTAAATCATCACTTTTGAATATGGAACAAGTTAATTTACTATTGAAAAATGTGAACGTAATTAATGGTAATGGCAACAATCATTCGTTATTTATATATATATATATATATATACAGGGTGTCCCAGGAGCCAACGATAAAACGAAACCAGGTGATAGACCAAGTCGTGACAGTTATGAGAAAAATATAAAAAAAATTCTTTGTCATGTATTTTTCATATTATATTGATTTTAAAAAATATCGCAAAAACCGACACCCTGTGATGGTTTTTCACGTCCCTGGACCACAAATATTACTCTTTCTTCATTTTTTTTCTGTAATGTAATCATGAGTAACCCTTCTGTGAATTACAGTTTAAGATTTAAACATACCTGCATCAGTTTTCAATAAAATGTGGTGTTTTTGCCAAACATTAAATTCAAAATATTTACTACACCCAACTTTAACCGACTGTACTATAAAAAAAATGTACTACACTGTTTTTGCAAGTAACTTTAAAAGTTGGCGCATTTAATCTGGATTCCGAAATGGTACGACACTTGCTGGATTACTTCTTTGTTGAAGAGAGAAAAATCGAAATACACGATAATCGGGATGACGTTCAGCTTTTTGGTATATTTTCCGATACATTCTAGCTGCAGCATTTGCGTTACATAACCATTCTCCATGAATGAAATGCATATTGGCAATGTGTCAAAGACCGAGTATA